>CM056051.1:211417799-211808154 GCA_029574335.1 Rana kukunoris
AAGTGATACTAAAGTCTCTTTTTTTCCCATTTAAAAATATCATGTTATGCTTACCTGCTCTGTGTAGTAGTTTTGCACAGAGCGGCCCAGATCATTGGGTCCCTCTTCAGCACTTCTGGCCCCTCCTTCCTGCCAAGTTTGCTATGAGGGCACCCAAGCTGAGCCGCTGCTCTGTGTGTCCATTCAGAAACTGAGCAGTGGTCCGGCCTCACCCCCTCTCTCTCTCTCTATGGCTCACTGACATTTATAGACAGCAGTGGGAGCCAATGACGCCCCACAACTGGCTCAGCCAATGAGGGGAGTCCCTGGCAGCGGAGACTCCTGTGCAACATCACTGAATCGAGGTGGGCTCAAGTACGTATTAGAGGGGGCTGCTGCACACTGAAGTTTTTTTTTAATCTTAACATGGGGTTCCGACTTTAGAACCCCTTTAACCACTGAAGACCTGGACCAAAATGCAGGTAAAGGACCAGGCCCCTTTTTGTGATTCGGCACTGCGTCGCTTTAACCACTTTGCAACCGCCCTATACCGAAAGTACGGCTACAAGGCGGTTGCTTGATTCTAAGTGGCCGTTAATTAACGGCCTCTTAGAATCGCGCTCCCCCTGAGGTGCGCACACGGGAACATCCGTGACCGCCGGGTCCGGAGGACCAGGCGCATCACGGTATATCGCCGCTGATAGCGGCGGTTTACCACGTGATCGCTCCGTCCAATGACGGAGCGATCACTTGTAAACAAAGCGGCGTCATGTGCTGACGCCGGTTCCTCCCTCCTCTCTCTGTACCGATCGGTACAGTGTGAGAGGAGAGGGGAGGGAGCGGATGGCAGCGGCAGTGCTGCGGGCTGGATCTGTGACAAATGTAGTCACAGATCCATCCATCCATCCCTGCTCAGCAATCCCTGCTGCAATACTCTGCAATACTGGGCAATACTCAGGTGGGCATACTCTGCAATACTCAGGTGGGCATACTCTGCAATACTGGGCAATACTCAGGTGGGCATACTCTGCAATACTCAGGTGGGCATACTCTGCAATACTCAGGTGGGCATACTCTGCAATACTGGGCAATACTCAGGTGGGCATACTCTGCAATACTCAGGTGGGCAATACTCTGGGCAATACTTTGGACATACAGCGCCCCTGTCCCCGTGAGCTCGCATGCAGAAGCGAACGCATACGCAAGTCCCGCCCACATATGAAAACGGTGTTCAAACCACACATGTGAGGTATCTTTATATAATGTTTTGGGGTTTTATGTAATTTTCTAGCAAATAAATGATGATTTTTACATGTAGGAGAGAAATGTCAGAATTGGCCTGGGTGCTCCCTGCATGTTGGGCCTCTGTATGTGGCCGCACTGTTTAAAAGTCTCACACATGGGGTATCGCCATACTCGGGAGGAATAGCAGAATGTTTTGGGGTGTAATTTGTGGTATGCATATGCTGTGTGTGAAAAATAACCTAATATGAAAATTTGATAAAAAAAAAATCTTGATTTTGCAAAGAATTGTGGGAAAAAATTACAACTTTAACCACTTAAGACCCGGACCAATACGCTGGTAAATGACCCAAGGTGTTTTTTGCGATTCGGCACTGCGTCGCTTTAACAGACAATTGCGCGGTCGTGCGACGTGGCTCCCAAACAAAATTTGCGTCCTTTTCTTCCCACAAATAGAGCTTTCTTTCGGTGGTATTTGATCGCCTCTGCGATTTTTATTTTTTGCGCTATAAACTAAAATAGAGCCACAATTTTGAAAAAAAACACAATTTTTTTACTTTTTGTTATAAAAAAAATCAAATAAACTAAATGTTAGTAAAACATTTAGGCCAAAATTAATTCAGCCACATGTCTTTAGTAAAAAAAAAAAAAAAAAAAAAAAAAAAAAAAAAAATCGCAATAAAAAAAAATAGCTACCTATCGGGAACAGCGACACTAATACAGCGATCAGAAAAATGATCGCTTAGTGACGCTGGCAATAGGGAGTGAAAGGGTTAACTAGGGCGGTGATCAGGGGGTTAAAACTTTATTAGGGGGGGTGGGGGGGCTATCCTGAACCTAACACTAACTGTTTTTTACACTGCCTGTCACACTGACACTAAATGCAGTGATTAGATCACTGCATTCAGTGACACTGTGACAGGGGGGGTGGGGGGGCGATCACAAGGGGTTAATATGCCTATGTGAGTGTGTGTCAGTGTTGTGTTGGTGCACACTTACTTGTGATGTCTTCTCTCATCAGCAGCGCTGGGAAACAGCGCTGCAATGAGAGATTACATCATTTCCTCCTTCCTGTGTAAACACAGGAGGAGGAACTGACACGATGGGAGCGCGCTCCCATTGGCTGGGAGCGATCGCGGGGGGGCGGAAATCACGGACATCCGCCCGCTCGTCGGCGATCGCTCCCAGAGGCAGGGGGACCCCCGCACGCCGCGGAGGGGGTCCCGATGGGACCCCCGAACCGCACGAAGGCGGGGACGTAAATTTACGCCCTTGTGCCTGTACGAGCCATTCTGTGGCCGTATATGTGCGTGCGGGGGTCCTTAAGTGGTTAAAAAACTCACAATGCCTCTTTCTAAATACCTTGGAATGTCTTCTTTCCAAAAAGGGGTCATTTGGGGGGTATTTGTACTTTTCTGGCATGTTAGGGTCTCAAGAAATGAGAGAGGCTGTCAGTACATCAGGTGTGATGAAATTGATCAATTTTCAGTAATTGGTACCATAGCTTGTAGACCCCATAACTTTCACCCAGACTAAATAATATCCAAATTTTTTTTTTTTTACCAAAGATATGTAGCAGTATACATTTTAGGCCAAATTTATGAAGAAAAATTACTTTTTTGCAAAATTTTATAATAGAAATGAAGAAAAATTATTATTTTTTGCAAAATTTTGTTTTTTTCATTTATAGCAAAAAAAATAACCGCAGAGGTGATCAAATACCACCAAAAGAAAGCTCTATTTGTGGGAAAAAAAGGACAAAAATTTCATTTGGTTACAGTGTTGTATGACTGAGTTATTGTCATTCAAACTGTGAGAGCACCGAAAGCTGAAAATTGGTCTGGTTATTAAGGGTGTTTAAGTGCCCAGTGGTCAAGTGGTTAACTGACAATTGCGCAGTCGTGCGACGTGGCTGCCAAACAAAATTTGCGTCCTTTTCTTCCCACAAATAGAGCTTTCTTTTGGTGGCATTTGATCGCCTCTGCGATTTTAATTTTTTGCGCTATATACAAAAATAGAAACATTTTTGATGTAAATGTACATGTGGGGGTCCTTAAGGGGTTAAAGTAGTTTTTATTGTAAATGTCCCACGTTTGGGAGGTACATTTTTTCCATCTATTGCCCTGTGTTGGCAGCAAATTCTATAAGCTTTGGCTCAACACAACACACAAGGGGAAAAAAAAAAAAAAACACCAAACACCAATAAAGCAAAGCAACAGCATAGTTTGAAGGGGTCCTTCAAGGCAATATGTCGCCAAAGCAAAAATATTAAAGTGGACGTAAACCCCATTCATGAAATTTAAGCTGAGCACATATCTGTCGAGTTTTCTCATCTCTCTCCAAAGCACTGTGTCCTGTAGCTGTCTCCTGCTTCATAGCTCTGTTAGCCTGATAACTTCTCACACATTCTTTGAGATGGGAGCCTGAAGTGCGTGTCTTTGTGAATCTTTGTTTGGTTGGAACACTGCTCTACACATACTCTTAAAGTGGTTGTAAAGGCTGAAGATTTTTAACCTTAAAAAGCTGGAAAGCTGGGGGTGAGGAGTGCTTAAAGTGGAAGTTCCACTTTTGGGTGCAACTCCGCTTTAATGTATTCTATGCATGAAGGTAAAAAAGGTTCTGTGCTGCAGAATCCCCCCAGCACCCCCTTATACTTACCTGAGCCCCATCTCGATCCAGTGATGTGCACAATAGAAGCAACTCTCCCAGCTATTTCCCTGCTCACTGGTCAGATTAATAGCAGCCAATCAAAGCTGTCAATCACACTCCGGCAAGGGGGTGGGGAGCATGCCTGGCTGCCCGGTCAATAGACACAGACAGAGCAGTTTTTGGAGTAAAAAGCCCCACGAGTGCACCCATAGGAAGCAGTTTCTATGGGGGCACTCGCTGAAGAAAAGGAGCCAGGAGTGCTGTTTAAAATCACTTTAAAATATACCATAAAAAGAGAAGTATAGGGTGCAATTTCCTGGCCATTTCCTTGGCATGCTGGTTTTCTGGCTGTGCCTGGGTTTAATATTCTGAGCCATAAACTAGAGCTGCACGATTCTGGTCAAAATAAGAAACTCACGATTTTGTTGCTAAGAATAAAGATCATGATTCTCTCACGATTCTCGCAGCGCAAAGTCTTTCACTTTATACAAAAAAAAAAATTTGGGCTAACTGTACCATTTTTTTTTTTTTTTAAAATCCCCTGCCGATGTCCTTGAGGACGAAACACGTAGGGCAAGGTTCATCACTCCACACATGCTTTTTTTTTTTTATATATGATCACTTTTATTATTAATGTTTGTTGGTTTTAATAAATCTACTCATTGTTTTGACCTACACTATAGGAGCCCCCTTCCCCTTTTTCCCATATCTCGTTGTGGGATCCAAGTCTGAGAGGGGTTCTCTATCCAACGAGCTGCCTTGAACTGTTGGAGTGCCACGAGGTCTTTTGGAGTGTCCACTGGAGTTCCTGGGTTCCTTGCATCGTCTTGGCCACGCATCGATCTGGCTATCCAAGCTCATATGATCCGCTGTCGCTGACATACTGGTCCATCAGTTGCGGTAAGGTTATCTATTCTTACTACATTAGAGAGGATTGATGTCTCCAATGGATGTCCTGTTCATCAGCCTGTTGTGACCCATTAGAAGAGCATTATTTATTCCTTTGGATTTATGCGCTTGCTTTGGACTAGATCCAGGTCCCTGGACTAGATCAGCCTTCACCATTTTATGAAATTGGACTTCTCTGTATTTTTTATATTGAATGATTTCCATCACGTGGGACTTTTTTCATTTAGTTTTGAATGATTTTAGAAACGTCCATTTTTAATGCGTTTTTTTCCCCCATATCACATTAGAGTTAGCGCTACATTCCATTCACCTTCCAGTTAGAAAATGTTACATTTTTATGTAGCTGCTTTCATTTAATTCACTTATTTCTTCATTGTTTCACTGTTTGTGCAATATTTTTCCACCCATTCCAATTATGCTAAGCAGGCTCAGGCACCTGTGTGCAGGAGATATTAACATTAAAGAGGAAGTAAACCCTGATGGGTTTTACTTTTTCTGTTTCCCTACAAAGTAAAAGCATAATGTGCTAGTATGCACTGCATACTAGCACATTAACACTTACCTGTAAAACAAAGCCTGTGCCGTCTCTGCTGCCGGCTGCATCCATGTTTAGGGGCCTTCGACTAACTGGCTGGAGCCAGGCGACATCATCGGCACAGTACAAAAGTAAATATCTCCTAAAAGGCACACGGTTAGGAGATATTTACAGTACCTATTAGGTCAGCCTTATTCTAGCAAATGGAGATTTACAACCTCTTTAACCACTTAAGCCCTTGCATATAGACAAATGACGGCGGCATAGTGGATCTGAATATCCAAGCCGCCGTCATTTGACGGCATCGTATTCTCCGGACACTAGGGGGCGCGCGTGCGCCGATGCGCGCACCCGGCGCGTCCCCGAGATGCCAATGCGCATGCCTGGCAGTCACGATGTCCGCCAGGTACCCGCTGATCGGCAGTTTTAGCGCAGGAACGTGGAGCTCTGTGTGTAAACCGTTTTCGCGGTAAAAATAGTGCTATTAAAACGCTATTAAAACGCCCTTATGCCCCTCTCCATTGAAATGAATTAAAAAACGCTGTAAAAACGCAGTTAAAACGCGGTAAAATCGCGGTAAAAACGGAGCGTTAAAATCGCGGTAAAACACAGCCCTTTTACCGCGTTTTTCATTCATTTCAATGGATAGGAGCATGGGGAGCGTTTTAATAGCGCTATTTTCTTTATCGTACATCACGGGACACAGAGCGGCAATCCATTACTATGTGGGTTATAGAGTCTACCTTCAGGTGTGGACACTGGTGTAATTAACTACACAGGAAGTTCCCTCCCTATATAACCCCTCCCATACTGGGAGCTCCTCAGTTTTTTCATCAGTGTCTAAGGTGTTGGTCACGAATGAACATGTGCTCTTAGGAGCTCCACTGGAGGGATCCATGCTGGATGTAAAAAACCTCCATAAATCCAGATCCGTCCAAGGTGCTTCATAGCCAAAGTGGACGGTACCCGGGCCTCAGTACGAAGAACGAGGTTTAGCCTATAATGCCTCTCTGCGGAGGGCTGGATCCTGGGTTCCAGAACTTTGTGCCTTCCAAGGACCAAATGTTTTTTCTGCTGCCAGGATGCTATATAGGTCCAGGGGAGTTGGTGTTCCTGCCATGGACCCCGGTCCCTGAAGGTCTAGGACAATACCCACGGTGAAGGGGGAAGATTGGGCCTCTTGCTTGGCAATACCCTGCAGCGTGGAGAAGGTAAGAGGAGGGCCTACGGGACTTGGTTCGACAGTAGGTCCTCCGTGGGGGACTTGGGTCTCACCTATATTATGCTTCTATGCATGGGCAATGTAAACCACTATGTCTTCTGAGACAGGATGGCTCAGGGCACCCATATACCTCCCCTAGCCGGCATGCAGCCTGGCCCACCATGTCTGTTAGACAGGATGGCTGCAGTACCTATATATCTCCCCTTGAAGGGGCCGGTACGTAAAAAAATAAAATAAATAAAAAATAAAATATGCCCTTAATCCTATACAAAGGATTGTCTTCCGTGAGTAGCTGCAAGTCTTATCTGTGTTTCCACTACTATGGGCAGTAGAAGACATGCCTGATGTTTTTGCTTACCGTGCTTTCCAAAAACGGAAGCTTAAGTGTTAGCTGATCTATTGTGTCCCACTTCCTCCGCTTCAGGCTCTACCATGTTGCACGTGCTCACCGGCTCAGTGCAGTCGCAGAGAAGGCTCTTCAAAGGGCCTGGACGTCAGAGCTCTGTAAAGCTAGGGGGACACAAGCGTAAGCACCTTGTGTGAGTTGGATACAGATTCATCTAAGACGCCTACTCGCATCTAGCTGTGCAGATTAGCAGGCATTGTGTCAGACTAAATTCAGCTATTTGATGCACCTGGGTTAAGTGCCTCTGCTTTAGCTTAGGACTTGGTCTCCCCATTGAATAAGGTCAGGGGTAGGAATATAAAGAGGGATCGCCACCTGAACCTGGTGGACCCTTATTCTCCTCTGTAGAGACTTAAACAGCTCATAGATTGAGCCATCAGACAATGCAGCCTTCCCCCAACATTGCAATCACTCTGCATGTGTTTTGCAAGAAAAAAAAAGGGGGGGGGTTCCCCCTTTTCCTGCTTTAATCCTGAAACAAAAGGATTAGAAGGCTTGGGGATAAAAGCTTCACTGTCAGAGGACAGGAGACAGGAGCTGCAGCCTAACAAGGAGAAGCTATCAAAAGCCCTACAGGTTCTGATTACACCTCTATCTTCTCCTTGGAGTGTAAAGAGAGGTTTTCCTATAGGTGGCTAGTAAGACCTCCATATAATCCTCAGCCTGGTGTCGGCTTCAGGCTAACCAAATGCATCGGAGGGATGCACAGTTGCGGACACACATTGCTAATGTCTCTTAATTGAGGAAACACACATCTGCAGAGGATAATTTCCTCTTTACCAGTCCGCATGTTGCATAACATACATGAGTTTGGAATGCATGTGAGATAAAAACAAGTAACAGAGCAGATTCTATTGTGGATCGCATAAGCATACATGTTTCTGTCTGTATGGTGCTGCATGTTTCCACAAAAAGAGGTTGCATAAAAGATGCTTGTATGCATAAAAATGCTGAATCGCATAAAGACGTTTGTAGGCATAAAAATGCTGAATCACACATGATTACCTGATCACCCAAGTCCTTGTTTCCCCTAAGGATGTTTGGTTACACAGAAGAGGTTTGTTTCCACAGGAAGGCCTAAAATCGCATAAAGTTGCTTGGATGCAAAAAAGATGCTGGATCACACATGGTTACCTGATCATCAGCATCCTGGATTACCCAAGGATGTTTGGTCACACAAATAGGCTTGTTTCCACAAAAGTACCTAAAGTCGCATAAAGATGCTTGTATGCATAAAAATGCTGAATCGCATAAAGGATGCTTGTATGCATAAAGGGGTTGAATCACACAGGATTACATGATCACCCAAGTCCTTGATTCCCCAAGGATATTTGGTCATGCAAAGAGGCTTGTTCCCACGGAAATGCCTAGAATCGCATAAAGAGGCCTGAAGGCATAAAAAGGCTGAATCACACAGGATTACCCGATCACCCAAGTCCTGGATTACTCAAGGCCTAAAGGGATCGCTTAAAGATGCTTGAATGCAAAAAGAAGCTGGATCACACATGGTTGTTGGATCAACAGAGTCCTGGATTACCCAGGGATACTTGATCACAGAGAGGCTTGTTTCACAGAAATGCCTAAAGTCGCATTAAGATGCTTGGGTGCATAAGGATGCTGGAACGCACAGGGGTGCTTGGTCACACAAGGGTTCTTGTCCACACAGTAGTGCTTAAAATGCATAAAATGTTGATCGCATGGAAGATGCTGAATCGCATGCATGTTTACTTTAAAGTTGCACATGGCGGCTTAATTAAGCAATACAGGATGCCTTGTGTTTGCATAGAGATACGTGTCTGCATGGGTTCATGTTGCACATTGTTGCATAACACGTTTATAGCACATGCTTGCAAAGATGCTCGTTCCAGAACACACATGCTATATGCATGTTTGGCGTGAGACATATTTATATGATTTCATGCTTCCATGAACACACACTGCCATGTACACACGCCTCCATTGAGGCATATGGCTTTAACACTTGCCACATACACATATGGGGAGCCAGTTGCATATGTGTTTATTTACTTGGGACTGCAGAGGTTGTCTGCGTTTCGCAGGGGAACAGCACTGTCTCCAGTTGGTGGTCTTGCCCTTTTGGGTTAGCCTCCGTGTCTGGGTTGTCAGGGCGCTAGGGCCCGCCTCTAGCACGTCTGTAGGCCCAAGGTATAGCAGTAATGGCATACCGAAGCAGACTCCTGCTGATGGATCAGTCAGCAGCATGGCTGGACCTAAGGGTGTCCAGCATGGTCAGGTATCTGGATCTCCTGGGTTAGGATTCCAGTCTAAAGATACATTCTTCATTGACAAGAAGCTGGGTATGTTTTGCACCAGGAGAGTCCTTTTGGCCTAAGACAAGACCATTACTATGAGAAAGCTGGTCTAGGTGGTTACAGCAAGGAACAGTTCCTTACTTTTTGCCTTCTGCTTAAGGCACTAGAGAAGATGCTGCTTCATTCAAGACAGTTCCCTATACTTTTATTCAGGACTGTTATAAACAGTATTGTGTTGGCCTAGGAGTGGATCTTGACCTAGCATTATCCAAAGAACCGGTCCCAGAGATAGGCTGGAATTCCTCTTGGTGGTTCTTAACTAAAGGGTTTGCCAGGTCAGGAAGAGACCTTGGCCCAGGGGAAGTAGTCGAGCTCCAAGGGAGCCTTATCTGTCAGCTAGAGCTACCGATGGAGCATCTGGCTTAGGGGCCTGAACGTTCAGGGGCTGGTTGGTTCGGTCAGAGTTCAATCAGACTATACCATATTAAGTGATTTACTTAATTTACCAAGGGGGAGCTTGTGCCTTGCCTATTGACATTCGTCATTTCATGAAATGCAGAATTGGCAGGCGATTCGCTGTAGCCGTCAACAAGTGTCTCCGGGAGAATAACCTCTACACCCCGACTGTTTTCCTGACCAAGGGCCACAGAAATGGTACCCTGTACATAAGATGTATTGGCGTCCAGGCTCAACAAGAAATTGAACAGCTTGAGGTCAAGGACAAGGGATCCACCCGCATGCGGGGCAGATGTGTTAGTAATCTGGTGGGACCAGTGGTCACTGGTTATGTCTCTCCCCCCAGTGCCGCAGCGTTTGTGGCTTCTAGGCAACATTAGAGGATGGCGGAAGCTGGCCTGATTACTCCGGCATAGCCCCGACGACCTTTTCTGTGCAGGGACAGTAGGGGTGGTAGTAGAGGACCCACGGTCCCTTACATCTTGTCCAGGCCTACTTCGAAAGGGGGTATTACATCCTGTCGTGGAACAGGTGAATTAATGGTCTGGCTAT
This sequence comes from Rana kukunoris, assembly GCA_029574335.1. NCBI lineage: Eukaryota > Metazoa > Chordata > Amphibia > Anura > Ranidae > Rana > Rana kukunoris. Next base: position 211,428,023 of record CM056051.1, read on the forward strand.
TTTAGCCCACATTCTTCAGGATCAGGGTTTTTAGAATCAATGGCACTTCCTTGATTCATACAGGAAGGCTGGCCTCCAGGACCAGATATCCCAGGATAGGGAGAGCCCATGTTCCTGGTATGAAACAGATGGTGGCATCCTTGGAAGTTTGTCAAAGATAAAATTCCCTTCTTCCTGCATTTGGAAAGGAGACGGAGCTAGCCTTAAGTTACATCAAGGATCCGATCTCGGCCTTGCCTCCAAAGGTCGCTTGCTTCACACTCTTTGTTCCGAGCCATTATACAAGGGGTGACGCGCATAAGTCCACCAGTTTAGTCGCCCTTGTGCTCGGAGGATTGGCTCTAGTTTTGTCGGCTTACAGGGTCAGCTCCGTGGGCCGATGCACCATATTTCCCTTCAGCCTTTAACAAGGGAATTGGTGTTCTTGGTTGTGGTAGCCTCCAAGAGAGTTTCAGTATTGGCAACCTCTTGGTATAAAACCATACTTATTCTTACAAGTAGGGTGATATTAATCCTCACCCTGCCTTATTTACTAAAAGAATCTAGTGTTCATTTGAATCTAGATATTCTTACCTTACCCTTTTTCAAAACCTTGTTTTCGGAAGGAAAGGTTATTGCTTTCTCTCAGTAGAGATGAGAGCAGTTAAATATCTATCTGAAGGTTCAGATATAGAAAGCTGAAGTTTTTATTGTGCTGCCAGAAGACCCTAGATGTGGGCAGGCAGTGTTCAGTTCAGCTATTAAAATGGTTACACTCTCTCTCCTTTGGAGTAGAAGGGTCAAGGCCTATCTGAAGCGGCTGCTCGGATACGGAAAGCTGATGTTGTTGTTGCGCTACCAGGAGGCCCCAGGAAGGGGCAGGCAGCGCCTAAAATCAACTGTTTTCAAGATTGATTCATGAGGGTATTATTCAGGCTTGTGGTTCGGAGAGTGGGACTCCCCCTGTTTCTTGGGGGGTGCTCCGTACCAGGATAGTAAGCGCTTTATGCGCGATGCTTTACCGAGCCTTTATGACGCAGATTTTCAGGGCCGCAACTTGGCGTCTGTGCTTAGGTTCACTGATTCTTGTCAGATGTACATAGGAGGGCAAAAGGATGCAGCTTTTTGGCGCAGTATGCAGCATGCAGCATTATAGATCCTCACATCTGATGGCGGCCTGTGTTGTTTGTGTCTCCCTCCCCTCAGTAAGCATTGCTTTCGGACATCCCACATAGTAATGGATTGCCGCTCTGTGTCCCGTGATGTACGATAAAGAAAATAGGATTTTTTATGACAGCTTACCTGTAAAATCCTTTTCTTGCAGTACATCACGGGACACAGAGCTCCCGCCCCTCTTGTTTGGGGATATTGGGACACTTATTGCTTTGCTACAAAAACTGAGGAGCTCCCAGTATGGGAGGGGTTATATAGGGAGGGAACTTCCTGTGTAGTTAATTACACCAGTGTCCACACCTGAAGGTAGACTCTATAACCCACATAGTAATGGATTGTCGCTCTGTGTCCCGTGATGTACTCCAAGAAAAGGATTTTACAGGTAAGCTGTCATAAAAAATCCTATTTTTACCGCGAAAACACGGCAAAAACGCGGCAAAAACGCACCAGTGTGAAAGGGCCCTAATGCTGTGTCCCTAGGGACACAGCATCGCTCACCTCCCCAGTCACCCCCCTCCCCCCACACAGTTAGAACACAATGCAGGGTACAAATTTAACCCCTTCCTCACCGCCTAGTGTTAACCCCTTCCCTGCCAGTCACATTTATACAGTAATTAGTGCGTTTTTATAGCACTGTTCGCTGTATTAATGTGAATGGTCCCAAAAAAATGACAAAAGTGTCCGATGTGTGCGTCGTAATATCGCAGTCCAAACAAATTTCGCAGATCGCCGTATTACTAGTAAAAAAATTAATAAAAAAATTGTCAGAATTCTATCCCTTTTTGTAGCCACTATAACCTTTGCGCAAACCAATTACTATACGCTTATTGCAATTTTTTTTTTACCAAAAATATGTAGAATACATATCAGCCTAAACTGTTTTTTTTTCAAAATTGTCGCTCTTTTTTGTTTATAGCGCAAAAAATAAAAACTGCAGAGGTGATCAAATACCACCAAAAGAAAGCTCTATTTGTGGGGGGAAAAAAAGGACATCAATTTGGTTTGTGAGGCACATTGCACAACCGCGCAATTTTTATTTATAGCGACGCAGTGCTGAAAGCTGAAATTTCGCCTGGGCAGGAAGGGGGTATATGTGCCCAGTAAGCAAGTGGTTAAAGCAGGGGTCTCAAAGTACCGGCCTGCGGGCCGTAAATGGTCCGGTAATAAATGGCTCGCAGGCCCCACGATCACGGCAAAATCCCCACTCAACTCCGAGCTGTGGAACCCCCCCTCCGCTCAACAACTGATCTGCGGACCCCCCCCCCCTCAACAACTCCAAGCCGTGGACCCTCCCCCCCGCTCTACAACTTTTTATCTGCGAACCCCCCCGCTCAACAACTCCGATCCGCGGACCCCCCCCCCCCTCAACAACTATGATCTGCGGACCCCCCCCCCTCAACAACTTCGTTGGGAGGTATGCTCATTCGTCCCTCATTCTGAAGTTGAAAAGTTGGGAGGCATGCCTGATGTGCTCTGATTGTGCCCTGATGTACCCATGTACCCTGATTTGCAATGTGCCCCAGGTACCCTGATGTGTTATGTGCCCCAGGTACCCTGATGTGTTATGTGCCCCAGGTACCCTGATGTGTTATGTGCCCCAGGTACCCTGATGTGTTATGTGCCCCAGGTACCCTGATGTGTTATGTGCCCCAGGTACCCTGATGTGTTATGTGCCCCAGGTACCCTGATGTGTTATGTGCCCCAGGTACCCTGATGTGTTATGTGCCCCAGGTACCCTGATGTGTTATGTGCCCCAGGTACCCTGATGTGTTATGTGCCCCAGGTACCCTGATGTGTTATGTGCCCCAGGTACCCTGATGTGTTATGTGCCCCAGGTACCCTGATGTGTTATGTGCCCCAGGTACCCTGATGTGTTATGTGCCCCAGGTACCCTGATGTGTTATGTGCCCCAGGTACCCTGATGTGTTATGTGCCCCAGGTACCCTGATGTGTTATGTGCCCCAGGTACCCTGATGTGTTATGTGCCCCAGGTACCCTGATGTGTTATGTGCCCCAGGTACCCTGATGTGTTATGTGCCCCAGGTACCCTGATGTGTTATGTGCCCCAGGTACCCTGATGTGTTATGTGCCCCAGGTACCCTGATGTGCTGGGCTCTGTACATCAGGGTACTCTGTACCCTGATGTGCCATGTACCGATGTGCTGTGCCTGATTTGCTCTGATGTGTGCCATGTACACTGATTTGCTGGGCTTTGTACCCCGATGTGCTGTTTCATGTGCCCTGTACCCCGATGTGCCATGTCCTGTACCCTGATGTGCCATGTGCCTTGTCCTGATATGTCCTGTCCTGATGTGCCGTGCCCTGTACCCTGATGTGGCCTGTTATGCTGTACCCCTATGTGCTGTGCTCTGATGTGCCCTGTTGTGCTCTGATGTGCTGTGCCCTGATGTGCGCTGTGCCTGATGTGCCATGTGCCCTTATTTGCTGGGCTCTGTGCCTTGATGTGCTGTACCCTGTGCCCCGATGTGCTGTGCCCCAATTTGCTGGGCTCTGAGCCTTGATGTGCTGCGCCCTTATTTGCTGGGCTCTGTGCCTTAATGTGCTGTACCCCTATGTGCTGTGCCCTGTATCCCGATGTGCTGTGCCCCGATGTGCTGTGCCCTAATTTGCTGGGCTCTGAGCCTTGATGTGCTGCGCCATGATGGTGAGTGGTCAGTGTGTAGTGTAGTGGTCAGTGTGTAGTGCAGTGCAGTGGTCCGTGTGCAGTAGTCCGTGTGCAGTGCAGTGGTCAGGGTTAATAATGCATTTGCCGACACCAATACTAGGGTTTAATAATGTGTCCGCTGACACCAGTGCTGGGGGTTAATAACGCGACCGCTGACACAGAGCTGGGGGTTAATAATACGTTCGCTGACACCAGTACTGTTTTTGAAGTTTGAAAGTTTGCACGCGGCCCTCAGGTAATTTGAGTTTGACACCCCTGCTTTAAAAGGATAAGTTAACCTTTGGTAACATTTTACATGTTCTACTCGATTTTAGGATGGAACATGTAACATGTTCCACAACTGCAGCCACTGCCCGCTAACCCCTCTCCCTCGTAGCATCCGTACGGCAAGAAATTCCCTGTATTAGCCGCAACTGTTGGAATGATGCTCTGTCCACATGACCGCGACATTCATACACACAGCTCTCTGTGCCCGAACGAACTACAAGCCCAACATCCTTTGTGTCTGTCGGCTTGTAGTTTTCAATGACCTACCATGGAGCGCCGTTGTAGTTCATTGAGCCTTCCTGTCTGTGGCTATTGGCTTACGGGCAAGCAGATACACTGACAGTGTGCAATGCTTTACAGGCTCCTACTACAAAAAAATAAATGTGCATTTTTCTACCTGCAAAGAGAGATGCATTTATTATTTATTTGTAGAAAGGTGAACTTATCCTTCAAGAGAAAATGCCTTTAAGAAGCAAGCATATTACTCGACAGACCTCCATTACCAAAACTATTTTTTATCTTATTTGTTTATAAAAACTGGGGAAGAAGTTTGCTTCCCTAGTTTCTCATGCTTCACAGTGAGGAATACATGTTTCTTATAATCAATACTTGGAGATGTGAGCAAGCAGAAAGCGGGTTCAATAAATTACTGTAATTCTGTACTAACAAAGGTAAAGAGCCTCAACATTTCAACTTTCTAGACATTTTATTTGCCAAATATTCAGCTGTTAATCTCTACCCAAGATTTTTGTTCTGCTTAGTTGCACAACATAATAACTTATATTGAACTATAAAAGTGAGGCCATAAAGGGCAAACCCATTGATGGTGGGGCAGCCACTACACTGGCAGAACATAAACATTGCCTTATGAGAGAACAACTAGTCATTCCAATCGCTAGCCTTATATATCATTTAATTAATATTTATTTGAATTACCGATCAAAATTAAATAAATATTAAAGAAATACAGATAGTTGTATTAGTTTACTAATAACATATTGCATTACATAGTACACTAGTTGGTATGATGGGAAATAGGCCATGTAGTATGAAACATATTGACAAAAGCGCAATTCAATCCCGTTTATTAGGGTTGTCCCGATACCACTTTTTTAGGACCAAGTATAAGTACCGATACTTTTTTTCCAAGTAGTCGCCGATACCGAATACCGATACTTTTTTTAAATGTGTCCCCAAATGCAGCCATGTCCCCCACATATGCAGCCATGTCCCCCACAAATGCAGCCATGTCCCTCCAGCCATGTCCCCCACATATGCAGCCATGTCCCTCCAGCCATGTCCCCCACATATGCAGCCATGTCCCCCACATATGCAGCCATGTCCCTCCAGCCATGTCCCTCACATATGCAGCCATGTCCCTCCAGCCATGTCCCCCACATATCCAGCCATGTCCCTCACATATGCAGCCATGTCCCCCACATATGCAGCCATGTCCCCCACATATGCAGCCATGTCCCCCACATATGCAGCCATGTCCCTCCAGACATGTCCCCCACATATGCAGCCATGTCCCCCACATATGCAGCCATGTCCCTCCAGCCATGTCCCCCATACCTAGCCGCCAAAAGCCGCCGCACGGAGAACATTACAGCATTCATTTGAAGAGCTGTTTTGCGAGCGCATATAGACACACCCGCCTTGCTCGGGATTGGACAGATCACGATCACCCATCCAATCCCGAGCAAGGGGGAGTGTCTATACGCAGCGGGAACACTACAGCTATTCAAATGAAAGCTGTGATGTTCCCGCACGCTGTTTAACCCATGCGGCGCGGCTTTCGATGCGGCGGCTTTTATGCAGCGGCGGGGAGAGAGTTCTATTAAAGCATTGGGGGTATTTGCGAGAGTACAAGTACTCCCGCAAATTCTCGGTATCGGGACAACCCTACCGTTTATGATCATGCATTTACCTATATATTTATTTCAAACATGTTAGGTCACTTGTACTTCTATGCAAGTATAAAGCATCCAACAGTCAATATTTCATCATCATCATTGTTCAAAGAGGATTTAAAACTAGATCAGAACTGACACCAAAAGACCCTGGTGAAGGTCAGCAAGGGCTGTAGCTCCCAGTCTAACTCCAGCCCTAGTATATTTAAAGTGGTTGTGAACCTCAGACAAATTATGAACAAAGCATATGCTTCTATAGTGTGTACTTGTCTCAAATATGAGCACCATGTGCCATTTCACACTGCTGCTTCGTTACTCCACTATCAGCATTAATGTCTGACAGGTTTTGCTGACACTGATAAGAAAGGTGATAGGTTAAGTGAAGCTGTATAAATTCTACACTTTGAACAGAAGTAGAGAAGATAAGACTGCAGATAAACAGGTATAACTTATGTAGGAAGATCAGTTTAATCTCGATCACTTGAGTCCAGTCACGCCACTGGGTATATGTAAAAGGTTTACAACCACTTTAATGCAAAAGTAGTTATTTATTTATAATATATTTGGAGAAGTCCTATAGCTGCTCCTGTCATCCAGTTGCATCCACTTTAAAAATTCGAAGAATACTGACCATCAAAGAAGACACTTGTGTGTGCATGGTCTGTTTACAAACATCTGTCCTAATAAGAAGAGGAAACTCGCCAGTATATGCAGGATGATCTATATAAAACGTACTTCACATAGAATCACATTCATCTGCTCAGTGGTGCCTGTCCCCCTGGTAATTAAATGATTTTTATTTTTTATTTTATCTCTAGCCTTCTTTAATAAGATTTAGAAAAGAGGAAATGGAAAGGTCACTTCTGTAATCATTCATAGTTTAGAGGGTTCGTACAGCAGCAGAATATTTAATTTGTATTATATTATATTATTATATTAGTATTATTTGTAATTTGCGGGCCCTTCCTCCTCAAACAACAGTCCAAATTCTGATGAACATAAGGGCTTACAGCAAATACTTTACTCTTCCCCGTTTAGTGTATAGTGTGACACAAGGCCCGCTGCAACTTTGTCTTGGGGTGTAGTTACACTGTGTGAGGTTGAACGGAACCACCTCCAAGTGCGACTGCCTTCACTAGTCTGTACTACCCTGTTTTCCCGAAAATAAGACCTAGCGTTATTTTCCAGGAGGGCTGCAATATAAGCCCTACCCCGAAAATAAGCCCTAGTTAAAAATGCTTGTAAAATCCTATAATCCACTCTATTACAGTAGTTTATAATGTACAATGTGTGTGTTTCTGTAATATAATTGCGGGAAAGAAAGCTCCGGCGGGTAACAGAAGTGCAGAGCGGCGCTGTAACAAATGTATTTGGCACAATTATATTACAGAAACACATACATTGTACATTATATAATACTGTAATAGAGGGGATTATAGGATTTTACAAGCATTTTACCTCAGTTCACACTAGGGATTCCTGACAGGCAGTGAGGGAGAGGGGGAGAGAAGACATCACATTACATAATAAGACCTACTCCGAAAATAAGCCCTACTGTGTTTTTTGTTGGCATAATTAATATAAGACTCAGGCTAATTTTCGGGGAAACACGGTAATATCACATCTGCTAATCAGACCACAGGGATACCTGTTTTTGTGTTGAGTGATGGAGAGCTCTGTGCACATGCAGAGTTTGTGCTTGCACTAAAGCTGAACCACAAAGTGAACCATGCCCCAGATCACCCCAGTCAAGTGGTCCTGGGCACAGTACGCTTATGTTTCAAAACCCACAGCAGTAAAATCCGTCTGTATAGGCAGTAAAGCATGCTCGTAATACTCACTGTGGAACCAAACGGGTTAATCCTCTGCAGTCTGCATAGTGTAAAAAAGAAGGTTTGATACTCTCTTCTATGATCCTCCCATTCTTCCACTGTTTTTAATCCATCTGCTGATAGAATAGAGCCCTAGGGGGCACTCTGCACATGCTCAGTTTGGTGTGTATTTGAAGTAAATAAAAATATCATGCAACAACCAACTATAAGTATCTATCCTTCACTGTAACTTGTAATACATATATATAAGCTATTGCATCTGTATTAACATGCATGAGTCCTGTATTTGCTACTGTATATCAGGCCGAAGTGTGCTCTAGGCCTGAGGCTAAGCGTTAGTCAATGAGACAGACACCTTTGAAATTAAACAGTTATATTTATTCTAACAAAAAGTGTCCATTGTATAGTAAACAAAGCTGTAGCATAGAATTCCTATTGCACAATATACAACCACTAACAAAATATCTATGGCCTACTACAATATGGGCAAATAAGATAGAAAGATACTTAAGTTCGGTCCCTCCCGACTGTCTCCTGATGGATTAAGAGAGATTTTTTGCCTCTGCTATTCAGTTTTGTTTATTCACATTTCAATCACACACACCCCTTACCGCCCCTTCTTCCGATCCATCCAATCACCGCACTTCGTGACTAATTCCTTCTTCGTGACTAATTCCTTCTTCCTGGTTGTTATGCCATACCTAGCCTCTGGGGGGCGCTCTTAACCATACCACAATCAATTCCTCTGATCCTTGTAATCATGTTGTCCTAATCAATGCCCTTTGTTTGTTTGTTTGCAGAGACTGCCCAACAGCTGTCTGGTTTCCTGGACCCATTGAAGTCTAGTGCAAGGAGTGTGAGATTGCCTTCCTGTGGGAGGGGGCATCCTGTATTACCAAAGAGCTAGCTGTTCTTGACTTGAATCAGAGAATGGTCAAAATTCAGACATTTATGTTATTTGCAACAGTATTGCTAGAGAGTTTTTTTGGGGGGGGACAGTGCATGTGATCAGCACAGGGCCAATCAGCAATGTCCAGACTCCAGACAAAGTCAGCAGAGTCCTGCAGCTTGTTAGGACAGTCAGGGGAGAATGAAAACTCCCTCTTCAAACTTTACCAGTGCTCGTCCAGACACTAATAAAAGTCACAAGACTACTATATACTGCTGATGAGAAAAGGTATTTAGCAGTTTACATTTACCAAAATAATTGCATTTCTATGTTCTGTGCACTGTGAAAGACCAGTTATAGTGAATGCAGGGTCCTGGGTTTAGTAACATTATAATTGTTCCCAGATACATTACAAAAAAAAAAACTGGACCGAGGGGGTAAACCATGCCTGAGTTTGGTAAAACTGCAAGTTTAGACTTAGACGTCAATAAGCAGGGCACAGTCAGTAAGGCTGGGTTCACATTGGTCTGGCTGCGGTTTTCTGTCCGATGTCCTGTGTATTTGCGTTCACCAGTTAAGGTGCGATTCAGGTGCACGTGTCCCTAAATTAATTTACACCTTAACCGGACCCAAAAAAACGCACAGGACCCTTTTCAAAAATTGCACCCCCCGCTGTCCGACACGCGTGAAATGGCTCCATTTAAAGCCAGTCACATGATATGCAAACCCAACCTAAAACTAGCATTAGTTCTTGGTTGCTCTTTCAGTAGGCTGTAAATTGCATCTACCAAATTGTTCTTAATAGTTACTGCTTGCATAGGCATTGCTATGCTGCTCAAATCACAAAAGCCAAGTGGCCTAGAAAAATATGGACATGTACAGCAACTTTGCAAAGTATTATTTTACCTACGGTAGAGATTCTGCTGGTAAGATAATTTCCTGCTGCAGCTAACACCAAGTCACTGCCTCGCAATTAGCAGCATTGTTGTCAGTCAGTCACACAAGCTTTTTCAGTTGCATGTAGAGCGGTTTATCTGACAGACCCAATGACCGAACGGCCAACTGAAGGTGCGCATACCGCAGGCTGAGAACACTGCTGCCGATTTCACGTACGGTTACTGGTAGAATCTCCAGGAAACACTTTACAGTTTTTCAAACTAAATTTATTGTGTCTCTATTGCAAACAGGAAGGCAACATGCTAAAACATACTCAGATTTTGGTTTACATCCCCGTTAACCACATGTCAAGCACAATACGTATATACACACCTTGCGGTTTGCCGGGATTATGGCTGAAAATATCAGCCATAATCCAGTATGGTTTTTTCAGCAGGCAGCCAGCTTGCTCATGAAACCGGTACGAGTAGCTCATGGGCTGCTAAGACACAGTTTCTGAAGCGGCCCCCTCTTACTGCTAGTCAGTGTTTCTCAGGCTTACCGCTTCCGCCCAAGCAACGATCTGGCGGTGTGACCAGCTGCTCTCATAAGAAATCAAAGAATTAACACTATGATCAACTTGATGGCCTTGGAGGACTGGAGAAATGTCATAACAGCCTTATTTCTATCACAAGGGATGTTTACTTTCCTTGTAATCGGAATAAAAGCAATACAAATAAATAAAAAAAAAGATGATGTTTTAAGCGTCCCCATCCCTCCATGCAGCATCCAACACATACGCAAATTGTGCACGTATATGTAAACCGTATTCAAACCACAGGTATCGCTGCAAATGTAAGGCCGCGTACACACGATCAAATCTATCTGCTGGAAACGGTCGGCCCGACCGTCCCAGCAGACAGATTCGACTGTGTGTACGGGCGAGCCGACGGATTTGGCCACCCGACAGATTTCACAGCATGCTTTGAAATCTGTCGGCTGGGAACCCGTCCGCCCGACATGTCTGCTGGTTAGTACGCTAACCAGCAGACATGTCTTCTCACACACGCGCCGAATGGTTTCGACGCATGCGTGGAAGTGTTTTACTTCCTGGTGCGGTGACGTGGCTGCGTCAACGTCACTGCCACGTCACCGCGCCGTCTGGCGGCGGGGATTTTGGTTTGATCGTGTGTACACGATCAAACCAATATGTCCCCAGCAGACAGATTTGTTCAAATCGGTCGGCCCGACCGATTTGAACAAATCTGTCTGCTCATGTGTACGCGGCCTTAGAGCAAGAGCAATAATTCTAGCACTAGACCTCCTCTAACTCTAAACAGATAACCTGTAGTGTTGAGCGGAATACGCCATATTCGATTTTGCGATATTTCACGAATATATAGAAGAATATTCGTGAAATATTCGCCAATATCGAAGATTCGTGATATTTTATCAAAAAAACAATATTGCGAAATTGATTGCGAAATTCTCGTCAACACGCGAAAACGGAGATCATTTCCTGGATTACTAAACTAATATGCACTAAACACTAACTCTACTTACACAAACTTATATGACTAAACTAAAGCTAATTTTTTATACACACACACACACACACACACACACACACACACACACACACACACACACACACACACACACACACATACACAAAACACAGAAGGGCAGAGAAAGCATTTGCGAATATTCGCATTGCGAATATGCGGCAACATAAAAGGATCGCCTCAGCTACTCGGCCCAGGGTCTCTAATCATACCAGCAATGCTTTTAGACGTCGATGGAGATCACTAGAATGTGATCTGTTTTAAAAATATCGAATATTCACCGCGATATTCGATTTATTCGCGAATACTCGAATATGCAATATTCGTTACGAATATTCGCAATGCGAATATTCGTGAGCAACACTAATAACCTGTAAACGCGTTTAAACTGTCGCCATTCCACGAGCATTCGCAATTTTAAAGCACGACATGTTAGGTATCCATTTACTCAGTGCAACATCTTTCACATTGTACAAAAAAATAAAAAAGTGGCACCCATTGTGTTTCGTGTTAATACATTAAAATCCATCCCCCCCCCCTCACCCCAAAAAACGAGTTTGCAAATCTGCTGCGCAAATACCGTGTGACATAAAAAATTGCAATGATCGCCATTTTATTCCCTAGGGTCTCTGAAAAAAAAAATATATGTTTGGGGGCTATAAGTAACTTTATAGCAAAAAAATAATGATTTAATCTTGTAAACAAAAAATGCCCCAAAAAAAAGAAGCCTGGTCTTCAAGTGGTTATACACAGAATGTAAAATGAAAATGCTGGAAAATATGGTCACCCACATTTTAGATCACTGCATTTGCTTCTTACAAAGCAGGCTAAAGCAACAAGCACCGTTGCGCCAATAGAACAAAGATGTATTTTCCACATCAGCGTTAGAGAGGTTCTGGAAATTTATGGTTCTGCAGTACGGACAGCTAGACAAGTGACTTGATCGTTGCAGTTTTACTTACAATAATCAATCACTTAGGACTGCATGTGGATGCAGTCAATGCCTTTTATCTATTGTGCTTCATTAAACCAACTTGGGTCAAAGTAGTAGAACAGCAACAAAATCACAGTATGTGCTGAACCTGGAAAACTTTACAGCAGTCTGCCTCTCCTGAGACAATCCGTCAGAAACGTTCGCTGTACACCCTTTCATGCACGCCAAAGAGTGGGCGGCAACAGCCGTGCAAAAACAGCTTCTGATGTCTGATGGGGGTTGTTTAGTCCTTGTAGAACATGTAATGTTTTTCTTGTTCTACCTTAAGATTTTATGTACTGTACACAGGTATGTATTTAAAAAGACAGATTAAGTAGCATTTTATTTTCATACTCCAGAGAAAATCAGTGTTCCCAGAGGAAACACGCCTTTAATACCTTGTTTATTCGACATTGGTTTCAATCTCTTTTACATTCTTTATAGTATCAAATAAAAAAGAACAAATGTATACTTTAAGAAGTAAATTTCCCTGAAAAAAAAAAATGTATTAAACTAAACTCTACAAGTTTCTTTTATCATTGGTACCTTCTGTTTATCCAGTTTTAGGTCATTAAAAATCTTTAAATAGATTTTTAAACTTAAAGTAGTAAAAGAACCTGTCTCTTCCATTGTATTAGCGTTTCGGTAACCCTGTGCACAGCAGCAAAGGATTGACAGCGCTGTGAGCCAGTTAGATTATACTGCATTGTACAGCGCTGTCAGTTTACTAGGTTTTTGGTAAGAGGAGAAGGCATAATATGCATGGAGGGGACTTAATTAATGTGCTGTTACCAACCGTCATCCAGTCAGCAAGCTGGAGCTATTTAGTGACAGTCCTGTGTGTGGATCAAAGTATATTTATGGGAGGAACATTTTCCTAAAGCTCAAACAAGATTCCTAAGGTCTTGTTCACAAGGGCATACTTAAAGTGGTTGTAATCCCCAGTCATGAAATCTAAGCAAAGGACATATCTGTAGTGTGTACTTGTCTCTCCCCAAAGCTCCAAGTGTAGTTTCTCGCTGGTGCTTCGTTCCTCTGTTATCAGCACAAGTCACTTCTGAGAAGTTTTCACAATACGTGACATTGAGAGTGTATAGGTTCTAGAAAAATTCCACAAAAGTACAACTATATACACTGCTTTTCTCCAGGCACTCACCTGCAACAATTTCCAGTAAATCCAAGCAGTCAAAATGACAGCAAAACTTACCTGTTCCTGTTGCAAATTACAGATTAAACTTAACAAGCCTACAGTCCCCATCTTGTTTGTAACCCGGGGGCCAACTGTAGGCCCAATGCCATTCTGGACCCTATGCAGTAGTATAAACACATGCCAATGACAGTGACAGGAGAGGCCTCTGCCCCGCCAAAATTGTGTCCTACAATCCAAGTTGTTGTTTTTTTTCCGAAGAATTACCTTCTAGTGCATCAAAGATCACACATGACTTGTAATAGCGCTCTTCAAAGGTTCTGCTGTTTAGAGGTCTAGAAAATTTAGGAGCCTTTGGTCTGACATCTGTTGAGTCCTTCAATCAATTTAAGCTCCTTTACTCATGACAAATAACAAAATTGTTGCATAAAAGCCATAAACATTAACTTTGTACTGCTTTTTCCGAGAAGGCATTGAAACTATATTCTACAGCAAAGCAAGTTATAAACTGTGTTCATTAAGTGTGAACTCAATTTTATTTTATACTGTTCATCATAAATTCCTAACATTATGCCCCTACACTACACCTACAAGCTGCAGCATGTAGCGTTTGATTTATTGGATCTTATAAAGTAAAAAGAGAAGAAAAACATTTTAGAAGTATGTAGTCAAAAGGGGTTGATCACATTAGTAGGGCCACTTTAGGTAGCAAGGCGAATGTTGAGCTTAGGAAATGAGTGACTTATTTTTTTGAACATTTTAAAGTTTGTAAACGGTGACAATATACAATTTTTGGTTGATTTCGGAAAAAAAATTCCCCCACAAAATACACATTTATGACAAGGTGCACTCATCACTATTTAGATTGCCTTTACCCTTTTTGGAAGACTGTTAATCCACGAATATTGTCATATTCGATGGCAGAGGGAGAAAGGTGCGTGTCCTAAGAAATTCAGGTCTAATTTCAGCATAGCAGCTGTAAGGAAGAGACTTCACAGCACACAAGTCACACAGAGCTCCCCCCTATGAGTGCAAGTGATAAATATGAAATATTGACAAATTGTCACATTTAGTTGTGCTGGGTGGTAGGCAACCTAGTTGATTTATAGTCTACTTCTACCTTTTACCAGTGCGTTTCATTGGTACCTTTGTATGTGTCAAACTACAGTAAAACCAACTTATGAATATTCCCCCTGCCAACCAGTAGGAAATGTATGTTGATTTAAGTATCTGGGGAGGGCCAAGTGTGCTCTCTTCCCCCAAGGCTCTTGCCTGGGGTGGGTGCGTAAGGAGTAGCTGAGCGATAGGCCTGAAGCCTGAACATTGGCATGTGCTTGGAGCAGAAAAATCTATATGTGGGTGGAAGGGCTGGACCTACAGAAAGACACCATTTTCCCACTTAAAGTGGATGTAAACCCAAAAAAATTAATAAAATAAAAAATATTTTTTTGATGTCACAATGTAGGAGAATAAGATTTCCCATCATCTGTGCCCAGTCTTTTCACACAGAGTTAAGCCAGCTCTGAGCAATCCTCTTTATTGTTCAGTGAAATAAAACGGGCTTACAGAGAAAAACCCAAGTCCGTTCCGCCCCCATACTTCGAGTGACCGGTTATTTACATATCTCGTGTACTAGCCTGGAAACATGCACATCCTGTGTAAAAAATTAATAGTTTACGTTCCCCTCCAGCTCTCACAGGATTGGCTACATTTACTGCGTTTTGACTAGATGTTTCTCATCATATGGGGTGTGATCCACAGTTCAGTGAGACAACGAAATGTATGCTGCAATGAACAGCCATCAGAATATACATAGACGAGTGATTTAGTCAGAGCTGGGCAGAGTAGACGCTCGAGTGATATTATTATTATTAGTGCAGTGTGTCTGAGGTCACCTGATCACAGATGCAACATTCCTTTATATTACCAGGATGTGGGAGAGGGGTGGATTTCTCACTTTTTATACTTACACCCAGTAAGACTGAATAAGCTTAGGGCCGGTTCACATTAGTGTCCTAATTAGTGTCCACATGCGATGTTCTGCAGTGTAATTTCAGACACTGCCATATGTGAACTGATGGGGAGTGTCATACAATGTTAACGACACCCCCATTTCAGCTCGCACATCGCGATGGGAACTGACAGTTCGGACATGAATCAGATCGTATAGGTGTGAAAACCCATGCGATTCTGGTGTGATCCAAAAAAAGGGTCCCGTGTGTTTGGTCTGAACGTGATGTGATTTCAGCCATACAGTTTGTCAGTGGACGATGTCGGTGAAGCAGTGGACGGTGTCGGTCTTGGGGCTCTGGATCGTGTTGGTATGGTGTCAGTTTTTTAATTTCAATTTACATCCACTTTAAGTGTTGAAGCAGAAGTCGTCTGCCTGTTCAGTAATTTGTGGCGCTTGAGGCTCTGATCTGGGAACCTGGCTGAGGACAGGAAAGGAACTTGTGATGATTCGAGATGAAGGATTAGTGGTCATTACCAATGAGGTTCTGGGTAAGGAACTTTGAGAGTCTGGGAAAGCACCAAGATGGGATCATCGAGACTACTGCTGCCACCACTTGTAAAGATTTGGTTGTTAATGGAGAGGGTTGCCATTAGGAAGGTACAGATTGCTGGAATCATCTCAAGGCTCTTTTCTGTACTGGTATCCTATTTCTTTGCTATGGAGTCTGCAGGTCAATAATGGGTGTTCTAAATCCCTTAACCCCCCCCCCCCTTGAGTGAGACAATAAACCCTGTTTTGTTTGCATCTTAAAGTGACTGGCATCTATCTGGAAACAGACTACTGCCCAAGTTATCTACAGCCGGTTGTGAAATGTTAGCCCGCCCTGCCTCTTGGGGGTGCCACCATGCCTCGGGGAGTCAAGGGGGGTGCTACACCTGATACACGGCAAAAACACCCTCATATTTTTTACTTGTATTTTTAGTATTAAACATAATAAAGACAATGAAAATGTAATAAAAACACTGTCTTTCTTTGTCTCTTTTTGACCGACACTGAAGTGTGTGGACTTCACAGGTATTAAAATAATGAACCAAGGGACTAAAATGAAAATGGAAACATTTTCAGAAAATAATGGCAGCATTACCTATGACACATCAGGAGTGCAATACTTTTACAAACTACCAGCATCACACACACACACACACACACACACACACACACACACACACACACACACACACACACACGGTCACAATTGCTACAAGAAATTGTGACCTGGCGCTTGGGGAAGCTTAGAGCTACAGAAGGCCGCGGCCTCAATTACCGGCCGGCGCGATCGCAGCGGAGTGCCCATCTTGTGGTGGCTATTGGCATTACAGGTTACATAACTTTACAAGTAGCAAAAAACAGCAGTTCTAATGCGTTTTTTCACTGCCATTTCCTTCCCTCTAATTAGAACCCCCAAACATTATATATATTTTTTATTCTAACACCTTAGAGAATAAAATGGCAGTCGTTGCAATACTTTGTCACACCGTATTTGTGCAGCGGTTTTACAAGCGCACTTTTTTGGGGAAAAATTACAAAAAAAAAGTAGTAAAGTTAGCCCAATTTTTTTTTATTGTGAAAGAATGTTACGCCGAGTAAATTGATACCCAACATGTCACGCTTCAAAGTTGCCTCTGCTCGTGGAATGGTGACAAACTTTTACCCTTTCAAATCTCCATAGGCGACGTTTAAAAAAATTCTACAGGTTGCATGTTTTGACCTAGAGGAGGTCTAGGGCTAGAATTATTGATCTCACTCTACCAATCGTGGCGATTCCCATACATGTGTGGTTTGAATTAGATATGTGCATTCCAGTTCATACGAATGTTAATTTCGTACGAAAATGTTCATTTTCGTACCCGCGGGATAATGTGTACATACGAAAAAATTAAAGCACCAAAATACGAAAATGACGGGGATTACAAATGAGCCGCATACCGAACAACCCCAAATACAAACGACCGATCCGACGAAAAAAAAACGACAAAACGAAAATGGCGAAAGAACGAAAATGACATCTATAAACAAAAGATTTGCATTCTGTATTTTGTTTGAATCCTTTTTCTGTTTGTTTTTAGTCGTATGTTCATTGTTCATATGACATCTATAACAAAAGATTTGCATGCTGTATTTTGAATTCCTATTTTCTGTTCGTATTTTGTGTTCAAAATACAGAATGCAAGTCTTTTTTATAGATGTCATATGAACATACGACTGAAAATAGCAAAAGAAAAGGGTTTCAAGATACAGAATGCAAATCTTTTGTTATAGATGTCATTTTCGTTTTTTGAATGGGCAGCGAGTGAGTGTAGTTAGTGAAGCAGCTTCTCTTTTGTGCCGAGTACACTAGTACAGTGAGTAGTACAGTAAAGCCAAATAAACTTTTCTGTGGATTTTCTTCTGAAGGGAGATCAGTTGGCCAGACTTTTGAACCCAAAAATGGTTTTCTGATGTAGTTTGAAAACAAACACATTTTCTGAGAACGAACAGAAAACGACTGTTTTTATGTTTGTGGTTAAAAAAGTCTGACCAAGTGTATGGGGCTTAACAATAGTTAATATGGATGAGCCACGTGTTGAAAGTGCCGCGAATCCTGCGATATATTTACGAAAGTACAAAATGACAAAAATCCTTTTTCTGTTAGATGTCATATGAACATGCGACTGAAAATACCAACAGAAAAAGGATTTGTGTTATTTTGTACTTTCGTAAATAGATTGCGGGATTCGCGGCACTTTCAACACGTGGCTCATCCATATTAACTATTGTTAAGCCCCATACACTTGGTCAGACTTTAACCACAAACATAATAACAAATAGTTTTCCGTTCGTTCTCAGAAAATGTGTTCGTTTTCAAACTACATCAGAAAACCATTTCTGGGTTCAAAAGTCTGGCCAACTGACCTCCCTTCAGATGAAAATCCACAGAAAAGTTTATTTGGCTTTACTGTACTACTCACTGTACTAGTGTACTCAGCACAAAAGAGAAGCTGCTTCACTAACTACACTCACTCACTGCCCGTTCAAAAAACGAAAATGACATTTATAACAAAAGATTTGCATTCTGTATCTTGAAACCCTTTTCTTTTGCCATTTTCAGTCGTATGTTCATATGACATCTATAACAAAAGATTTACATTCTGTATTTTGAATACAAAATACGAACAGAAAATAGGAATTCAAAATACAGAATGCAAATTTTGTTATAGATGTCATATGAACATACGACTGAAAATAGCAAAAGAAAAGGGTTTCAAGATACAGAATGCAAATCATTGACGAAAATTCACGAAAATTATTGTCTAACAAGTAACGAACATGAATTAAACAGAATAACGAACCATCCCGCATGTACGAAAATAAAAAACCGTAACGAAAATACGAAACGATCGGAATCCGAAAAAATCGCGCCGTACGAAAAATGAACGGGAACGAACAGGAAAATGGGCCTCTGCCGAAAACGAAAAAAACGGAACGATACGAAACGGAACAAAAAAAAGATTTTTTTTTCTGTGCACACGTCTAGTTTGAATACTATTTACATATGTGGGCGCTACTCACGTATGCATTTTTCTTCGGAAAAAAAAAAAAAAAAGCAGAAATTTCACTTTTTAAATATAAATACCCCTGTAATACACAAGCTTAATGTATTCTAGTAAAGTTAGTCTGTAAACCAAAGTCCGTTTTGTTAGGTTGTTACAGCATTTAGATTAATAATCTAGAAAATAGACAGTGGCCATCATGAAACCAGACTGTATGACTTCCTGGATTTCAGCTTTGCATATCTCGCACATGCTCAGTGCTGCACAAGCAATGTAATAGGTTTCAGTCAGGTTTGAAAGGACTACTGGAAACATGATGCCTATCCCAGAAACCCTTGCAAATAGCCATGTGACTTAATAGCCTAGGCTAAGGAGGAGGAAGTAATGAAGGACTACAAAATAAAGGCATTTACAAGCAACAAAATAAATAAAAGTTGTCCATTCTGAACACTATGAGATTAGGGCATGCAGCACAGACAAACATAAAAAAATGTGTGGAACTCCACTTTAATATTATATACACTTGAAAATTCCACATTGTGGTTGCACTTTAGTCAATTTGAACATA
Source organism: Rana kukunoris (assembly GCA_029574335.1). NCBI lineage: Eukaryota > Metazoa > Chordata > Amphibia > Anura > Ranidae > Rana > Rana kukunoris. The sequence goes on from CM056051.1 coordinate 211,447,435, forward strand.
GTAACTGCTTTCCAAGTTGCTTCCTATTAGTTAAATGGGATTGTGGGAACTTTCAATATTGATGAAGAGCTAAACTTGTTTCACATAAAGAATTATTGCATCTTAGAACATATGGATCTGTATATATCATGGAACCAATATACCAAGGTAATAAATCAGACATCCATAGAAACTACATAGTCATACAACAGCACTGTAACCGTTTGTGTACCTTCTGTAATGTAGGTGTTAGAGTTAATAATGTTTTTTTAGAGATTTTCAGAAAGCCATACTGTACCTTCTATGCTGGTTAAAGTAGCAGATAAATGGCTCAAAGCCAACCTCCTTATTCCAATATTTCTCAAAGCGCAGTACACTCTCCGAATTCTTCTGGTTTTCTCTCTCACACGGAGGGATGTATGAGCACTGTTAAAATAGATTACAAAACAATTACTTTTCTTCCTACTTCAGTGAACGTGTTATCTATCTGACATTTTTATTTTATTTTTCAAAGACAAATGAAGTATAAAGCAAAGAGCAGAAAAACTGAAGATAGGCAGTTTTCCCCTTGATACTGCAGCCAACTCTTTTAAAAAAGAGTTAGAGCGGGGGAACTTTTGTCAGATTTTTATTTAATGAGCGAGTCTGTACTGCAGATTTACCAGCTGTCCTAGATTTGAGCTTGTGTGTGGTAAAATGGGGGGGGGGCAGATCCTCCTTTTAGGGGCAATGTTTGGCCTGCGTCTTACATAGGTTGTACATAAAAATACTCCTGGCAGTGCATTCAGTATGTAGTACATTATAGTTTTGAACCCTTTACATCTTTGTACTCCTGAACCCTGCACTGCATACAATATGTTGTACGTTATTCTACTGACCTCTGCACTGCATTCCCCATGTTGTATCACTGTATATGTTGTACATTATATTCCTGAGCTCTGCACTGTATATGCTATGTTGTACATTATACTCCTATCCCCTGCATGGTCTGTGCCGTTTTGTACATTATATTCCTCAGCAGCGCACTGTATGTGCCATCTTGTACATTTTTACACCTGTCCCCTGCACTGTGTGTGCTGTGTTGTACGTTATACTGCTGAGCAGTACACTGTATACATGCCATGTTGACATACTTCTGTCCCCTGCACTATGTATGCCAAGTTATACGACAGTGATATGCAATTAGCGGACCTCCAGCTGTTGCAGAACTACAAGTTCCATGAGGGATAGCAAGACTAACAGCCACAACCAGCATGACACCCAGAGGCCGAGGCACTTGTAGTTTTGCAACAGCTGGAGGTCTGCTAATTGAATATCCCAGTTATATAATATACACCTGACCCCTGCACTGCATTCACCATGATATACATTATAAACATGTACTGTATATGCCATTTTGTACATTCTACTCCCGAGCCATGCATTGTAGATATGCTATACTGACATTATACTCTGGTCCCCTGCATTGTTAAGAAAGATGGGTTAATATATAACACACAACATATCTCAACTAGTTTTATTTTAATAAGATTTTTGCCTCCTACAAAAACATTCAACCTATCGGCAACCACAGCGGGTTTCACAGTAGGAGATTTGTCAATGACAAAAGTTTCCATATATATATACAGTGCAGAAAATAAGTATTTGAACACCCTGCTATTTTGCAAGTTCTCCCACTTGGAAATCATGGAGGGGTCTGAAATTGTCATCGTAGGTGCATGTCCACTGTGAGAGACATAATCCAAAAAAAAATTCCAGAAATCACAATTTATGATTTTTTAACTATTTATTTGTATGATACAGCTGCAAAGAAGTATTTGAACACCTGTCTATCAGCTAGAATTCTGACCCTCAAAGACCTGTTAGTCTGCCTTTAAAATGTCCACCTCCACTCCATTTATTATCCTAAATTAGATGCACCTGTTTGAGGTCATTAGCTGCATAAAGACACCTGTCCACCCCATACAATCAGTAAGAATCCAACTACTAACATGGCCAAGACCAAAGAGCTGTCCAAAGACACTAGAGACAAAATCGTACACCTCCACAAGGCTGGAAAGGGCTACGGGGAAATTGCCAAGCAGCTTGGTGAAAAAAGATCCACTGTTGGAGCAATCATTAGAAAATGGAAGAAGCTAAACATGACTGTCATCTCCCTCGGACTGGGGCTCCATGCAAAATCTCACCTCGTGGGGTCTCAATGATCCTAAGAAAGGTGAGAAATCAGCCCAGGACTACACGGGAGGAGCTGGTCAATGACCTGAAAAGAGCTGGGACCACCGTTTCCAAGGTTACTGTTGGTAATACACTAAGACGTCATGGTTTGAAATCATGCATGGCACGGAAGGTTCCCCTGCTTAAACCAGCACATGTCAAGGCCCGTCTTAAGTTTGCCAATGACCATTTGGATGATCCAGAGGAGTCATGGGAGAAAGTCATGTGGTCAGATGAGACCAAAATAGAACTTTTTGGTCATAATTCCACTAACTGTGTTTGGAGGAAGAAGAATGATGAGTACCATCCCAAGAACACCATCCCTACTGTGAAGCATGGGGGTGGTAGCATCATGCTTTGGGGGTGTTTTTCTGCACATGGGACAGGGCGACTGCACTGTATTAAGGAGAAGATGACCGGGGGCCATGTATTACGAGATTTTGGGCAACAACCTCCTTCCCTCAGTTAGAGCTTTGAAGATGGGTCGAGGCTGGGTCTTCCAACATGACAATGACCCGAAGCACACAGCCAGGATAACCAAGGAGTGGCTCTGTAAGAAGCATATCAAGGTTCTGGCGTGGCCTAGCCAGTCTCCAGACCTAAACCCAATAGAGAATCTTTGGAGGGAGCTCAAACTCTGTTTCTCAGCGACAGCCCAGAAACCTGACTGATCTAGAGAAGATCTGTGTGGAGGAGTGGGCCAAAAGCCCTCCTCCAGTGTGTGCAAACCTGGTGAAAAACTGCAACAAACGTTTGACCTCTAATTGCAAACAAAGGCTACTGTACCAAATATTAACATTGATTTTCTCAGGTGTTCAAATACTTCTTTGCAGCTGTATCATACAAATAAATAGTTAAAAAAAATCATACATTGCGATTTCTGGAATTTTTTTTTTGATTATGTCTCTCACAGTGGACATGCACCTACGATAACAATATCAGACCCCTCCATGATTTCCAAGTGGGAGAACTTGCAAAATAGCAGGGTGTTCAAATACTTATTTTCTGCACTGTGTGTATGTATATATATATATATATATATATATATATATATATATATAATATATATATATATATATATATATATATATATATATATAGCCTTACTGGACTGGGCTTTTTTCTGTGGGGCTGCATATATGCGTATTGGTCTTTGTGCTGGAAGCATGGTGCACAGAGCACTCCCAGCACAGAGGCTGGGGCCTCAGCGGCAGCTCCAGGTTACCAGATCACTATGATAGCTTCCGATTGGCTACCACAGTGATCATGAAGCAGGGACACACAGCAGCATTCATCTCAGTAGGTTGCCATACTTGGGGGGGGGGGGGGGGGGGGGGGAAGAGGGAGAGAGGGTAGAATATATATATATTATATATATATATATATATATATATATATATATATATATATATATATATATATATATATATATATATATAATATATATACACACACACACACATACATACACACACACACACACACACACACTTTTTTTTACCATTTTGCCAAAATTTAAGCCGAGGCACCCAATTTTACCACATAAAAAGGAAAAAGGGGAAAATGTATTGACTCGAGTATAAGCCTAGGGTATTCATCTGCATGCCTCACTGTGTCCATGCCTCACATGACTAGACTGACGTTTAACATGGGGAGTCTATTCGAATATAGAAAAAAAATATAGAAAAAAAAATTCCAGGGCAAATTGTGCTTTCATTTGGTGGTAAATGGTAATGGATAGCTCCTGATATTATTCATTAAATAATACAAATTATTACCAAAGGAAAACTTGCCCAAAATAGTATATTTTACTATTTTGGGAAGTTTTCCATTGGTAATAATTTTGTATTATTATGAACAACAATATCAGGAGATATCCATTACCATTTACCACCAAATGAAAAAGCACAATTTGTCCTGGAGAAAAAAAAAATAAATAAAGTAGAATCCACCTGGATACACAATATAGTTGTAATGACATGTACAGTTTTACTAATATATTGTTGCAACATTGTGCTTAGACCTTAACATTTGTTTTACCCTTAGGCTTGAAGGGTTCACATGCAGACCAGACGTTTCAGCTAGTTAAATACATAAACAAATTTTACCATATAAAAATCTTGGCTGCGTTTTGTCCTTAGGGTAAAGCTCGCTGTATACACAGCATTTTTAAATAAGGTTGCACAATAGGTTAACAGCATTCCTCCTGTTGTGCAGCCCAATTGTGTTACGATGTATGAGGTCGGGTGCCTCGACCTTTTTACATCTTACACACAACCAAATCCATTTTAAATACAATTCTCCATCCACTGGTTTGCTGAATGCACAGTTGGAATTTTGTTTTGCATTGTTGGCAACTATAGGGTTTGGAGATATTTCTTATTTTTCTGTCCTAGTAGCAGGGGATCAGAGAAGAGACTGGAAATCACCACACCAGGAGTACAGACAGCAATCATATTTTTTTTTAATAAAAGCGGAGGACTGTTAAAACTCTTGTTGGGTAGTTATCGTGGTCTGTGTCCTCACTTCTGGTATCACAGGGATAGAAGAGGAATTTTGACCAGTGGAATCAGACAGTAATAATCCTTTGTGGAAGTAATTTTCTTCCCCATTTCTAAAGAACGTTGTGGCTGGGCCATTTATGTGGAGTCTAAAAGGCAAACTTTTCTGGTGACAGCCAGAAGAAAAAAAAAAAAAAAAAACTTGTTATGGGTTTTAACCATTCTTTTACTCTAACCTAAGCTAAAAACAAAGCTTTAGCATTAGATATTTCGAGTAGTCCTTTACCGTCCCTAAATGACTTAAAGGGGTTGTAAAAGTTTGTTACCCGCAGGGATGTATTTCCAAGGGAGGGGGAGAGCACGCTGACTAACCCCCAGCCAGAACGGCTCCAATGATGGGGCAAGCTTACTGAGGAGGAACAGGAAGTGAGAAATTCAGACAAAAAGGCTGGCTTATTGACAAATAAAACAAAAAGAAAATGTGAGCACCCAAAGGCTATCTCCCAAAATGAGTTTATTGGAATAAAACCACATAAAAAAAAAAAAAAAGGTATGCATGCAGAGATAAAGTGGCCATCTCCACAGAGAGTGCACTCTGCCCTGTCATTCTAAAATCCATGGCCCAACCCTCCAATGAAAAGCCATGGGATGGTTGGGTCATGGATTTTAGTGGGAAATTGGTGTTTCCAAGGGCAAAGTGCGCTCTCATCTCCACATGCATGTTCAAAAATATAGGGAATGGGGAAACATAAAAGCACTCACATGTAGCCGACATCCGAAGTAATTGAATCAAAAATAGAAAAATACTACATAGGGTAATAGAAAGGCGGACTTTTTCAGGCAATCACAAGGACATAGAAGTTAAGAAAAAATATTTAATTATATATCATAAAATCCAAAAACAAAGAATAAAATATACAAAAACAGGGTATACAGAATATACATAAGCAATGTTAGCTTGCATCTCGCCTACGCGTTTCGCCTAGCGGCTTCTTCAGGGCGAGTTTGAGAGAGGGCTGGTAGTATATAATTGCTAATTTCATACATCAAAAGAATTGCTATCCATCCGATTACATCGAAGATGAAGAAATAAGTATTCATATGGCTTGTAAGAGCTCAATGCGACAGACAGAGTACTCCAAGATACACGAAAAAATATATATATATATATATATATATATCCTATGGTTGGCAGCGAGTCATCATATAAGGATGAACACGTGTATTTCTGAAATAAAGCCAGAAATCAAGAAGCAGACCCGGGACTAATCACAGCAGTGAACATGGAACATAACCAGGGAGGAGTAAGTATCCAATCAAATAGGCTAGACCAGGTTAAAGTGTCCAATATAGGGCAGCCCAGTAAGTCAGGAGCCTTGGTAAAGAGCGCTGTTCATGTGTCCCGGGGGGGGTTTAGCCTGTGCTGCACACACATTAGTCCCGGGTCTGTTTCTTGATTTCTGGCTTTATTTCAGAAATACACGTGTTCATCCTTATATGATGACTCGCTGCCAACCATAGGATATATATATATTTTTTTTCGTGTATCTTGGAGTACTCTGTCTGTCGCATTGAGCTCTTACAAGCCATATGAATACTTATTTCTTCATCTTCGATGTAATCGGATGGATAGCAATTCTTTTGATGTATGAAATTAGCAATTATATACTACCAGCCCTCTCTCAAACTCGCCCTGAAGAAGCCGCTAGGCGAAACGCGTAGGCGAGATGCAAGCTAACATTGCTTATGTATATTCTGTATACCCTGTTTTTGTATATTTTATTCTTTGTTTTTGGATTTTATGATATATAATTAAATATTTTTTCTTAACTTCTATGTCCTTGTGATTGCCTGAAAAAGTCCGCCTTCCTATTACCCTATGTAGTATTTTTCTATTTTTGATCTCCACATGCATATCTTTGATGCCGTTTTATGCCAACAAACTATCTTTAGGTGTTAACGTTTTCCTTTTGTTTTGTCAATAACTATATGCCCTTTGAATACACCCTGAATCTGATGAGCAGCACCCCGATCTAAATACTATATCAGGTTCCCAGCATTTTATTACATTTTTTATTTTCATCAAAGGCTGGCTGTCTGAACCTGGTAGGAGGTAGCCGGGTCCTAATGACCAAAGAGGACCAATTTGGCCACACAAGACATGGATTGTACACCTAAGCAGCATATTGCAGGACAATGCTGGATCCACCGAGCAGGAGAGTATGTAAATATTGGACAACCCTGGATAACCAGAAAAGAGATAAAACATAGAAAAGTGGCAACAGAAAAAAAACTGAGAAGAAGTCCATCGAGAAATTTTGGTTAAGGTGTAGGGCCAGTTTGCACTCAGGATAGTTGGGATGAAAAACGTTTCCAGTGAGAAATGAACATTTAAAGAATGAAACCACTGCTCATCATAGCCTATCCTAGTGTGGATGTACAGTATCTCACAAAAGTGAGTGAGGACACCCCTCACATTTTTGTAAATATATTTTAGTATACCTTTTCATGTGACAAAATTGAAGAAATGACACTGTTATACAAGCTGTACACTCGCTACTTTAAATTGGAGCAAAGTGTAAATTCTTCAGTGTTGTCGCATGAAAAGATATCATAAAATATTTACAAAAATGTGAGGGGTGTACTCACTTGAGACATACTGTATACATGAAAGCCTCAGTCAATGCCACTACTTGTGCCATGCCACCTGACATGTTTTGCCCTGCCACGGGGGTTAATCACATGCGCAAAAGTCAATTTAGCCATACAGGCACAGACTACTTCACCCAGCAGCACAACAGTTCTGCGGTTCACAGTTCCTTATTATTCAAAACCATATAAATCCAGCATGAAGCAATTAGATTTACCCCAATACCAAGACTAAAAAAAAAAAGTAAAAAAATAAACAAAACATAACAAAGTACTAGAATGTGACATGTAGAGTTTCAAATCAGTAAAAGACAGTGTTAGTTCTGGCCAAGATCCAATGGGAGATAATACAGCATGTCGCTAGGAAAACAGTTTTTTTTTTTTTATGTTTTACTAGCCTTGCTCTCCGATCCTGTAATTTAAAATATATGATCTAACACTCCAAGTGAGAGGACCATATTTATTCCCCTCCACCAGAAATGTGGTGCTCAGACCAACCAGGATCTTTTCAGAAAATGATTGGCCAACACATTGCTCCAACAGCACATTGGTGGATCCCATGTTAGTAGACAAAGTACAGTAAAACCTTGAATTGCAATCATAATTTGTTCCAGAAACATGCTTGTAATCCAAAGCACTTGTATATCAAAGCATTTATTTTACAGGGTATAAAAGCGAAGAGAGGCACCTCTAAGTGTAGCAATAAGTTGCTAAACGTTGTACCTTCATTAAAAGTAACCACATTGCTACACTCAGAGGACCTCGCTTCTTTTTTATACTCAATTGTGACATGATGCTATTATATACACATAGGGCCAGATTCAGATACTCTACGCTGCCGTATTTTACCAGGCTCTACACCGAATCTGGTAGATTTTTGCCCGTACGCTACGGCGTTGTAGTCTATTTCTCGCCGCGTAATCGAAATACGCGATTGGGGGGCGTGAAGCATTTAAATTAAGCGCGTCCCCGCGGCGATCGAACTGCGCATGCTCCGTTCAGAAATTTCCCGCCGTGCATTGCGCGAAATCACGTCGTTACGTCATTCGTTGTTTGAGTAGCGTCGTTTACGAACATTCCTATTCCCGGACGACTTGCGTGAAAAATAATAAAAGACGTTGGAAAAACGTAGAAATTCGACGCGGGAACGACGGCCATACTTAACATGGGCTGTCTAATATTAGACCAGCAAAAAGCTGGTATAGTGTTACGTAAAAAAAAGATGACTAAAGGTGCCGTAAGAGATTGCGATTGAAGATCGTAATTTCTGGGATCGCCGGCAAAAGCTCATTAGCATACCCCGACGCGGAAAACGACGGGAAGTCAACCCAGTGGCCGCAATTTTATTGCAGCGTAGATCCGAAGGCGTACGAACACGTAATCTAGTCGAATTGAAGCCCGCAGCCGTCTATTCATGGTTTGAGGTTTCCGACTAGCTAAAAAACGTGCGTAATTTGAAATTACTCCAGTCTAACACCAGTTAGACAGGCGTAGTCGCTCTGTGAATCTGGCCCATAGTTTATATTTTTTGGGGCTGCATATTGCGGGGTGGATCACACTGAGCACATTGGTGAGAGATAGATAGATATAGATATATAGATTATATTATATATATATATATATATATATATATATATATATATATATATATATATATATATATATATATATATATATACACACACACACACACACAAAATTATAGACTGAAGGTGTCCTACTCATATTGTTTACAAAAATCATTTTTTGCACAGGATCAGCGCAGTAGTAGATGCCTATACATATTTTCTTTATTATTTCACCTCCTGGAGGTGCTTATTGCAACTGCAGCAGAACAATTATATAAATTGTTTAGTATCAATGAGCGCTGGTGACATGACACATACATATGATGCTACTCTTATATCAAGACATTGCTTGTATATCAAGTCAATTTATAAAAAATAAAAAAATAAACACACAGACAGACACACACACACACACACACACACACACACACACATGCTCTCAAACCTAGTTACTTTCAAACCAAGTTTTTACTGTATCAAGTAAAAGTTGGCAATGTTATTGAAAAAACCCCACAGAAAAAGAAAAAAAAAGGAACCTTCATATTGTCAGAATATGTATATAGAATACGATCATTTGCCGCATACATAAAAGCTGACAACCAAGAAATTATAAAAAACGCAAATAATTTTTTTCACTTGACTAAAGGCCAGTTTACAATCAAGGAATATTTGAATAAATGCATTATGTGTTAGTTTGTTGTCTAGAACCCACAAGGGCACTTGTGGGTTGCCGATAACAAAAAGCTTAATTTCCAGCCAAAGATGAAATATGGTATGAAACGATTCATCCAAAAATAAAAAGCAGACACAGCGATGTGGATTGTCTCTGGGTGATTTACCATTTCCCAGGAGCTAAAGGCACCATTGTGGGCTCAGCTGTTCTGTTTTTTCACTCTGTAATAATATACAGTGTAATCTGCAGCACAATCAGCGTAGTATTCTTAAAAAGATAGCATCCAGAGACCTGCAACATGTAATATTGATTCTCTACAGCACAGCAAGGCTATCTCTATGTTATCTCTAAGTAACGAGACAATCTACAGTAATAACCAACAAAAGAAGCCATCATTGTAATTGTCTGAGTTTGGATCATGCTTGAAAATTGATCAAATGAAAATCACTATATAATAATTTATTTGCATACATGATTGCAAAGATCTTAATAAAAAAAAAAATAGAAGAAAGAAGCTGTTTGACTTTAAGGTTGAAATTACACTACTGTGTTGTGATGCTAAAACTGAAGGTGTAATCCAATCGAGCACAGCAGGGTTTCTGTCCGACACAGCGAGGTATGTCATCTCCAGATTTCGGCTTGGGGACATCGCGGGAGCCCTAGACAGGCAGGTGTCCCTCTATTAAAATTCAGCAGCTACATTATTTGTAGCTGCCGACTTAAAAAAAAAAATAAGAGGCTGGAACTCCACTTTAAGAGCCCTTTCACACTGACGCACTTTTGAATAACTGCATCATGCAGGACTTTTTAAAGTGCAGTGCACCTGCAGTATGAAGCGCTTTATAGGATTTAAAGGAATACATTTTTCATGCATTTTCTTATGGTTTTTAAACCCCCCAAAAAGATATTCTGTGTGAAACGGCCCAAAACATGTGAACATTAACATGCCGCACAGGTCATTCAATGGAACTTGCACTTATCCTGCTGCCATAATAAATTGTTTTTATCATACCATACGGCCAGCAGTATTAGGATCATTTTAAAGCAAAAAAAAAATTAACAAAATCAGCCAAAATACAAAAAAACAAGATCCTGGTTTGTATGTGTGACCTCTGGCAGTAAAGTTCTGCCATACAGTACGTGGCTAAGGCTAGGCCGAACAACCCCCCCCCCCTCCCCCCCGGTTCGGTTCACACCAGAACTTGCAGAACAGGTAAAAAAATTTGTTCACACACACACAGTTAAAGTCTATGGGACACGACGAACATGAAAAATCAAAACGTGCCAATTTTAAAGGCCAATATGCATGTTATTGCCATAAAAAGTGTTTGGGGACATGGGTCCTGCCCCAGGGGACGTGTATCAATGCAAACAAAAAGTTTAAAATGGCAATTTTTTCAGGAGCATCGATTTTAATAATGCTTAAAGTGAAACATTTTTTGGGTCTGGTATAAATATTAAGGGAAACCTGAACCAAAATGAAAAAGGGTATGGATTTTGAGACACCATTTTTTTTTTTTTGGTTCAGGGTTCCCCTTAATATTCATACCAGACCCAAAAGAGCCTGGTAATGGATTGGGGGGAACCCATGCCGTTTTTTTTTTTTCCAAATGACTTCTCTGTATTGCAGGACCCGACAATTCATTATAGCCATGAGTTTTAAATTAGTTTTTTTTTCCTTTAGAAATCTCATTTTGCGCAGGTACTGTTGTCAACACGGGAACAATGCACTACTTTACAGGCATACTAGACACCCCCAGGTATGAAATTTAAAGGAATATTTCACTTATATTGTTTCACTTTAAGCATTATTAAAAATCACTGCTCCTGAAAAAATGTCAGTTTTTAAAAAACTTTTTGCATTAAAACGTCCCCTGGGGCAGGACTCAGGTCCCCAAACACTTTATGACAAATACCATGCATATCCTTTAAAAAATTTGCACTTTTGATTTCCCTATTTTATAATCAATGGTGGCCATTTACACCTGAGCATAGTGTTTAAAGCTCATGGAGCCCAGGTTCACACTGGGTACGATTTAGTTCGATTTGAGATGCGATTTCACATGTGAAATCGCATCTTAAATCAGCGGCATTTTCCGGCAATGACACCGTCCTAATCGGTGCGACGCTGCATCTGCGGCGCTGCACCGATTTCAAAAAGTAGTTCCTGTACTACTTTTTGCGATTTCAGGACACGATTTTTATTGACATCTGTGCAGAAAGCTGCACAGATGTCTCTTAAATCGCAGCGGAAATCGGGACTGCCAGCGGGAGTGAAATCGTGCGAGTTCAGCTGAACTCGCACGATTTCACTCCCGCAGCCCAGTGTGAGCCAGGGCGGAAGGAAGGAGAAAGAAGATAAAAGGGCTCTTTCACACGGAGCGGATCCGTATTGATCCGCTCCATTAGCCCGTTTGCTCAGCGGGGATTCCTCCGTAAAATCCCTGCTGAGCTGTCGGATGACAAGGCGGTCCCCGCACACTGTGCAGGGACCGCCCTGTCTTTCCTCCGCTCTCCCCTATGGGAAATCGGATGATTATGGACCGTGTGTCCATATTCATCCGATCGACGGAAGAAAAATAGGATTTTCTTCCGTCCGAAAAACCGGATCTTGACGGAGGCGGATGTTTGCGGACGCTCATCCGTTAACATCTGCGATCCCATAGGGCAGCATTGTGAGTCCGTAAATGGACTTATGAAAAGCGGACCGTTCGTCCGCTCGTGTGAAAGGGTTTGAAGATTGTAAACAGTCAGGTCTCTTCCGCAACAAAGAGCCTGCCTGCTCACAATTTAAATGTTTTAAGTTTAGTTTTGCTTTGAATCGCTCCTTACTTTTTGTCCCTGTCTGACTCCCAATGTACTAAAAAAAGCCTTTAGTAGATTACAAAAGGGGTTTGTGTGGTTTGTCAATATAACACCTAATAGGGAATTTTAGATCATACATACATCTGGGCCTGAATGGGCATGCAGCTATGAACCCAGGACCCCAAAAAAGAGAACCAATAGTGGCATTTTTCTGAATATATATTATATATATATATATATATATATATATATATATATATATATATATATATATATATATATACACACACACATACATATATATACACATATATATATATATATATATATATATATATATATATATATATATATATATATATATATATATATATATATATACACACATACATATATATATATATATATATATATACACACACACACACACACACACACACACACACACACACACACACACAAATGCAAAACTCGCTTTAACCTAAAAAAAAAAATCTGGATTTTATATAGGATAAATAGAAGAGTATTTATTCAATGTTACTTTTCATTTTCTAATAAAACTAAAATTAGTATCTGGTGGACAGAGCAAACCCGCTTTCTTTCTATTTGTACAATCTGCCCATCTGTCATAATGTGGCCTTGGAGAATGCAGTATATGTAAGGTTAATCAAAGCTGTTAGATTAAAATAAATATTCATTAGAATGAGAGGAGCCAATGTTCTGTCTCTGAAAGGATAAAAGGAATATCTTCTTGAAATAACAGTTTTGGTGACTCAAATACGCAAACGCTTTCCTAACTAATAGCGATTAATAATACACATGCATATCCATGTTTACCTAAAGTTATCCACACATACATTTTCAAATATTTTGCAAAAATAATCATTAAGAAGGATTTTGCATCACCACCCTCCACCGTTTCACCTTTTTTTTCTTACTAATACATTGACACAACAATGTCAACTTGACTTGCACAAGGCATCATTTACATTAAACATTCCTGGATTAAATAGCTTTGCTTAATTTATAGTGGATCTAGCATCAGATATACATTGGGGAAAATAATGATTTGATCCCCTGCAGATTTTGTCCACAATTTTTTTTTTTTTAATCATAGGTGTATTTTAAAATGACACACAGAATATTATCCAGAAAAAAAAATGCTAAAAATTAAAGTTGCAGTTCAGTGAGTAATACAAGTATTTGATCCCCAAGCAAAACATGACTTAGTACTTGGTGGAGAAACCCTTGATCCACTCTTTTACAGATGTTCTCTAAATCCTTAAGGGTTCTTGACTGTCTCTGGGCAATGCAAAGTTTCAGCTACCTCCATAAATTGTCTATAAGATTGAGGTCTGGAGACTGACTAGGCCACTCCCATTAGTGGAAGCATGTGGTTCAGAACTGTACATTCAGTCACAATAGGCATTTTTGTTGTCAGACTGGGGTATATTGCTTGAGATTGCCATGCTGTAAAGACAGGACAGCAGGCCAGTGTTCCCAGGACAGCATTGAGAGAGACCCATGTTTATTCTTCGCTGGAATTTTATGCTTTTGTTGTCCAGGGGACCTACGGCTTTTTTTTTAAAGCCGAGAACCTCTTCCATAGAACCAATGTTAAAACGGCCATTTCTCCGGTGACTTTGGGGACCCAGTACCGGCCAGTCGTAGATCCCCTGGACCCAGAACTTGGCATACATGTAGCCCCATTTCTCCGCTACATGTGTACAAAGTTTGTTGTCAGTTCATAGACTCCCATGTTAAACGTCAGTGTAGTCAAGGGCACAGTGAGGCATGCAGACGGACACCCTAGGCTTATACTCGAGTCAATACATTTTCTCAGTTTTTTGTGGCAAAATAAGGTGCCTTGGCTTATATTTGGGTGGGCTTATACTCGAGTATATACGGCATATCCTTTTTCTTTTAAGATATTGAACATTAAGAGGTTAAGCAGAAAAAGCAGATGACCTGCCTCATCCCATGTGGCCTGACGAGAAGGAGAGCACGAGGAAGATGCAGATGATGGCTGAATTGGAGTAGACTCAGAGCATTTCCTAATGGCCTGGAGGAAAAGGAACCATCATCTGGAACTTTCCTTCCAACTGTTACACAAACTGCCAAAGACATTGCTAACCCTGCAACTTGTCAGGGGACAAAAGTCTGACTGCCCAGAATATTCAGGAGTAAAAAAAAAAAAAAAAAAAAAAAAATATGATATTTTTCCTGACGCATTTACAATACATGGGGGGGGTTAGTTTGCCCTGTACCTGGACAAAATTTGAAGTTCCAGTTTTTCCCTATATTATGCCAAAAAATAAATAAAAAACGCAAGAGGTGGAATGTGTTGCTATGGCTGTTTTAGAGTTTTTTTTGCATAGATATACGATTTTAGTTGCATGTGTTCTTTGGAAGTTAGACACACACAGATGTGCAAATGAACTGGTTTGTGAAGCTCGGGGAAGGAAATTTTGTGGGGTGAGGGGAAAGGATTTGAACAAGCCATGTGGTAAGAGACAAAAAAAAAAATGTTTGCAGGACTTCAACAGTCTGGAGCATCCCGGGAGAAGACTCCATCACAAGGAAGAACAAAATAAGGATGTTTAGTATACTTATTGCATACATTGTTCATGCTTGTTTGTTAGGAAGAATATATAGCTTGTGCATTGTAGGCATACATTTAGTCTTGTATTGTTTTCCTATACTTGTAATAGTTTGTATGTACAGAATTTTGCTTAGTAAAAAAATTACATGGACTACAGAGGTTCCTTGCTTCCAATGCAAAGTGATCTTAATAGAAGCAAGGCAAAACATCCTGTCACAATATAGTACTTACCCGAGTCCAATCTCAAACCATTGATGCCTGGAGAACAGCTGCTCTCATGCACTTTCTCCCTCCTCATTGGTTTAGACAGCAGCAGCAGGAGCCATTGGCTACTACTGTCAATCACAACCAGTGAGGCGAGGACGGGGCCGAGCTGTCCATTGACACACACAGCGGGGCTTGGGAGTGAACACACACACACGTGCCCCCATAGCAACTGCCATGCTATGTCAGCACTCAGTAAGAGCGCTGGCAGGGGAACCAAGAAGAGGCGGATGAGGGCTGCTCTTTGAAAACAATCATTGCATAGAGTAGACCAAGTATAACAAGCTTGTTCCTATTTTGAATTTTTCTTTAGTATCTTTTTTTTTAATGCACAACTGGCATTTTTTTACATCAGACTCTGTGTGAGAGGCAGCAAAAATCCCTGATATGGTGTTGCAGCAACATCAGCTGGCGAGTTCCAGTATCACTAGTTAACCACTTAAGACCCGGACCAAAATGCAGGTAAAGGACCTTGCTCCTTTTTTGCGATTTGGCACTGCGTCGTTTTAACTGACAATTGCGCGGTCGTGCGACGTGGCTCCCAAACAAAATTGGCATCCTTTTTTCCCCACAAATAGAGCTTTCTTTTGGTGGTATTTGATCACCTCTGCGGTTTTTATTTTTTGCGACAATTTTGAAAAAATGCACTATTTTTTACTTTTTGCTATAATAAATATCCCCCCAAAATATATATAATTTTTTTTCCCCCCTCAGTTTAGGCCGATACGTATTCTTCTACATATTTTTGGTAAAAAAAAATAAAAAAATAAAAAATCGCAATAAGCGTTTATCGGTTGGTTTTCGCAAAATTTATAGCGTTTACAAAATAAGGGATAGTTTTATTGCATTTTTATTAATTTTTTTTTTTTTTTTTTACTACTAATGGCGGCGATCAGCGATTTTTTTCCTGACTGCGACATTATGGCGGACACTTCAGACAATATTGACACATTTTTGGGACAATTGTCATTTTCACAGCAAAAAATGCATTTAAATTGCATTGTTTACTGTTAAAATTACAGTTGCAGTTTGGGAGTTAACCACAAGGGGGCGCAGTAGGGGTTATGTGTTCCCTGTGTGTGTTTACAACTGTAGGGGGTGTGGCTGTAGGTGTGACATCATCGATCACGTCCCCCCATTAAAAGGGATGACGCGATCGATGCTGCGGCCACAGTGAAGCACGGGGAAGCAGTGTTTACACAGGGCTCTCCCCGTTCTTCAGCTCCGGGGACCGATCGCGATCACATACCACGGTCCCGGAGCATCGGACCGGGTCACGGGAGCGCGCTGCGGGCCCGTGACCCACGGCTGGGTACTGGAACCGACGTAAATATACGTGGATGTGCCCAGCCGTGCCATTCTGCTGACGTATATGTGCAGGAGGCGGTCCTTAAGGAGTTAACAAGTCACAGGGAATGAGGTGAGGCACAACTGAACTACTCAGCATGTAGACTGCTCTCTATATGCATATTAAGGTATAAATTAAAATGGTTACTGGAGTGTACCTTTAATTCTTGCAAAAAAAAAAAAAAAAAAAAAAAGTCTATATGATCACCTGGTCCTCCAGTTGAAGTAGAAGTTTTGGCTACATAATACCCCACCTTTAAAAAGGAACATCTCAATTGCTCTGGATAAATTTTAGTACAAGTCAGACAGCTCTGCCTCTTCTGGTTAAAATATGAAGGGCCAACAAACAGGACTGAACCATACAGCAGTAAAGTCCCCAACCTGTGTTCACTACTCTAGGCCTAATATTATATTGAATAGTGCAAACCATTGAACAAACCCGAGTCTGAAGCTCTCCCCCGACTATATCTGTATGACCCATATTGCCACTATATACCCATTAAAATATGCATGCAAGTATTTATCATTTTGCAGAGTAGAATAGAGGCTGGCCATAAAGGGATAACTTTAAACGCAGTTGGCTAGCTTAAAATATATTGCAATATATGTGAGCCAAAAATCCCTGTTTTAATGCAAACATTTGCTGGATATATGCAAGGGTGTATAGCAGTGTGCCAAGCTTTAAATTCAAAATCTTGTTTATGCCCACCAGCTGCTGATTTACACAAAGAAACTGGAGAACGTGCTCATGTGACCGAAAAAAAAAAAAAGTACCGGTATTTAAACATTTATGTTTAATCGTTTTTATTAAAGTATTTGCAGACAATACAGGTTTGCAATACGAATATAAAACTTGAGTCTGAACAAAATGTATCCAAGATGGTACATCCAACTCGTAATGGCCAACAATCCATATAGAACAGAATATAAACCATAAAAAGAGGGTTTTATTGGTAAACAGTGGTTACACAAAACCAAATATCAGAAAAAAAAAAAAAATGTACAAGCCCACAGGTCATCCGAGAACACAGGACAAAAAAAAAAAAAAAAAGCAAGTGTACAAGAAAAAAAGCAGACAAAAAAAAATTGGGGGCATGCTCCTAGAAGGGAACCAGACAGAAATATTTTAGCCAAGGACAATACCAGATTAGCAGGCAACGCATTAATACCAACAAACACGGGAAAAAAAATACTATTAAATGTAATAAAAAGAAGAGAAATAGGAGGAGAGAATGAAGACAGCACAAAGAAGGTATAAAAGGGAAAAAAAGGAAGAAGGAAAGAAAAAAGTTTTAATACAGCTTACCTGTAAAATCTTTTTCTTGGAGTACATCACGGGACACAGAGCAGCATATTCATTACTATATGGGTTATATGGAGTACCTTCAGGTGTGGACACTGGCAATCTCAAACAGGAAGTCCCCTCCCTATATAACCCCCTCCCATAGAGGAAGTACCTCAGTTTTGTAGCAAGCAGGATGCCTCCCAAAAATGTTCCCCAAAAGAGGGGTGGGAGCTCTGTGTCCCGTGATGTACTCCAAGAAAAAGATTTTACAGGTAAGCTGTATTAAAAAATCTCTTTTTCTTTCTCGTACATCACGGGACACAGAGCAGCATATTCATTACTATATGGGATGTCCGAAAGCAGTGCTTTAATGAGGGGAGGGAGACAACTTCCAAAAAAGGATTTAATTTAGAGGTATACTCAAATACTAATAAATCCAACTTAGACAAGAAATGTAAATCTCAAATCTAAATCAAGGGAGCCCCCTCAGATCCTGAGGAGCTTGAATCGCGGCCTGTAGTACTGCCTGCCCAAAGGCTGTATCCACATTCCTTCTTACGTCCAATTGATAAAAATTTTGTAAACATGTGGACTGACGACCACGTTGCTGCCTTGCATATTCGAGCCATAGAGATCTGATGATGTGCTGCCCAGGAGGTGCCCATGGCCCTGGTAGAATGGGCCTTTACCGAAAAAGGAGGAGGCAACCTCTTCAAACCGCAGGCCTGAACGATTAATTGTTTAATCCATCTTGCGATGGTGGATCAAGCAGCTGCCTGACCCATCTTGGGCCCTTCCGGTAAAACGAACACCACATCTGTTTTCCGAACCTTCTCTGTAGCTTTAAGATAGGCCTTTATGGCCCTGACAATATCCAACGTATGCAGCAACCCCTCCTTTCTAGAGGTGGGTTTTGGAAAGAAGGATGGAAGTACCACATCCTGGTTCAAGTGGAAACTGGATAGAACCTTTGGTAGAAAGGAAGGATGAGGACGGAAACCCGCCCTATCCTTATGTAAAATGAGATATGGTTCCTTACAAGATAAGGCTGCCAATTCCGATACTCTCCTGGCCGAAACTATGGCGATCAGAAATACCGACTTTCTAGTCAGTAAAACCAAAGGTACCTCAGCCAACGGCTCAAAGGGTTGTTTCTGTAGAGTTGACAGAACAAGATTTAAGTCCCATGGACAAAGTGGTGATTTGACCGGAGGATTAACACGTAAGACTCCCTGTACGAAGATCTTAACCAGCGAGTGGGCGGCCAGCGGCCTCTGAAACCACACTGATAAGGCTGAAATCTGTCCCTAGATCGTGCTTAATGCCAGGCCTTTATCCACTCCTAGCTGGAGAAAACTTAATACTCTTATCAATGGTATACTTGCGGGAAAACCATCTCTTAGACTCACACCAGCCTACGTAGGCCCTCCAAACCCTGTAACAAATTACCCTGGAGGCCGGCTTTCTAGCCTTAATGAGGGTAGGGATTACCTGCCTAGACAGACCTCTACCCCTGAGAATCAGGGATTCAGCCGCCAGGCCGTCAATTTTAGACGCCGTAATGCAGGGTGGAGGATCGGGCCTTGTGAGAGTAGGTCTGGCCATAGAGGAAGAGTCCAAGGGCCTCCCGCTGCCAATTTTAGGACTAGTGAGTACCATGCCCTCCGGTACCAAGCTGGGGCTACCAGGATAACCGGCCTGTGCTATGATCCTGCGCAACAGGCGGGGTAGTAACTGCAGCGGGGGAAATGCATATAGAAGTTATGATTGATGCCAAGGGCAAACCAACGCATTGGTTCCGCAGGCCATAGGGTCCCTCGTTCGAGACATGAACCTGTCTAGCTTCTTGTTGAATCCTGATGCCATGACGTCCACCTCTGGCACTCCCCACTTCTGGGAGATTGTCTGAAAGACCTGTGGATGCAGAGACCACTCTCCCGGCGACGGGGTTTGGCGACTTTAGGAAGTCCGCCTGCAGGTTGTCCACCCCAGGAATGAATATCGCCGATATGCAGGGTACATAAACCTCTGCCCACCGAAAAACCAAGCTCATCTCTCTCTGAGTGGCTTGACTCTTGGTTTCCCCTTGGTGGTTCACATTGAATTTTCACCGAGGACCCCTGTAATCTGGATGTCTATGCCAGGAGGGCTAGCCGAGCCGCTCTGACCTCCCAGACATCGACGGGCAGCTGCCTCTCCGCCTCTGCCCAAGTTCCTTGGCGAGTGAACCCGTTCAAGACCGCTCTCCAGCCTTCCAGACCACTGGGCAGAAAGACTCCCCTTCAGAAAGTTCTGAGGGTTTAACCATCAGCATAGACTTCTGCCGGACCCTTAATGACGGCGTCAAAGGAAACTCCAAGGCCTTTGCTCCCTTGCTCCAAGCTGCTAGAATTGCTGTCTGTAGGACGCGAGTGTGGAAGCGTGCGGTACCGCCGCAAACATGGCCATTAGTTTGCCTAGTAATCGCATACATAAGCGAGTAGTTGGTTCTCCTTTGCTTAGAACCAACTGAATCAATTTTTTGATAGCCTCGACCTTTACCAGGGGCAGGAACACCCTTTGTGGTGTCAGAAGTGGGATCTGAACCCATGCCTCCAGCCAAGACTGCGACCTGAACGCAGCACCTTAGACCGCTCGGCCATCCTGACCGTGTTCTGTGTCTAATCTCATGCCGAGATATTCCAACTGCTTTGTAGGTTGAAATGCTGATTTTTCCCCGGTTTAGGACTCAGCCGAACCTCTCGAGGTACTGAACCATGAGGGCTACTGCGCATTCCACCAAGGAAGCGAGTGATCTATGATTAAGAGGTCGTCCAGGTATGCTAGGACCGAGACCCCTTGGATCCTTAGACCGACTAGAATTGGAGCTAGGACCTTCGTGAATACCCGGGGGCCGTAGCCAGCCCGAAGGGGAGCGCCACGAATTGGAAGTGACGCTGTATCACTGCGAAGCGTAAAAAAAAAAAATATTTGATGTGGCTGAAAGATTGGTACATGAAGGTAACCATCCTTTATGTCTATAGAAGCCAGATCCTTCTGGAGTGTGGCGGCTGCTGACCGAACGGATTCCATACGGAAAGAGTGAACCCTTAGGTAAGCATTTAAACCTTTTAGGTCCAAAATTGGTCTGACATCGCCGATGGGCTTTGGTATGACAAACAGATTGGAATAGAAACCTAGCCCCTGTTCTTGGGCTGGTACCTCTACCATTATGCCCTGGTAAAGCAGATGATCCAATGCCGCCCGCATTGAGGCCTTCCTTGTGGAGGAAACTTTAGAAATTCTAATCTGTAGCCTGTGGCCACAGATGATCGGACCCCCTCTATCGGGGATCGATACCATGGCCCCTTGCCCCCAGAGGCCTGTCCTTGCGATCCATTGTTAAAAGTTTGATCGCGCAGGAGGTCCGATACTGCCTGGAATTTGAGGGCCCCGGAACAGGGGGGAGCTGCCTTTTAAACGCAGGACCCCGGAACTTCTTTTGACTGGTAAAAGGGTACCTTTGCCACTTGAAACAGTCTGAATGTATTTATCCAGATCTTTCCATGGAAGGGAAAACCTGCCAGTAGTCTTTTGCATGGGGCTCGGCCGCCCAGTTCTTCAACCATAAGAGCCTTCTCATATGCACTAAAAATAGTGACAAACGAGACGCCTGCTGGATGGAGTCTTTTATAGCCTCTACCGCAAAGCACAGAGCTCTGGGAATATCCAATAACTCCTCTGCCTATTGGGCAGGGATGTCTTTAAGCATCTGTTTTGTCTGGTCCTTTAACGCCTGACAAACTCCAATTGCAGCCACTGCTGGCTGTACCACTGCTCCTGCCGTAGCAAAGGATGCTAGAAAAAGTGTCTCTAAACGTTTATCGACCGGGACCTTAAACATTTGTATGTTTCCCCTCAGGCCAGTTAATGATTTATTCACCCATGGAGATGGCTGCGTCCACAGTTGGGAGCGCCCCTTTCTTAGAAAAATGTCTTTTCCATAGGGTAAATAACAGAAAACCTTCCAGGCGGTCTCCCATCCAGGCACTAACCAGGGTGATGTGGCCTCAAGGACCTCACGGGTAGTTGAAAAGCAGCGCCCGAACCGGGACTTGAACCCTGGACCCCCAGACCAAAAGTCCGATGCTCTACCGACTGAGCCATCCGGGCCCTTTTAAAGAGCAATTGGTCAGGGGAAAGAGTGCCTGAAGCACAAGTATTTCCTGGCAGACGTGCATAAAGACTACCCTATCGTCAGCTTTAGGCGGCAGAAAAAAGTTCTTTCCGGTCGTCCCAATCCTGGAAAAACCAATTCCTCTAACAGAGGATGGACCGGAAAAGCTGCGTTGCTTAAAGGCGCTTTAAAAGAACCCCAAGAGGATACCGCAGGAACCTGAGGCTCTGGAAATGGCAAATTAAATGCCGAGGGGACCATGTCTGTCAAAGACTGGACCCACAGACTCTCCGTCTGGGAGGCTGAAAACGATTCCTCAGTGGTAGATCCTTCCTCTAGGTTCTGGTCCAACCGATCCTCCTGAAATTCTAATTCCTCCAGAGAGAGAATCTCAGCATCCGAGGATACACCTTTTGGCGATGGGGATCTAGTCCGCTTCTTGCCAGAAAAAGAGCCAGCGATCATAGCTGTTAACCTTTTTTCTCTAGCCCCCCCCCCCCCCTAGGGTGACGGCTAGCATCTCCTCTGTGATAACACAGGGTTGGGCCGATCTGGGCCAGCCTCAGCACCAGACCCCCTTAATAGCTTATCCAAGGTGACCCCTATAGGAATAACCTGTGGGGAAAATATTGGCATATCATCAGAACCAGAGGAGGAACCCCTTTGTCTTTGCCCTTTTTTTTTGTGTTTTGATCCTGAACCCTTGGAAGCCATAATACAAAACCGAGGGACTCCGCCTACAACAGACTGTTATAGCCAGGAGTACAAAAAATAAGGTTTAGGGGACAATAGGATCACTAATGCCCAAAAACGGTGGGGCTCAGTATGTTTTCCTTTATAATATTATTGTTTTTCTCGACATACAGCCACACACCCAACATGTTTGCCAGCATTCAACCTGTTGCCAAGGGGATTTTTGGCTTAACAAAAAGCATTGGAGCTGACTCCAGCATGTACTACCCCTTTCTCGCCACCGGGAGTCACTGTGCTGCCAGCTCTGCGTCCTCTCTCTCCAGCTCAGCTTTGATCTGAGCTAAGATTGCGCCTGCTGTGTATAACAATTAAAGGCACGCCCACTCTACACTGCATTCACGCTCCCCATAGCAAAAACGGTCCAATCTTCTCCCATCTCCGTGGGTAGCGTAGTAGACCTTCAGGCACTAGGGTCCTGGAAGGAACCAACTGTCCTGGACCTATACAGCACCCTGGCAAACAGGATCTTTTGGTTTAGAAAAAACTCCAAGTCCTGGGCCCAGGGTCCAGCCCTCTAGAGAGGAGCATTATAGGCAAAACCCCACTGTTTGGGGCCCGGGTACTGTCCACTTTGGCACCGAGGCTCCTTGGACAGATCCGGTTAGCCCGCCTTAATCCCAAGGATGTGGAGGCAAAGCTATTCCATGACCAACACCTAAGACACTGGCAGGGGAGGGGGTTATATAGGGAGGGGACTTCCTGTTTGAGATTGCCAGTGTCCACACCTGAAGGTACTCCATATAACCCATATAGTAATGAATATGCTGCTCTGTGTCCCGTGATGTACGAGAAAGAAAGTGTTACCATGGGATGATCCCAGACAAAAAACAGGGATCTCAGACATTAGGGGAGATAAAGGAGTCAAACTCAGAAGAATATCTGAAGTGAGTCAATAACATCCACATAAATTTATGCGATTCAAATTTAGCCTCATCCCATGCGATCATATGTTCCACAAGCTCAATCTTGTCAAACTTGCAAGCCCATTCAGCCATCGATGGAGCCTCTGCCTGGCACCAACACCTGGCTATCACAGAGCAATTCGCTGTGATAAGGTGTCTTACCAAGTTTCTTTTAATTAGTCTATAAAAGCCTGGCAACGTGGATAAACCACTGTAAAACATGGTACATTAAGGATTTTATCTCCTATCAGTTTAAAGTTTGTCCCAAAATGGGAGGTTTTTCGAACAGGTGCCCCAAATGTGAACCATGGTGCCAGGCTCCCCTTGACATCAGCAACAGGTATCATAGATAGAGGGATCAATTTTGTGTAAAAATGTAGGGCAGGGATACTATCTTGACCAGGGGGTCTCCAAAATTTCTAAACAAAGGGCCAGTTTACGGTCCTTCAGACTTTAGGGGGGCCAGACTAAGGCCATTGGGAGTAAAAATGGCCAGTGGGAGTAAATACCAGATCTTTGGTGACAGTGGGAGGACTAGTGCCCCATCGTTGGTGTTAATGGAAAGAATTGATGGCGTCAGTTGGAGGAATAGTGCCCCAATTGGTGTCAGCAACAAGAATTATGCCCCATTTAAATTGGATGGAATAGTGCCCCAAGGGCCGCATTAAGGCAAGCAAAGGGCCACATCCAGCCCAGGGCCGCAGTTTGGAGACCCCTGATCTAGACAAAAGCTGATAATTACACTTGTGCGAGTGCGAAAAATAAATAAATAGAAAAGTTTGTATGAAACAGACAGTATTTTGTCCCAATGCATATCCACCGACATTTGCAGTTTCTGCTTCCATTTAGAATGAAATGGTGGTGGGTTCGGGAAGGGCTCCATCAACAAGATCTGATAAATCTGCGAAGAGTGTTGTTCCAGTCTAGAAGACTGGGATAGCAGTTATTCAAAAGCAATGTAGGATTGCATAAGAAGGTTTAAAAAGAACCTTCTATTCAAATGTTTGTGTATATTCCATTCATGCATGTAGTTACGGTAAGATGGGAGTATCTGGGAGAGGGAGACGAAAGACCAGCCACAGAGGGTTTGGCTTAATAGAGAACCGTCTCGGCCATTACATTGCGATTTATGCTAAATTATATCCAGGATAATTGAGAACCAACATTTAAAAAGGGTTTGGTTTTGTAAAGCCTTAACTTCTAAATTTAAAAAGGAAAGGACTTTCTATTGTTGAAGTTATTCCATTTAAAAGGCCGTCCTGAAAATGTACACAAATACTAAAAATAGCAACAAGTCAGTTATCTTATGCAAAACTTTATGCATTCAAGGCTAAAGCCGTTATGTTTTAAGAATTGTGAACATTCATTTGGAAAATTACTAAAATTTATATTTTATTGCAACAAACAAAATCAGCCTTAGGGCAGTACTGACAAATGCGAGTCCTGAAGTCCCCCCCCCCCCCCCCCCCCCCCCACCAACAGGTCACGTTTAAAATATTTTTTTCCCCCTTCAGCCAGCAATCACCAAACCTTTTTAATAAAAGCGAACATGCAAGGAAAACAAAAATGGGGGCTGGCAGATGACGGTGCTTAGCTGCAACTCTCCTTGGGTAAGAAAGAGCACGAGTACAGCAGAAAGCACTCTCCAGAGAGCCCGCTACAAAACTCTTATTGATCACACATCGTGACAAGATGACAAATGTTTCTGTATTTAAGCCAATCCTGGCATTAGTCATAGCAGGTACCATGAATCCTTTATCCGATAAATAAAAAAGCTTGGGCTTTAAGTTAATGTATTAAATTATTATTTAAATGCTCAAATGTACGTTAAAAAAAGTGCAGACCTCCGAGGCGATCTTGAAATTGGTTGTATAGGCAGAAGGCGTTTCTATGCAACAAGGTAAAAAATAAAAAAATTAAAATAAAACCCTTCAGTGTCCAGCTGCCCGCCTCAGCCCAATCCAGCGATGTGCACAAGAGCAGAGGCTCTCCCAGGTCTCTATCTTCTGATTGGCTGAGATGCAACAGAAGGAGCCATTGTCTCCTGTGGTTGTCAAGCATGGTCTAGTGATGGCAGGAAGTGGCGCCTCCTTTGAAAAATATGTGCAAATGTGTATCAAAATTAGTAATTAAATTTGATATTGCTAATAGTGCTAGTCCGTTTGAATTAGATGCTTAAAAATTATTGATATTCAGTGATAGTACTATGGTCAAAATAATGTGCTGAAAGTGCTAGTCATCCATAATATATATAAAGTGCACAATATATGAAAAATAAATAAATAATAAAAGATATATATAATATAAAAATATGATGTGGTAAATAAATAAATATCCTAGTGATAGTAGTCCATATAGTCCGATCAAAATCCAAAAGTTGACAATAGTTCAATAAATAAAATAAATGAAAAAGCAAAAAGTGTGTTTCTTCATATGAAATAAAGTGACAAGTGCTTCATGCAAAAAAGTAGTAGCCTTCAGTGGATCAATCAGTGCTCTCCCCAATGGTCCCGCACTCACCGGATCCAATTCCCCATAGGGGTAGTAGGCTCTTTTCTAATGAGTATCCAAACTTCAAAAAGCTGCCTGGTTTTCTCCCATGGGATTTGTCCAATTGTTCAGCCGCTCATAGAGAGGATAAATAAAGTGCCCAATAGTGTGATACCGTCTCACAATAAAAGTTTATTTAACAAAACAAATGGGTACTTACAATTTACATGTAGTTAGAAGAGCATTGAATAAAAACTTTGCTGTGGCTCTGAAGAACGAACACTCTACCGGTTTCGTCGTTGTGACGTCGTCTGGAGTGTGTCTTTGAGCCTTCAGCACTTCCTTATTTATAATGCCTTCGACGTTGTGTCGGAAATACGGACGTGGTATCGAAAGAAACGCCTCCGACGTTACGTCGGAAAAAGACTCTGTCATCCGGTCGTTCTCCATATTGGAGATTTTTCAGACCGTAGTCTCAACACTAGAGGCTCCTGTGTTGGATTCGACGAACGTTCTGTCGGAGAAAGAAACCGCGTTCTTACGTCGAAAAAAGTCCCCTCTTATCAGCGTCCTCCATATTGGAGACATTTGCAGACCGGAGTCCTGACGCTAGAGGCAATGTATTCAAATGTGAATGTTTTACTTCTAGATCACTGCAAAATGATTGAACCTATGATATATTCAGATTCCTAGTTAATTTGCTGATATCCAAGATAGTCCAATGTGATACTTGTATTATAATTCAACATACAGGAGTTACTAAATTAGTAAATAGATAAACATAATAAAAATGTATATAGAAGCGTTCTTAAAATATTACATAAAATTAATATTAGATTGGAATAAAATAGGTGTGTATGAGGAGATTAGGAGATGTTATTAAAGGAGTATATGTCAGATAAAACATATATGTATTAATATGGTGCATAAAATATTAAAATATTAAAAATTTTCCGACGTAACGTCGGAGGCGTTTCTTTCGATACCACGTCCGTATTTCCGACACAACGTCGAAGGCATTATAAATAAGGAAGTGCTGAAGGCTCAAAGACACACTCCAGACGACGTCACAACGACGAAACCGGTAGAGTGTTCGTTCTTCAGAGCCACAGCAAAGTTTTTATTCAATGCTCTTCTAACTACATGTAAATTGTAAGTACCCATTTGTTTTGTTAAATAAACTTTTATTGTGAGACGGTATCACACTATTGGGCACTTTATTTATCCTCTCTATGAGCGGCTGAACAATTGGACAAATCCCATGGGAGAAAACCAGGCAGCTTTTTGAAGTTTGGATACTCATTAGAAAAGAGCCTACTACCCCTATGGGGAATTGGATCCGGTGAGTGCGGGACCATTGGGGAGAGCACTGATTGATCCACTGAAGGCTACTACTTTTTTGCATGAAGCACTTGTCACTTTATTTCATATGAAGAAACACACTTTTTGCTTTTTCATTTATTTTATTTATTGAACTATTTATTGTCAACTTTTGGATTTTGATCGGACTATATGGACTACTATCACTAGGATATTTATTTATTTACCACATCATATTTTTATATTATATATATCTTTTATTATTTATTTATTTTTCATATATTGTGCACTTTATATATATTATGGATGACTAGCACTTTCAGCACATTATTTTGACCATAGTACTATCACTGAATATCAATAATTTTTAAGCATCTAATTCAAACGGACTAGCACTATTAGCAATATCAAATTTAATTACTAATTTTGATACACATTTGCACATATTTTTCAAAGGAGGCGCCACTTCCTGCTATTTTCTACTTCAATCACTCATCCCCACCCAGGTGGGCTTCTATGCAGGGGCTGCCACTACACATTTAATCACCTATTAATTTATTGTCTGTGGCGCAGTTTCATTTCTTTTTTCCTTCATGGTCTAGTGATGCTAGACCAGGGGGTGGGGCTGAGCTGCACTGAGTGTCTTCTGAACACAGAGAGCTAGCTCAGGAGCAAGCATGAATGAATGCCCCTATAGGAAGCGACGACCAATCTGTAGACCAGGCAGAGCCTGCGACAGCTTGGTCTTTGTGCTGGGAGCACACATTGAGCTCAGAAGCATCGGTCGCCTAGAGATGCATATGAGCGCAATGTAGGCTTTAAAGCCCATCCTTTGCCCCCGTACATGTGTATGGGGCGTTAGTAAAGGGGTTAAAAATGGCAACTTCATGAACATGTAAAGGAGGTGCATAAAGAACTAAATGTCTATTGCACAAGCTTTGCAAAACAGGTTTACAATACAGTTTCGTCTAAGTGCTAATTGTTATCAAATCCAATGACCGGTTAATATATATGTTTTGGGAAAATGCCCAGGGTCAATTTATGGACATAGATGACTTCTTCCTCATTTGTCTTTAGTGCTTCCCTTCAGCCAGCAATTCAGACTTTTTATATACATCCCGTGGATATTAATGGGCATATTAGTACTTGTATTATGTTAGGGGTATAAAACTAGACGTGGGAATCTGGGTTTACTACCGTAGTCAAATATGTTCATATCACCTCTGGCACTAGTAAAACGCCAATCAGTAACAACCCGCTATAAACTGGACACAATCAGATACTTGGCAGGAGAACAAATATTTGCTTTAAATGAAATGTGTATATTTTCTTCAAGTATTATACTTCATAATATTTTTATAATTTCTAAAGAAATTATCTCAAACGGCCCTTACCATTTGTGCTAAAAATAGATCTCAGGAAGAGGGACACTCCTTCCCTCTCTTCTAGCAAAGATGGAAACAACTTCATCAGTCAGTTATACATAGGCCGTCTACAAGCATGGAGGCAGTCATGGGCTCTCTTCATGCTCAAACTGTCCAATTTAAAGCGAAGTGCATCTGCAAATTCTCTTCGTCATTATATTAAGTGGGGGGTGGGCATGTCAGGACAAGTTTGATCATTGGGGGAGAGCAGGCAGAGTTTCCAGCCTAGCTAGAGAACTAGACATATATATATATATATATATATATATATATATATATATATATATATAGGCAACGTGTGAAGTTCTGGAGAACTCCATTCCCAAGACGGTTACGGCAGTGCTGGTAAATAATGGTGGCCACACAAAATAGACACTCTGGGCCAAATTTGAACAATTTCACTTAGGGGTGTACTCACTTTTGTTGCCAGCGGTTTAGACATTAATGGCTGTGTGTGGAGATATTTTGAGGGGACAGCAAATTTACACTGTTATACAAGCTGTACACTCACTACTTTACATTGTAGTAAAGTGTAATTTCTTCAGTGTTGTCACATTAAAATAAAATATTTTCAAAAATGTGAGGGGCGTACTGTGTGTGTGTGAGAGTGTAATTATATATATATACACACACACACACACACACACACACACGGAATGTTGGCTCAAACTTGTGTTGCATACACACGGTCAAACAAATGCTTTCGGAAATTCCGATCAAGAACGCGGTGACGTACAACATGTACGACGAGCCAAGAAAAATGAAGTTCTATAGCCAGTGCGGCTCTTCTGCTTGATTCAGAGCATGCGTGCATTTTTGTGTGTCGGAATTTTCTACACGATCAGAATTTAAGACAAGAACTTTTGTTGGAAAAATTGAGAACCAGCGCTCAAACATTTGTTGTCAGAAATTGCAACAGCAAATGTCCGATGGAGCCTACGCACAGTTTGATTTTACGACAACAAGCTCACATTGAACATTTGTTGTCAGAAATTCCGACCGTGTGTACGTGGCATAAGTGTTGCTAAATAAATCTTTACCACACATGCAAACCAAGATGAACCAAGCACGATCCCCCACCTTGTACAAACAGAGAATTCACCAAATAGATATGAACTCTATTATATAAAAGGTCTGCAGTGTTTTGCGTTTCACACTTCATAACATCACAAACAGAGAATTTGCACTCGTAGAATACAATTTCAAACATTTACAAATACACATGTAAAACAATCTTAGGTTTATAAATGACAAAAGCGGTGCCTACAAACATGCATCACCACATTGGGTATAAACTATTGCCCTGCTCTCCTCCTTTACTTGGTCGATATACTGCATGCCAATAGCCCACTCTCCTCCTCCGGGTGTCAGTCTATGCCAATAGCCCTCGCCTTCAGGTATCAGTCTATGCCAATAGTCCATTCTCCTCCGTTGTGTCAGTCAATGCTAAAATCCCAGTCTCCTCCTCTGGATGTCAGTGTATGCCAATAGCCCACTCTCCTCCTATGAATATTTTGATTCTATTTGCAAGAATGAGTGTGTGTCAAGGCCCTGCCTCCCAAACCCTGAATAACGTCTAAACAAAAGAAGTGTCCTTTTTGGGGAGAAAAGCAGATGGAGACACTGTTAAGGTCAGTACTGTGATCTCTTTGTGAGGCAATTAATACTTGCAACTGTTTCACCTACACATTACCTAGCATGCATGCACCCAACATGAAAAAATAAATATATCTGAGGTTAATAAAGTTGGAGAAGCATTATGTAGTAGTAGCAGCTTATAGAAAACAATAAATCAGATTAAATAAGATAGTTGTCTTCCCTATTCAGGACAAAGTGGTAGTGTCCGCAAGGCAAGCCGCCCAACCACTTAGTATTCCCCTCTTCAGCACTCCCACCAAATTTTCATCAGTAGAAGCCATTGCCAAAATGCCTATTAGAGCTCAGAAGGAATGACTAGGTTACCCCCCTCATCT
Organism: Rana kukunoris; assembly: GCA_029574335.1. Lineage (NCBI taxonomy): Eukaryota > Metazoa > Chordata > Amphibia > Anura > Ranidae > Rana > Rana kukunoris. Next base: position 211,478,340 of record CM056051.1, read on the forward strand.
TGTGGCACCATTTCATCAAGGTCACATGCTCCCCCCAAAAAAAAGGAAAAACAAAAAAACGTGGTAGAGTCGATGGACCACTTGTTTCACTCTTCTCGGTTTTTATGCATTTTGAATTGATGGCCACAGGAGTAGCAAGGGGGCACTAGAGAGGCAAGATACCTTTATTAATATTTGATATACAGCCGTTATGTGATCTAGCCCTTATGTGATCTAGCTCTTTCCCAGCCTGTATGCAGTGAAACAGCAGGAGGAGCTTCTAGTTTCCTGCTGCCAGTCACACGCCTGCGGAATACATATCAAAAGGTTTTAAATTGCCATACAAATATGTATCTGAACTCAAACCTTTATTATTTTTGTGCAAAAACATGGTGCAAGCCATCTAGGGGGAAATTCTGCCAATTAAAGCCGGTTTCAAACCCCTCCAGCATTTGTCTGTTTGCATGTGCATAGAATTACAGGGAGATAATCAAACATGCAATATCCTGCCCCTATTGCGGAGAGCTGTTTAGTGGATAAGGAGGAGGCAGTGGACCAGAGTGTATACGCCCACATGTGTGACTATAGTCATGTGTGCTGCACAGATAAAAAAAATAAACAGCTTAGAAGGGAACTAAAACTGGAGCATGCTCAGTAGATGTGGCAACGGCTGTTCTTCACAATCTCAGGCTGCAGCAGGGACAGGGAACAGCAGGAGCACCCAGTTTTTTTTGCAGAATACAGGAAATGAATCCCTAGTAAACATTGGGTATAAACAGCATGCAATACAGTTTTTACCGAAGTGGGTCTATCACTGTGCATATTACTACATGAATGTTGCTTGTTATGTAAGACTACTTTCTCACTGTTCTGCATATTAACATCAAGCTATTACCTAATGCAACGTTTTGGTAAATGTATATTCAGCCAACATATTGATAGTTGATTGCAAAATGACAAAAAGTGCAATATGCCTATCTTCCATACCTTCAAAGATCCCTTCCCAGGTGTGAATAGAGAACAAGTCATCAGAACTGTCCTAGCAACACTAATAGGACACTAAAACATCGTTCTTGTTGTATGTGAACACTACCTAATCCACCTAGACAGATGCTGTGTGTTTGCTAAAAAAAAAAAAAAAACATGCTGGCATAGAGAACAGGTTGAATCAACAAACTCCAGCACTCTACATCTACTACAGAAGGACAGCGACACTTTAACCCTATAAAAAAAAAAAAACCTGGAGACAATACTAGCATATGTTACACTTCAAGAATACTTTCACATTAATGAGATTACTTTTAAAGCGAAATATTAAAAATGTCTACGTAAAACCAGAACATTAAACTTCCTTCATTTGCTGCCTTTTGGTCTGGTAAAAACATTAGTGCTTTATTACCGGTATATCTGTTTGATAAGTGCAGTAAATACCAGTTGACGCTGCCAGGAATCTTGTACACTGAAACGTTGTGTCTACAGAACACCATGCACTTATTTTATAGCGAGGGGAGGTGTTTTGAAGTCCTAGCCAAGTTTTTTTTGAGAAAGAAAGAAAGAAAGAAAGAAAGAAAGAAAGAAAGAAATCAAATGGTGGGTGGTAATTCCACCAACAGTGGGAGGTTCCTAAAAGGGCAATGATAAATAAAACCATAGCATAACATGGTTCACAAGTGCATTATTTATGGGGTGCAGGGTTCATGTGTATGTTATGCATGGGGTACAAAGTGCACGATGCATCTCCATCCACATTTCAATTCTGCACTACTGCTCATCTCGAATAGCCTCCAGAACCCCCCCCCCCCCAAACCTCTGCACACCCCCTTCTACCTTTAATGTGCCACCATTTTCTGCCCACCATCATTTGCACATAGCTTTCACCCTTTAGCAGTATCTAGTACCCTCTGTGGCTGTGGCTTGTTTTCCCTAAACATTGCACAGAAGGCTCGGAGAAATGCGTTGTCACTTGTAAAACACAGAAGCATGGCTTCTGTGTTTACAAGCGAGAGTCAAGAGCAGTGAGCACAGAGACAGAACTGGAGGTGGCAGAACTCAATTCTACAATGCTCTGGCTAAAAAAAAAAAAAAAAAAAAACCCTGGTCCTAGCATAATATGCTTTCATCTTGCGTCTTTTATGCCACGTTTTTCAAGCTAAAAAGATTTTTTTTCTGCTCCTGGTGTGCATGGAGCCTTAGAGTTTATGCAGGCGCTGCTCAGTGTATACAGTATTTATCGGGGTATGGCGCGCTCCCGCGTATAGCGCGCACCCCTAATGTCGACCCGAAATTCCTGTAAAAAAAAACATTTTAGTTTTTAGTTTTGGTGTCTTACGCGGCGTCCCATCGGTGGCCTTGTCCAGTCTCCGGTGTCCTCCCGGCTTCTCCAGCGCTGTCTAGTCGAATCCCCGCTTCCCGCGCGAAGTTTGAACGCCTCCGCCAACTTATACCGAGTGCAATACACTCAGATACATTCAGCAAGGCTCGGCTTTGCTCGTGCTCACGCACAAACGTCACAAAGCGTGAGCACGAGCAAAGCCGAGCCTTGCCGAATGTACCCGAGTGTACTGCACTCGGTATATGTCGGCAGCTCAGTTCAAACTGAGCGCGGGAAGCGGATATCGGCGTACATCGCGCACCCACGATTTTCCCCTTATTTTAACCACTTGAGACCCGAGCCTGTTTTTCAGATTCAGTGTTTACGAGACTAAAACAGTTTTTTTTAGATAGATAGATTAGATAGATAGATAGATAGATAGATAGATAGATAGATAGATAGATAGATAGATAGATAGATAGATAGATAGAATAAAATGTCAGTCATTGCAATACTTTTTCTTACATCGTATTTGCGCAGCGGTCTTACAAGCGCACTTTTTTTGGAAAAAATTCACTTTCTTGAATTAAAAAATAAAACAATATTTTTTTTTATATATTGTGAAAGATAATGTTACGCCGAGAAAAATGATACCCAACATGTCACACTTAAAAAAATTGCGCCTGCTCGTGGGATGGCATCAAACTTTTACTCTTAAAAATCTCGATAGGCGACGTTTAAAAAATTCTACAGGTTGCATTTTTTGAGATACAGAGGAAGTCTAGGGCTAGAACTATTGCTCTCGCTCTAACGATCACGGCGATACCTCACTTGTGTGGTTTGAACACAGTTTTCATATGCGAGCGTTACTCGCATATGCGTTCGCTTCTGCGCGCGAGCTCGTCGGGGACGGGGCGTTTAAAAAATATATATATATATATATATATATATATATATATATATTTTTGTTTTCTTATTTGTTTTAATTTAGTTTTTAATTTTTTACACTGAAATAAAAAAAAAAAAAATTGATCACTTTTATTCCTATTACAAGGAATGTAAACATCCCTTGTAATAGAAAAATACATGACAGGTCCTCTTAAATATGAGATCTGGGGTCAAAAAGACCTCAGATCTCATATTTAGACATGAATGCAAAAAAAGAAAAAAAAATTCAACTGTCATTTTTCAAATGACAGGGAAAAAAAAAAATGTTTCTTTAAGACGCTGGGCGGGACTGACGTTTTGACGTCGCTTCCGCCCAGCAGAGCTATGGGGACGGATGAGGGAAATTTTTCCCTCAGTCGCATCCCCGCTGAGGAGCCGAACGGACACAATCACCTCTAACCCTCTCCCACCACCGATAAAGGCGATCTCACAGGGAATCCGCCGCGGAGACCGCCATTATCGTGTACAGATCCGCCCCATGAAGAGATGGATATCTTGGTTGTGGCAGCAGCTGCTGCCGTTACCGAGATATCAATCTTTAAAAAAATTACGTATTTTGACTATGGGGCGGGTCTGAAGTGGTTAAGGAGAAAAAAAGTGCGCGGTATACGCCGATAAATACGGTAATCGCATGCGCCGACATAACATTATTCCAGGCTGACCAATCAAGCCGACTCCTGATCCTAAACCCGGAAGAAGCCAGCAAGACAACGTCAATACGGGCAAGGGAGCTCATGTTTGTTGCATCTCTGGAACAGAGACTAGTATACAGTAGCTCAGCTTTAAGATAAATATCATGTAGCACCCATCAGCAATGATTTTTACATTTGGCATTACAGCTCTGATTGGTTAAGTACATTTTTCAGGTAATTTCTGTACTACCTCACCAATTCATAAATATGTTTAAATATATGGAAACAGTAATGGCTAGATTTTAAGGTTTCACTACATTTACGGAGAGGATGGCTTGATTTGGACCCCTAATTTGCTATTGAAGCCCATTACGAGTTTGTACCTGAACTACATACCTTTAATGTGCCCGATATCGTCTTGTTAGTTTCTTCTGCCTTTTTCACAAGTTTAAAAAAAACAGTTATCAATTGGTAGTGTCTATTGCCTTTTTTTTTTTTTTTTATTAAGGCCATCTGAATTTACCCAAAGATAAGCTCCACTCACCGGCGTTACATTAATAATTTTTATTACACCATTAATGACCTTAAAATAATACGACCCGTAAAGTAAGAAGGATGACAAGACGTTGGAATTTAATATTATTTCAGCAGACTATTTTGAAAAGGTTGAGTTTTACTTGAATTTCAAAATGTGCTCGTTATAAAGGTGTTCATAAGTTATTCAGGTTGTGTTTGTCTGAAAGCCATCTTGTATGGCATATTGGATGGACTACCACTTACTGAGGATCTACAGTGTGTATATTCAGCAGGCCAAAAGCAACAGCTCAAGGGCTTATACACGCCACAAAAAATAATAATAATACAGTGGAACATTGGTTTAAGAGCATAGTTTGTTCCGGAAGCATGCTCTAAAACCAAGCAAATTTTCTCATAGGAAATAATGGAAACTCAGATAATTTGTGCCACAACCATTTATACATATAAAATAGATTACGGTAAAACAAAAAAAATACAGTAAAAAATGTACTGTAAACCAAAACAAATTAAACTGAACTTGCAGTGGCTCGGTGTTGCAAAAGTACAGTAAAAGAATGCAGTGTTAAGAAGTCTGGCGCTCACCTGCTTAGTATACTTTACTGTATATAGAGGAGCTGGCCAGAGGGGTTGGTGCTTGTATTTTTACTGTACAGGGTACTATATTTAGTAGAGCTGGTGTACAGTACACAGTAACGCTGTATGTGTCCACAGCATCAGCTCACAGCACTTTCTGGAGAACTCTGAACTGTTGACATCACTTCTGTGCAAGCCCTCCCCTGCTGGGAGTGTCTAAAGCCTTTCACACTGGGGCGTTATTCAGGCGCTTTGGCGTAAAAAAAAAGCTTGTAAAGTGCCTGAAATGAGCCTCATCTGCAATCCCAATGTAAAGCCTGAGTGCTTTCAAAGCCCTTTCACACTGCCAGCACCTGAAAACCGCTAGTAAAGCGCCACTAAGACACCTTTCACACTGGGGCATTTTTAGTGTGAAAGCTTTTGGGCATTCACATTGGGATGGCAGATGCAGCTTCTTTAAGGCTAAAGCACTTGAAATGTGAAAGGGGTCTAAGTGTCTCCAGTAAGTGCTGAGAGTCGTCATCTGGCCACATACAGTGCACAAAGCTGTGCTGTATACTGTAATGTGTACTGTGCGGCTTAACTGGTCATCTACACAGCGGTTTTGCATGGATGGCCAGCGGAATCCTTCAAATGTGAGAGCAATTCTAACATAAAAAAAAAACGCTTGTATATAAAGATGGCGCTCGCAAACCAAAAATATTGTCTTTCAAAATGCGTTACTCGTAAACCAAGGTTCCATTGTCATTTTTTTTACTTGAACACAGGTATATTGTTTTCTATGGGCCTATGCACTCAGTTGTGTGCAGATCGGTAAACTTGTGCTGTTCTAAGATCTGTTGAAAAAAAAAAAAACACATTTGATATATACAGGATCTCACAAAAGTGAGTACACCGCTCACATCTTAGTAAATATTTTATTATTATATCTTTTCATTTGACAACAGGAGAAGTGATACTTTACTACAATGTAAAGTAGTGAGTGTACACTGCTGGCAACAAAATTGAGTACACCAAGAAGTGAAAATTTCAAAATTGGGCCCCAATTAGCCATTTTCCCTACCTGTTATGTGACTTGTTAGTGTTACAAGGTCTCAGGTGGAAATGGGGAGCAGGTGTATTAAAGCTCTCACTCTTATACTGGTCACTGGAAGTTCAGCATGGCACCTTACGGCAAAGAACACTGAGGGTCTGTAATAAAGATTTTTTCGCTCTACATAAAGATGGCCTAGGCTACAAGAAGATTGCCAAGACCTTGAAACTGAGCTTCAACATGGTGGCCAAGATAATACAGCAGTTTAACAGGACAGGTTACACTCAGAACAGGCCTCACCATGGTCGACCAAAGAAGTTGAGTGCACATGCTCAGCGTCGTACCCAGGAGGTTGTCTTTGGGAAATATACGAATGATTGCTGCAGAGGGGGAAAGGGTGGGGGTCAGCCTGTCAGTGCTCAGACAATACACCACACACTGCATTAAATTGGTCTGCATGGCTGTTATCCCAGAAGGAAACTTCTAAAAAATTATGCACAAGAAACCCCACGAACAGTATTCCAACATAACGACCACAAACACATCTTTAACAAACCGACTGCATCCCAGCAACAGAAGGAAGCTAGGGGCACTTCCTTGTGAACAGAGAATGCTAGGCAGCAATAGCTACCCATTTTCAGCAATGGAGGACATTAGGGAGCTACCTATACCCTAGTAGTAGAAAAGGCTAGCAGCAATTGCCACCTGCATTCTAGAAATAGACAATAGGCAGCTTCCTTGAGAAGCCATCTGCCTCCTAGCAACAGAATTTACACACTGTACTGATGTAACCTTTTCTCAGATGTTAAATACATACAGAACGTTTTACGCAGGATAGCGATACCAGCAAGATCCTGCATACTAGTTGCCATATTTAAATACAGTCCTGTGCATGTACCCCTAATGGCCTCCTGCCAAGCAGCACACACACACACACACACACATTAACTTTCTCTGTATATGAAGGAGCAGTGCTGAACTTTTTCTATAAATTGCTATACAAATGACATCCCAGAACACTGCAGTAACCTTGCTGAACATTACCGGTGTAAAGAAAACACTGATTCTAAAATAAAACTGATTGCCGTTACTGTGGTGTTAAGGATATGCGATGGTGCTTTGTACCCGGTTTTGGTAAGAAGATCCCCTTATTTCTTCAGTGTGCCAAATGATCACAGCAGATGAAATTACACGGTCTGGCAATCAAACAGGTTTACCCACTTGGCAGAGAGCTGACATTTCTAGTAAGCCAAGTGTTACAGCATGTCACGTCAAGGAGAGCACTTGGTTTCGGTGAGCTGGCAATATCTGCTTAAACTACTACTGACAGGAAATGAGTGCCAAGTAGTCTGAATTGGCAGCCAGAAGTGTGGTCCAGAACATACTCTTACAGGTTATACTCCGAGCATGGCACTAGGAAGAAGCTTACCATCAGAGATGGTCAGAGATTATAGGAATGATACAAACAATGGTTAAAGACTGCAGACATTGCTACAAAAGATGGTCGGAGACTAGGAGTACGATACAAAAGATGGATAGAGATTGCAGACATACTACAAATGATGGTCAGGGACTGGGGGCATGCTTTAAGACAGTCAGTCTGTGAAAAGGTTATATGGGACTGCTAGTGATGACAGCTACTGCAGACTCTTACAAATCAGCACTTCAATTGTGCTCCCTTTAGTCCTTTAATGCGACATGTGCCGCATTTTAGGTTTCTTTCACCAAGAGGAAACTGAACACAAAAAAAAAAAAGAAGAAGAGAAATTTTTAAATATATGTATATATACACACATATATATAGTATGTATGTATGTATGTATGTATGTATGTATGTATGTATGTATGTATGTATGTATGTATGTATGTATATATATATATATATATATATATATATATATATATATATATATATATATACACATACAAACACACACACACACACACACACACACACACACACAGATAGATAGATAGATAGATAGATAGATAGATAGATAGATAGATAGATAGATAGATAGATAGATAGATAGATAGATAGATAGATAGATAGAAGCCAGGAAAATGTGTTTTCTTCCCTGACTTGACACAACTGTCTGCAGAGTCCCCGTGCATGTGCAATACGTGCCAAAGGGCCAGATACAGACCCTGGGGTGGTGTATAATAAACAAATTGTAACATAATTCCTACTCTTAGGGCACATGCACACTGTAGAAAGAAAAAAAAAAAACACAAAAACACATATTATAAAGAGCATGGTGCCTACAATAGCATTGTACACTTTACAGCATAATGCCGATATTCTTCTGTTGCCAGCACCAACATGTTGGTCTAATGCAATCTCAAAAGATTCTGACCTTTACATTAGATTTATCTCAGAGATTATATATACACACACACACACACACACACACACACACACACACACACACACACACACACACACGCCTCTTTCCTTTAGACCATGGATCTTTAAACTACGGCCCTCCAGTTGTTCAGGAACTACAATTCCCATCATGTCTAGTCATGTGTCTGAATGTCAGTGTGTTACAATGCCTCATGAGATGTGTAGTTCTACAACAGCTGGGAGGGCCGTAGTTTGAGGATCCCTGCTTTAGACTGTAATCTGAAAGATTCTCATTTCACTTTAGGACTGTAATCCGAGATATTCCGCTTTTATACCCCTACATTAGACTGTAGTCAGATCATATAGCTGTACGCTGGATTGTTATACAGTAAATTTTTCCATTAAAGTGGATTTAAACCCTCCATACACCCAGTAAAATGAACAGCCTCAGGACGATACACAGATTAACCAAATCTCCCAATATAGGTTTTATATGTATATCTGCTGTGTTTACATTTATATACGGTTTAGAAAGTTCAAATTTTGTTAGGAGATATTCTCTTCCTGGTTAACAGAGTCTGATGTCTGGGCATACAGCCAAGATAGCTAACATTGTTGTTTGGAGGAAAGGCACACACCCCCTCATCATAGGCAGAAACTGAGTCGTTTTGTAATAGGAGCTGCTCTCTGCTAATCTATTTTAGCAACCTATTTTGACAAAAGATTCAGGCTGCTTTTGTCTAAAGTCAAAAAATAATATGTCAGGAGTTCTCAGGCTGATAACAGAGGAACTGTTCAGAAGAGAGCTATAAGACTTAGCTCATTGAAAAAAAACGATAATAAAATACTGCAGATATATGTGCCCAGCTCAAATGTCATGAATCGGGTTTAGATCCACTTTAAGACTATAAATAAGATTCTCCTATAACCAGACATATATGGATCAAAATCCGCCAGGTTTAATGGGGACCTCCCGAATTTGGATCCACGTATGAGCACCACGGTTGTACAGTGTATCGAGAGACATTAAAGTCTATGAATAGGGGTCTTCCTCCAGGTTCTGCACGGGGCAGCCAGAGCATGTATGCACAGTGCAGGAGCAGTCGGTGACAGAGCAGCAAGGAGCTGGAAGAGAGCCAAGGTACAGAGTGTATATCGGAGCACTTAGGTGCAGTATTGGATGGTCTGGAGCAATGTTTCTCAACTCAAGTGATTTAATCAGTTTCACTGCCTTAGTAATTTAGCACAGCCGTTTCATCTGAGGGAAATCCTGATAACATGACCTCTTTGGAGGTAATTGAGGACTGGAGTAGAGAAACATTGGTCTGGAGGACCAAGGCAAAAAAAGGCCTAAGCAATGGCCCTGCTAGAGGGCCATGAGCTTAAGCTTCATTTACAGTGCCTTGCGAAATTAATCGGCCCCCTTGAACTTTGCGACCTTTTGCCACATTTCGGGCTTCAAAGATATAAAACACATTTTTTGTGAAGAATCAACAACAAGTGGGACACAAATCACGAAGTGGAATGAAATTTATTGGATATTTTAAACTTTAACAAATAAAAAAATGATTTTTTTTATATATATATCTATGTTTGAAGCCTGAAATGTGGCAAAAGGTCGCAAAGTTCAAGGGGGCCGAATACTTTCGCAAGGCACTGTATGTCCATGTTGATGGTGGAAACCCCTGCATCCGAAAAACCAGAGTTAGACTTACCGGTAACTCTTTTTCCAGGAGTCTTCCAGGACAGCCCTGAGATATAGCTCCTCCCTCCGGGACAGGAAACACATCCAAAGTAAATTGTAAAAGGAAGTCCTCCGGGCCTTCTCAGTTCATACAAGAAATCCTGAAGGCTCTGAAAAACATAACATACTAAAGACACCGTTAGTACATTCATCCAACTCCAGTTACTTAGACAAAAACACCGGGTGGGAAACCAGGCTGTCCTGGAAAAAGAGTTACCGGTAAGTCTAACTCCGGTTTTCCCCTTTCGTCTTCCAGGACAGCCCTGAGATGATAAACAAGCAACTTACTTGTTAGGGTGGGGTTACTGCCTGGAGGACCCTTCGGCCAAATGCCTGATCCTTCTCCGACATCAAATCCAGGCGATAGTGCTTAGCGAACGTGGTGTAACTGGACCAAGTCGCCGCTCTACAAATCTCTTCTGGTGAGGCACCGGCCCTCTCTGCCCACGAACTCGAGACCGCCCTAGTAGAGTGCGCTTTCACAAACGGAACCTGCAAACCCTCTAACTCATATGCCTTCTGAATAGCCATCCTGATCCATCTGGCTATGGAAGCTTTAGAAGCTTTACGCCCCTTTCTAACCCCTGAAAAATTAACGAAAAGAGAATCCGACTTGGAGTTCTCTGGTCGCATCCAAATAAAACAAAATACATCTCCTGACGTCTAGTAAATTGGGAGATGAAGACTCAAGGCCCGAAGGGGAACAAAAACTAGGTATTACAATATCCTGTGTCCTGTGGAACTTTGACGCCACCTTAGGGAGAAAACTGGGGTCTGTTTTTAACACAACTCTATCATCAAAAACTAACAAAATCGGCTCTCTAATAGAGAGGGCCTCTAAGTCACTAACCCGCCTAGCTGAGGTTACTGCCACTAAAAGAACTGTCTTAAGGGTAACCCATTTCAGACTGGATTCCTCCAGAGGTTCAAACGGACCTTCTGATAAGATCTTAAGTACTATTGAAAGATCCCAGGAAGGACAGGATGACACTCACTGGTGTGGACCTTGACAGGGCTGTAAAGAAATTCTTGATAAAACGATTTTGCTGAAGGGAGCATTGTAGAAACACGCTAAGAGCAGCCACCTGTACTTTTAGGGTGCTTGGTGAAAGACCCAGGTCTACCCCTGCCTGCAAAAATTCAAGAATTGCTGGTATCCCTGGGTAAGAAATAGCTTTCTCTCCTACCCAGGAACAAAACCTCCTCCAAACCTTATTATAGGTAGCCCTAGTTACAGGCTTCCTACATTGTAACAGGGTTTGAGTTACTTTTGCTGAGAAACCTTGAGATTTTAATAATTGTTCCTCAGATACCATGCCGTTAAGTTCAATCTGTCCACCTGCGGGTGAAGAATGGGTCCCTGAGATATCAGATCCTCCCTGATGGGCAACCGAAACAGTGGAAAAATGGTCAGTTCCTTCAAGGTGGAGAACCATGGCCTTTTCGGCCAAAAAGGTGCTATCAAAATTAAATCCGTCTCCTCTAACCGAAATTTTTGGAGAACTGCGGCAATCATCCTCACTGGAGGAAATGTTGAACCTCCAAGGACTGGAGAACGCATCTATCCTCCTGGTCTGGTCCCCAGGATGGATTGAAAAGAATTGGGTTACTTTCCTGTTCCTTTCTGTTGCAAAAAGATCTATCTCTGGGAGACCCCATTTATGCACTATTAGCCCAAAGACCTCCTCGTTGAGCGCCAATTCGTCCCGTCTCACCAGCTGACGGCTCAGGTAGTCTGCCAGAGTGTTCTGTACCCCTTTTAAATGAACCGCTGTTAGTGAGGCCAGGTTCGTCTCCGCCCAGGAAAGAATCTTGTTGGATATGTCCTGAAGGGCAAGGCTCCTTGTCCCCCCCTGCTTGTTTAGGTACGCCACTACAGAGGCGTTGTCTGTGCGTACCTGCAGATGACGACCTATTATCCTTTCTCGGAACACCTCTATCGTCCTGAGGACTGCTAAAAGTTCTCTTTGGTTAGAGGAGCGGCCTGCTTCCTCTAGGACCATGGCCCCTGGGCCACTGCTTCCTCCAGGTGAGCTCCCCATCCCCAGGCACTGGCGTCTGTGGTGACTACTACTTCTACCGGTATAACCCAATCTAGTCCCCTGCTTAGGTTTTGGTGAACTCGCCACCACCACAAGGCCCTCTTGACCCTTGAAGAGATTGGAATCTGTTCCTCTAAGCCCTGACTTAGGCCGTTCCAGAAGCGAAGCATGAGCTCCTGCAAAGGACGTTGACGGAACCTCGCCCAAGGCACAGCTGGAAAACATGCCGTCATCATTCCCAGAACCCTCATTACTTCCCTGACCGAAGCTCTTTGGGTAGATTGCAACTGGGCAACTGCCTGGCTTACCCTTTCTATTTTTTCTTCGGGGAGATAGATTTTTCTTTCCACTGAGGACACCCTGTACCCCAGGTATAGAACCTCCTGGGATGGGATCAACTGGGACTTCTCTCGATTGACTATCCACCCGAGTGAGGATAGAAACATTTGGGCTTCCCTTAAGTCTCTTTCCAACTGCTGGGCTGACCCTGCCACAAAACAGGAGGTCGTCCAGATAAGGGATTACCGTTATCGCCCTGTCTCTTAATAAGGCCAAGGCTTCTGCCAGCACCTTCGTGAAAATTCTGGGTGAGGAGGCCAGACCGAAGGGAAGGGCTCGGAACTGGTAGTGTCGCATATCCGAGTCCCCCCTCACTGCTACTCTGAGGAACTTTTGAAAATCTGGATGGATAGGGATGTGGAGGTATGCATCCCTGAGATCCAGGGTTGCCATGTAACACTTGGGGAAAAGGAGCCTTGCTACTGTGAAGATGGACTCCATCCTGAATCGTTTGTACCTGGAGGAACTTGTTTAAGGGTCGGAGGTTCAGGATCATCCTGAACTTGCCTGATGGTTTTCGGACTACGAAAACATGAGTATACTCCCTGCCCTTGCTCCCTCTGGGGTACCGGAATCAATACCCTTTGGTCTACCAACTCCCCTAGAGACAGGCCCAGCGCCTCTGCCTTCACTCTGTCCCTGGGAAGCTGAGTGATCATGAAATTGGAGGGGGGCGTTGATGCGAACTCCAACTTGTATCCGTTCTCTATTAGATCTAGAATGAACGGACTTGAAGTCGCCTTGGTCCATTGTGGGAGGAACTGCCCTAATCTTCCTCCCACTGGGACACAACCGTCACTGAGTTTTAGGGGTGGGTTGAGGAGGATTAAACAGGATTCCTCCTCTCCCCCGCCCCTTATGCTCAACCCAATGTTTCTTGGTATATACAACAAGTAAATTATGCGCAAAAATCAGAGAAAAAAATATATATATCCCAACAGCGTGATATAAACCAGGGTCCAACAAAAGGTCCAAGTAAAAATGAATAAAATAAAAACAGTTCAGGCTGTTTGGAATGGGGTTTTGGAATAAAATGTTATTTGTTGATGGGGATATACACTCAGGGCTGCCGTCAGTGGGGAACAGAAACCAATTTCCAAATCTAGAAAAGCAAACAAGGAGAGAGGCGCCTCTGGGTGTAGTATTTTTAAAAAGCAAATTTAATTACAAAGCCAAAAATAAGAAAACCACTCACATTTTGGTAGTGATATACAGGCATATCAAAAATTTCTCCAGAAGGGAGGGGTGGCTGTCATCTGGTGCGCTCGTTCATCCACTTTGTGTCCACTGGTGTAGCGCTGTGTGATGAGGAGTCAGTCCTGTTTCCCTTGATGTTGGTAAGTGGGTGCAATGGATGAGACAATCCTCAGAAAGCACAGCGGCGTGCAGCAGGAACAGCGGGCGATGGATGGTGACGTCACCAATGTTTCTTGGGCTGGCTTTCTTTTTGCTGGTTCTGCTGTTTGAACCCACGAAAAAAAGCGTTTTCCCTCTTGACCTCTTCTTGGAGAGCTGAACCTGTTCTTCCCGAATATCTAGAGTATCGTAGATTGCCTTTAGTAGGTCCCCTACATCCTCCAAGGATAATTTGTACCTCGCCCCCCTGGAGGAATCCTCTTCTCCCTCTGATTCTGTGGCTGAACCTGCCTGTGAGGAAGCAACAGACCTGGGAGTCCTTTCCCTTTCCTCCTCCTCCTGTGCTTGAGTTGAGGGCATGCTGGAAGCCCTGGGCAAGGGAGGGGCTGGACTTTGCATTCTATCCATCAGCCCCTTAAAAGACTGAAAAGTAGCAGCAAGTTCATCCTTTACAGATGACAACATTTTTTGGCAAGTAGCTACAGAGTCATCTTTCACCAAGCTACTAACGCACTCTGGGCACAAAGGTTTATCCCAACTGGGGGCTAACTTTGTTCCACACACGGCACATTTCGTTCTAGGGGTCTGGTGGGTTTTGACCTGTTAAGAAAAAACAGAGGAAAAATAAACCCAATTACAACCAGCTTAAGCCCTCTGTGCATGGCTCCTAGAAAGTGCCTAACCCACCACCAACAAGGTTCACCACCCAGGGGGGGTACTAAGCCTAACAGCTCACTGCCCCCCAGAGTAAGCCATGTGCTCTCACCAAGCTTACCTGAGAGGCACCGGAGCCTGTTGAACCAGCATCAAGATGTGCCGCTGCAGCCTCCATGGTTCTGGGTGTTTTGTTCAGCGCTCTGAACCTCTGCACCAGCTCCCTGAACGCCACGCCCTTTGGAATCGGGACGTTTCCGGGCTCCCCCCGATGACGCACTTCCGCCGGGAATTCGTCACTTCCCCTTGCTGGAACGCAGAAGCTCCGCCCCTCCGCGCCATTCCCGGAAGTCCACAGACCAATGCGGCTTGCCTGGCGTCTCTCGCCTTCTCCGCTGTCAGGGATGCAGCGATTGGGGGCAGGAGCTCTCCGCCGCCACCAGGGGTCCGACTCTCCCCGAGCAACGGCAGCGGTGGTCCCAGCTACACTCTCTACCCCTAGGGCCAGAGGCGTGCTGCAGGAAAGGTAAGGCCAACCGCTCTTACCCCGGCTGAAAGCCTAAGGTAAAAAACACCTCTTCAAGAGGCACGTTCCTGAATGTGCTCCTTCCCGTCCCCCAGGAAACACAAAAACTGAGGAGAAGGCCTGGAGGACTTCCTTTTACAATTTACTTTGGATGTGTTTCCTGTCCCGGAGGGAGGAGCTATATCTCAGGGCTGTCCTGGAAGACGAAAGGGGAAATTATTTTTTGTTATATAAAAAAGTGGGGCACCATGAACAGAATTTCTGGATTGAATCAAGCTCACTGGAAAGAACCCCCACACGATCACAGTGGACAAATGCTTGCCACCAAATACCCATTCCTCACACATTCACATGCCCTGCAGCTTGCAGAAAAAAGATTCAGTGCAACCATCACTTCACACAAACAAGGGGACAGCAGCAGAATTAACAAGGTATGCCTATACCTTCTAAGCACAATGTTTACCGACTCCTCTGATACAATTAAGGTCTCTTCGCTGATCACAAGTCTATGAAAAAAAAAAACACACCTCTAGGACAGGGGTGTCAAACTCAATTTGTTTGTGGGCCACATTAGCATTATGGTTGCCCTCAAAGGGCCAGTTGAATCAGCACTCCACCCCCTTTACATCAGGTGTCAAGAGCCCCCCACCATCAGAAGTCGAGCACTCTCCCCCCCCCCCCCCCCAATCCCTTACATCAGTGCACCCCCCTTGCCTTCCTTGTGCTTCTGCCAGGAGGGTTGGACAGAGAAGGAACTGGTGGAGGAGTCCTGTCCTCTCTGCTGCTGACTGTCGAGACCAGGTGGGGGCCACATGAAATGACCTGGAGGGCAGGATGAAGCTGCTGTACATTGTCCAAACATCTAGCTTTCGTCAAAGTCTCTTCAAACAATCAGCCATTTATTTCTGCATTATTATTATTTGCAGATTGGTGCAAACTCCATTTTAAATTTGGTGCATTTTATAAACTTCATGCAAAAGTAGAAAATCTCACAATTAACCCAGCTGGTTTCAATACAGTCCTGTGGTGTGGGTAGGTTATCCATTAAATAATACAAGCTTTATTATGTCTGGATTTTCTTTGGCTTCCTTACTAAATCAATGCCGTCTTATAAGCCTTGCATGTGTTTAGTTTTCAGCTGCTGCAATGTACTATACAGTCCAGCTACCTGAAGGATCGCTTTTTTAGGCAACAATAATCTGTTGTGAATGGATAAGGAAGAGAAAAAAGGGGAACAGTAACTCCATGGTAAAGATGAATCTTGTGGTCTTCAGCTAGAACTTTAAGAACTGTAATCCTGAATAGTAGAGCTGTGCAGTTAAGCAGATATGAACATGGCCAAAAGAGAATGCTGGATCTTCCTGTAAATACCAACAGTATGGAATACAGATGTCTGTATACAGTGTCTGAGGTTAAGTGAATCTGTATCCTGTGGCACTATTAATACCAGCAAAGCAACAACAAATGTCTGTATACAGGGTCTTTATTGCAATTAAATGGAGGAACACCCACTCACCAATCTTGCAAGGGTCCTGGCACAGGGGACTGCGCCAGATATTCGCTGTACCGTGGCCTACCCAGATCTGATGTGGTGGTAGTACAAAGGAAGCTGGAGCTGCCACCAAACAGCGAGGCGATGCTGTCCGCAGATGCTCCTCTGATCACCCGCTTGATAATTCCTCTCGCACAGGCCGTGACTCGGCCACAGCACACACACAGTGTCCCTGTTCACAGATTCAGGTTTGGGTCCCAAGAGAGCTTGTCAGGCCTCAAATCATCCCTCTTATAGCCTCCCCCAGCAGTCTGTTCTCTCCTCTGCAGTCTGGAAATAGTTCATAAACAGTGAAATCCCAATGTGAAACTTTTTGAGTCCTGGAACTACAATTCCCTGTATGCTTTGCTTCCTGGTATTTAGTCTGCAGGCAGGATTTGATGACGCAGACTTTGCTACCACTAGAAGGAAACTGTTTTACCGTAGAAATGTTAGAGTGTCTTCTGATTGCAGGAACATATCTATAGCCAGCTCCCTGCTGCAAATACAAATGCATGGATCAGCCCTGCAGACCACTGGCTGCAAGAGCTGATCAAATGGAATTTACCACCAGGACTGTTCATGAGAAGTTGATTGATAGATGCACCTGACAAATTTTGATCCATATATGAACACACATCACATGAAACCCTGCAGAAAGTGCTCTGCTGCACAGACTGCAAGAGGCTGAAATCAAGTCACATTTGGGTACTCATTTGGCTTGCAAAAAAAAAAAAAAAAAAAGATGATTTAATGAAGTCTGCATTAATTGTGTCTTTTATATCTGCCTTAAGTTCAACTTTAAATGGAGCTTTACCTATATTGTGGAAAACCCCTCTGCCAGCCAAAGAAGACCGATCAAGAGCAATATTTTTAATGACTAACCAGGTTTATTTAATAAGGTGGTGCTACAAGTAAAGCTTAAAGGGGTAGTAAAGTTCATTTTTTTATTTGCCAAAATCAGTTACTTTAAGCTAGTACCTTTTCCTTCAATTTCCCTTCTAAATGTTTTTTTTTCTTTCAATATTACACACCTCTTCTATAACATCACAGCACTCCCCCCTCCCCTCTGGTACCTTAATCACACAAGATGCGAACAATGGCAGGTCCGGACAAAAGGCGGAATTTGCAAGTGAAAGGCAGGTGATTGGTTACTAGGCAGCGTGGTAGTCCCAGCAAAGTCCCACTTTTTGTCCGGATCTGCCACGCTTTGCGTCTTGCGTGATTAAGGTACCAGAAGGGAGGGGGGGGGGGGGGGGGGAGTGCTGTTGGGGCCTCCTGGATCTAAAGTGGGAGCTCTGGTGGGCCCTCCTGGATCTAAAGTGGGAGCTCTGGTGGGCCCTCCTGGATCTAAAGTGGGAGCTCTGGTGGGCCCTCCTGTGCAACTTTAGCCTATTTTGGCTGTGGACACAATACAGTCAGACAAGATTCTATTCTTCAGTAATAACTGGTTATAGCATTTATAGCAGAAATATCTACTGCTCTTTTCTTACTTTGCCACCATGAAATGTTGGGCAACTTAAGCGCAAACACTCTCACCAAGTACCTCAGCGTACATCACAATGGGCCAATATAGACTTCTGCTGTAAGTGGTTCACCTTTTTTGGCATGACAAATTTCCAGGATTTTAAAAGCAAGGCCAGGTTTACTGTAAACATTGTTGTAACATATTACAGAGTTAATATAAGTTGGTTTACTGGTGTTCGTAAATACAGTTTCTTCACTACAGTGCAGCCAATTTATATTTTAGCAAAATATATGACTTTAGCTTCCCTTCATTCTTAATTGGATGCATGCAAATACTAAATTTTTCCAAGAATATGGTGACATTGACTTCAAGTGAATTAATAATATGATATACTGAACAAGTGTTCTCATTTTCCAAAGTTATTCAGCTTCTTATAAAAAAAGGTAATGCAACTCGATGCGGTTTTTCCTAATCTGTATGGAGGAAATGCATTTTAAAATTCAAATCACATCTAAAAATAATGGGATAATGTACTATATGGTGTCAAATATTCAAAGGTTGACATTTCTGGTGCTGTACAAATCAGTCATTTTGTATTTCCAGGATGTGGAAAATTCGTAGTTCAAGCATTATTTATTTGAAAATGGACCTGTCAGCTGCTCTCCAAAAATAGTTGGAAGAAATAGGCTCTTTTTTATTATACAAAAAGATCTTCCACTGTATATTGCATACTTTACCTGTTTTAGGCAGCCTTGATAGCTTATATATCACCAATATAAAAAGGCTGAATGTCTGAAAAATGGTAGTAATAAAAATACTATTTAACTGAAGCAGTACCGATTTTTGGGAACAGACTAAGTAATATTGAAAACGCACAAGATCCATCCTGAGAACATTTTGTATAACAAGAATACAGTGACCCCAAAAAAAGCTATAAATAAAAGATGAACTGCATTAACCATTATTCCATCTAAATTGCTAACCGAATGTCAATGTAGTTTCAGCAAATCTTAACCATTACGGCTGGTTCCCCATGTCATTGTCGGTTATAAAAGTGGAAGATTACAAAAAAAAAAAAAAAAATATGATAATAGTAGCTAAAGAGCTACTTCTCCTCTGATTTAAAAAAGATCTTAAAAGCGAAAATAAAAAAAAATAAAAAAAAAAAAACGAACAAAAGTTGTTTTTATATAATTTATATAACTTTTTTCCGTCTAGTGATCTGGCCAGCAACATAACGCTTTGTCTTAACCGGTTAATCCCCGAATCATTATGCAGGTTAAAGACCAGGCCCCTTTTTGCGATTCAGCACTGCGCCGATTTAACTGACAATTGCATGGTCGTGCGACGTGGCTCCCAAAAACTTAGATAAGGGGAAACATGTAAATGTGTTGGAATGGTCTTGTCAAAGCCCAGACCTCAATCCAATAGAAAATCTGTGGTCAGACTTAAAAATTGCTGTTTACAATCCCAAAACATCCAACTTGAAGGAGCTGGAGCAGTTTTGCAAGGAGGAATGCGCAGAAATCCCAGTGGTAAGATGTGACAAGCTCATAGAGACTTATCCAAAGCAACTTGGAGCTGTGATGGCCGCAAAAGTATTGACTTTAGAGGGGATGAATAGTTATGCACATTGACTTTTTCTGTTATTTTGTCCTATTTGCTTCACATAAAACACACACACACACACACACACACACACACACACACATTAAAGTTGTTGGCATGTTCTGTAAATTAAAATTACGCAAATCCTCAAACAATCTATGTTAATTCCAGTTTGTGAGGCAACAAAACACGAAAAATGCCAAGGAGGGTGAATAATTTTTAAGGTACTCACCTTTGCTTTCAAATTGGTATGTGTTTGGAATTGGAAATCACAGAACCCATTATAAAGTTTAGTGTGTACCTTCCATTGCTATACCCCCCATGGAGTAGACATCTGATCTTCAGCTACCAACGAGTACTGAGAGGTTCTCTCCTTTTCACTTTCTTCTATTTCCTGTTAAATCTCCCCCTCTAACCTTCTGCTTATACATTTCTTTGTAAAACCGTTGAAGAGCCTTCAGTTTTTATCAACCACAATCATTTTTCTTAAGATGGGTATGTAGCAAGGAAGAAAGAATGGATAAGATTAATTCTTAAATAGGTCACCCACTTCATTTCTCTCTAAATATATACGAGATGCTCCTGTTAGAAACCACCATTGCATTGTGTTCACACTGATGTATGTGTCCTTTATTATAAAAGAGAAGTTTAGGATTATATAAAATTTTAATAATAATAATGGACTTTCAGGTGAACAAGGCAAAAACACAGCTTAAAATATGTGCTTGCTGAATATAAACCACACTTGCCCTTTAAAGTACTGTGAGAAACCCATACCTGGTTTTAAACCCCATTATTTTATCTCATGATAACTTCTTCATTTTCAGCTTGCATTAATAAATAACACTTAAGCCTTACACACAGTGGACATTTTTCCCCCGATGCACCAGATTCCAGGGTTTTGGTGCAGGCTAAAGGCACAGGGTAGCATGTGCGAAGGGAAAGATGTGCAGCAAGCACACTGCTTACTGCCCTAAAAATTAGTACCACTTGTTGCATTGTCCAGACCCAGCAATGCTCAGCCTCTCAGAGTTTTACAAGCTGCCCTAAAACTGATTGTAAACCCTTTACAATAGGGGTGTTGAAATTAAATCGTAGCATCGCGATTCGACCACCCACGATGGGGCACCGATGCTATGACATGTAATAATCGATGTTTTGATGACGTCACCTGCGTGCCGCGTCTGAATTTGCACCCGAAAGAATTATCGCCGTTAGCCGCACCTCTTTCCCGCTAGTGCAGCAGAATGCAGCGATGGGTGTTAGCTGCGCTGCGCCTCCTTTCCCGCCCCCCGCTAGTGCAGCCGAATGAAGCCGTGGGTGTTAGCTGC
Organism: Rana kukunoris; assembly: GCA_029574335.1. Taxonomy (NCBI): domain Eukaryota; kingdom Metazoa; phylum Chordata; class Amphibia; order Anura; family Ranidae; genus Rana; species Rana kukunoris. Next base: position 211,499,299 of record CM056051.1, read on the forward strand.
GCCTCCTTTCCCGCCCCCCACTAGTGCAGCCGAATGAAGCGATGGGTGTTGAGCACACCTCCTTTCCCGCCCCCCGCTGACAGCATTCCCAGCCGCCCGTCACCACGTGGAGCGAGCGTCGCCCAATTCCAAAAAGTTCCCCAATTCCCTCCGACTCCCCAGAGCCTTCCTCCCCACACTGTGCACACTGCACAGGCTGCTGTAGGAAACCCGAGACGGCCGAGGACAGCAGGCAGCAGAAAACTGACAGCATCATCATTATCAGGTACTTGGGGGACTGGCAGCAATTGGGGGCACACTGACAGCACACTAGCAGCAATTGATGGCACACTGGCAGCAATTGATGGCACACTGGTAGCAATTGATGATGGCACACTGGCAGATGTATGTCTTATTGTCTTAGTGATTGATTAACATCACAAATTCATTGATTTGAAATTGATACCCTTTTTTTGTTTGATTGTTGCTTTTGCTCATCACTGTGACACACTTGCAGCCATGCATTGCATGTGTGGGGCAGTAATGAGCAAAACTAAAAATCATACAAAAAAAAAAAAAAGGAATCAATGAAGTTGTGATGTGAATCAATCACTAAGACAATAAGACATGCATAAACCATAATTTATGACACGGCATACATCGTCGTTTGGCAGGACTTTATGGGGACGCAGTTTTTGATCCTCTCTTGTATCATTGTCTGCAGTCTCTGTCCGTCTCTTGTAGTATTTTGGGGTCAGTCTGGAGCTCCCCTTTAAGTTGTCTGCTGTGTTTACAGTTTGCTACATTAAGGCGGCGTACACACGACCGAGGTTCTCGCTGGAAGCTGCATTCTAGCGAGGACCTCGGCCGTGTGTACGCTTTTGGCTCTCTCCGCCCATCGGGAATCCCGTGCGCTCTCTTTTTGCTCGACGGCCCGCCTGGATGAATGGCTGGTTGCCATTCCCGACAGGCGGGTCGCCGATTTCGACGGCCGTCAGAGAACCTCGACGGGCGGGACGATGTGTTCTGCCCGTCGAGGTTCTCTGCCGTGTGTACACGGCCTAAGAGTTTTTTTTTTTTAAGAACAGATGAAAACCGCGCGCAGTAATCTTGATGCATCGCGGAATCGAATCGTGGACTTGATAATCGTAATCGCATCGAATCGTGAGACCGGTGAAGATGCGCAGCCCTACTTTACAACCACTTTTGCCTACAGGCAAGCCTATGTGGCTTACCTGTAGGTAACGCAACTTTCCCCTAAACTTGCAGTTTAGTAGCTATTCACTGTATACGCATGTGCCAACGTCATCAGCACAAGCGCACTGAACAAACAACTCATACTAGGCATTTCTTCAGCTGCTGTGCACGGCAGCTCCCGTGCACATGCGCAACGTCATCGTTGCTCCGGCTAATCACAGCAACGGAGCCCACAAACCTTGAAGTAACATTCTGCAGACATGTCGCTCTTTACAGCCGTGTACGGAGACCACTGCTACATCATTCCAAGGTATTTCATAATGAGCTAGTAGTAAGCGATGCATACTAGGTCATTATGCCTTTGACTTGCAGATTGTTTTTTTTTTTTGCTGAGTTTACAACCACTAGCCCACACCAATAGACCAGCATCTCCTCCACCATGGCTAAATGTCCAGTGTGTGCGCATGAGGCCAAGGTGTGATTTTTTTTTTTTTCACATCAAATGGCCATTTCATTGTTGAAGCCTCGTTTTCTCGTGCATAAGCTGTTATTTTGTTACAGTATCAATGGCACCTTTAAACCCATTTCATATTCCAGATATGCACTAGCTATTCCATACACTTGTATGAAAAAGTATCCTTGTTCCTGCCAGACCCTCTACTTTCCTATTAAAAAAACGGACTACTCCAGGCGTGAGAGCACAGCATGGTCAGTTCTCTAGCTGTGCTGGAAAGTCAGTGATCAGACCTCTGCTCGCACACCCTCTCTGTACGGCCATTCACTCCTTATGCAGCTGAGAACAGAGGTTCTCTAATGGAGGGGGGGGGGGGGGAACCACACATACAGTGCTCAGCATGAGTACACCCAAACATATTTGTCAGAAAACCATTACTTTTCTTTCAGAATCTACATTTTCTATAGGACATTATACTACAAAAAGACTCCCACAAACGCGGGCCATTGATTGCAACCAAGATTTGTTAACTCCTTTGATACAGGGCATTTTCACCCCCTTCCTGCACAGACCAATGTTTAGTTTTCAGCACTGTTGCACTTTGAATGACAATTGCGCGGTCATGCTACACTGTGCCCAAACTAATTTTTTATGTTTTTTTCCCCCCCACAAATAGAGCTTTTGTTTGGTGGTATTTGATCATCTCTGCGTTTTTTATTTTTTTGCGCTATAAAACAAAAAAAGCGACAATTTAAAAAAAAAAAAAAAAAAAAACACACAATATTTTATTTACTTTAATAAATCATTTTTTTTTTTTTTTTTAACATTTTTTTTCCTTAGTTTAGACCGATACGTATTCTTCTACATATTTTTGGGAAAAAAATTAAATAATCGCAATAATCATATATTGATTGGTTTGCGCAAAAGTTATAGCGTCTGCAAAATAGGTGATAGATTTATGGCATTTTTATTTTATTACATTTTTATTACTAGTAGTAATGGCGGCGATCTGCGATTTTTTTTTATTGTGACTGTGACATTGCGGCGAACACATCGGACACTTGACATGTTTTTTGGGACCATTCACATTTATACAGCGATTAGTGCTATAAATATGCACGGATTACTGTGTAAATGTGACTGGCAGGGGAGGGGTTAACGCTAGGGGGCGGTGAAGGGGTTAAAATGTTCCCTAAAGTGTGTTCCAACTGTAGGGGGGAGGGGACTCACAAGGGGAGGAGACCAATGTGTGTTCCTCTGTACTGGGAACATAAGCATTGGTCTCCTCACTGCTGACAGGAGGTGGATCTGTGCGTTTACACCAGTGTTTTTCAACTCCAGTCCTCAAGGCACACCAACAGGTCAAGTTTTCAGGATTTCCCTCAGATGAAATGGCTGTGGTGATTACTAAGGCAGTGAAACTGATCAAATCACCTGTGCAAAATAATGGAAAGCCTGAAAACATGACCTGTTGGTGTGCCTTGAGGACTGGAGTTGAAAAACACTGGTTTACACACACACAGATCCACACTCCTGCCGTGATCACTGGCAATCGTGGGTGCCTGGCGGCAATCGCGGCTGCCGGGCACGGGCGCCGGGTCACGAGCGGTGCCAACGGCGCGCCCTAGATTGCCGGGAACAAAGGACGTGATATGATGTCCTCCTGGATCGAGTGAGGGTTCCTGCCGGCATCATTTTACAATGCGCCGGTAAGGAAGGAGTTAATTTGCACACAAAAAAAGTATTTTTCCCAACAAATTAATTCAAGACTTGTTGCAAAAATGAATACACCCCGAAGAAAGTCTTATGGAGCAAAGCTACATTTTAGACAACAAAATCCTAACTAATGAATATTCACCTGTAGTTGAACTTTTGTTAAACAGGTTTCCAGAAAACAGATTATAAAAGGGCGCTACTTAACCGATTCAGCCACCGACCATTTCGTAGCTAAAGGAACAAGCCCCTTTTTGCGATTCAGCACTGCGTCTCTTTACCCGACAATTGCGTGGTCGTGCAACGTGGGTCCCAAACAAAATTGGCGTCCTTCCCCCCCCCCCCCCAAATAGAGCTTTCTTTTGGTGGTATTTGATCACCTCTGCGGTTTTTATTTTTTGCGCTATAAACAAAAATCGAGCGAAAATTTTGAAAAATACAATATTTTTTACTATAATAAATATCCCCCCAAAAATATATTTACATATTAGTCATTTGCATGAGTCAGTCCCAACCCCCCCCCCCCCCCCAAGTTAGAACACACTTTAGGGAACATTAACCCCATGATCGCCCCCTAGTGTTAACTCTTTCACTGTCCGTCAGAAGTTTACACTAATCAGTGCATTTTTAAAGCACAGATTGCTGTAAAAATGCCAATGGTCCCAAAAAGGTGTCAAAAGCGTCCGATATGTCCGCCATAATGTCACAGTCCCGATAAGAAAAAATAAAAATAAATCACCTATTTTGTAGACGCTATAACAAACTAGGGTTGTCCCGATACCAGTATCGGGACCGATACCGAGTATTTGCGGGGGAGTACTTGTACGCTCGCAAATACCCCCAATACCTGAATAGAATACTTCCCGCCGCCGCATACCACAAAGCCCCCGCGTTAATCCCCGTGCATTACAGGCAGCTTTCGTTTGAATACTTGCGCCATGTATAGACAATCCCGAGCAAGGGGGAGTGTCTATACATGGCGCGGCTGTGATTACAAGTATTCAAATGAAAGCTGCCTGTAATGCGGCGCTGTAATGCACGGGGATTAACGCGGCAGCAGCAGCGGCAGTGGCATCTACCACTAGGTATGGGGGACATGGCTGCATCTGTGGGGGGACAGGACATGGCTGCAATATGGGGGGGGGGTGGGGGGACATGGCTGCATTTGGGAACACATTTAAAAAAGTATCGATATCGGCGAGTACATGAAAAAAAAAGTATCGGTACTTGTACTCAGTCCTAAAAAAGTGGTATCGGGACAAACCTAAACGAAACCAATCAAATGCTTATTTCGATATATTTTTTACCAAAATATATGTAGAAGAATACATAGCTGCCTAAACCAAGGGAATTTTTTTTTTTTTTTGGGATATTTATTATAGCAAAAAGTTAAAGATGGTGTGCTTTTTTCAAAATTGTCCCTGTTCTTTTGTTTATAGCGCAAAAAAATAAAAAAAAATAATAAAACCACCACCAAAAGAAAGCTCTATTTGTGGAAACATTTTAAAGGTGCACATTTTTTTGGGGTACAGTGTTGCACGACCTCGCAATTGTCAGTTAAAGCGACGCAGTGCCAAATTGTAAAAAGTGCTCTGGTCAGGAAGGGGGTAAAATCTTCCGGGGCTGAAGCGGTTAAAGAATAGTAGGACTGTTACTGATCAAAAATTGTGTTCGATTAATCGTTTTTTTTATTTTAATCGATTAATTATAAAACACACTTACAGATCCAACTACTTAGCTGATCTCCTTGCAGGCCGATTCCCAGTGCAGCTACCAACCACTGGAAAAATGGGTAGCAGGATACAAAAAACACACAAAGGCAGCGCTCAATGGGAAGAGCATTAAAACTTTTATAATCTTCAAGTAGGCAACCAAATAAATATTGCACTGGAGACTACATAAACTGTAAAAATGGTGCGAGTAATACCAAATGGTACCAAAAGCAGTCATAAAATATGTAGCCAAGTATGATACTGGTATAAAAATGTGTACAACGATACCACTGCTGAATCCAGATGAGGAGGTTAACATCAGTTTGTCAGCATGTAGATGTCCCATGAAGGGAACTATCACAACTCCCAGTGGATGGTTATAGAATCCCAGGTTGACAGAGGGAAGTGATAGAGGGAAGTGTAACAGCCCTTGCGTGCAGATAATTAGGTCTCACTAGCATGCAGATAAAAGGGCACAGCTAAGGGCTCTTTCACACGTCCGTTCAGTTTTTTAGATCAGTTTTTTCCCCCTTCAGTTGATCCGTTTTTTCGTCCGTTTACATCAGTTTCCGTTCCGTTTTCATCAGTTTTTCATCAGTTTTTTTCATCTTTTTTTTTTTTTTTTTTTTTAGAACTTTTTTTTTTTACATATTTTGATGAAAAACTGACGTTAGCGGATCGGATGGTAAACGGATCATCCGCTAACGTCCGTTTTTCGTCCGTTCCGTTTTTTGGCGGAAGAAAAATAGGGTTTTCTTCCGTCCAAAAAAACGGAGCTTACCGCAGACGGATGTTAACGGACGTTAGCGGATGCTCATCCGCTAACGGACGCTAACCCATAGGGAAGCATTGAGGTCCGTTAACGGACGTCCAAAAAACGGACGAACTGAACGGACGTGTGAAAGAGCCCTAAGGAGCCCTTCAGATGGACACGGCAAGCCCCGCCGGTGTCCGTGACATTACCGGATCTCCGACGTAACTCCCTGAACGCCCAGAAGCCGGCAGAGAGGCGAGAACCAATCAAAAGAATTTTAATCGATCAAAAAAATTTAAGATTAATCGATTAATTAAAAGTTAATTTGCACAGCCCTAAAGAATAGAAAAGAAGGGACTTTACAGGCATACTTTAAAATGGTAAACAATTTTTATTAATGAAAAAAATTAAGACAGACAGACAATTTAAAAAAAAAAAAAAAAAAAAAACACATGTAATGCGAAGGTGACTAAGGCCCCGTACACATGACGAGTTTCTCGGCAGAATCCAGCAAGAAGCTCGATCATGTGTACAATAGAGAGCAGGTTCTCTATTTGCTCGACAGGCCATCGGGACTAATGGCTCGACGCCTTTTTCGACAGCCTGGTCGACGAACTCGACGGCCGGCCGAGAACCTCGTCGGGCGGAACGATGAGATTAGCCCGACGAGGTTCTCGGTCGTGTGTACGCGGCCTAAGAAGTGTCTCAATGGTCAAACAGTGGCCCAGAGTCCAGCTAGACTCAATGGGCTGGCCATGGCAGGCCAGAAAGAAACCCAATTAAAAACAAATATCCCAATAAGATGTCCATTCTGCTTTACATTCTTTGGATCAAAGCCACATCAAAGTACCGCAGGCACCTTTTCAAAGTCGCTGATTTCCATAGTCGCATTGATGGGAATAGTTGGCATTTAAATCAATGGGCTGTGACTTATGTGTTAAGTCGCATGACAAGTCGCACTAGTGGAAACAGAGCCTTAGGGTCTTTTTAGTACTTGCCAGTACCAGTTACCGATGCATACGGCAACTTTTATGTTTAAAAACGTCAAAATGTCAGTAATGGTACAAAGCACTAAAAAATAGCTTTAGGGAAAATAAGGCCGATTAGAGTAAATTAAGGGTTAAACTATATACACACACACATACATACATACATATATATATACACACACACAATTTATATTATTCTTATATTTTCTAATTATTAAAAAATAAATAAAAATAGTATCACTCTTATTGTCGTCACAAGGAATGTAAACATGGTACCTTTATGGAGAGATCAAAGGGTCTACTATGAGATTTCCACTAACAAAAACCTCACTCATTATGCCGGTTTGATTTTTATTGTTACCACGGTCAAAAACAATTGTTGGTTCAACCCCCATTAACTATGAGGAAATTAAACTAAATGTTGCAAAAACAAACATTTACAAAAACAAAATGCTACTGCATCTAAATTCAGACAGTCTCTGCTGAAATTCCTAAATTTTTCAGCTTTATGCCGGAATTTCCGACAACAAATGTTCGATGGGAGCTTGTTGTCGGAAAATCCGACTGTGTGTAGGCTCCCTCGGACATTTGCTGTCGCAATTTCCAACAACAAATGTTTGAGAACTGGTTCTCAATTTTTCCGACAAAAGTTCTCGTCGGAAATTCCAATCGTCTGTATGCAATTTTGACTCACAAAAATCCTATGCATGCTCGGAATCATTGAACTTCATTTTTCTCGGCTCGTTGTAGTGTTGTATGTGACCAAGTTCTTGACGTTCGGAATTTCCGATAACATTTGTGTGACAGTGTGTATGCAACACAAGTTTTAGCCAACATTCCGTCGGGAAAAAAAATCCACGGTTTTGTTGTTGGAATGTACGATCGTGTGTATGTGGCATTAGGCTCCTTTCACATGGGGTGGACTCCAGTGGCGGATCAGCGTGGAATCTGTCTGCTGATAACAGGTCCGTGTTTGATCTGCTGATGCAGAGCAGACACAGACTGCTGCTCTATGCGGTGGTTGGATGGAAACAGTACTGAATGTTCATTTTCATCCGATCTGCCAGAGAGATTGGGAACGTCTATTTTTTAGCAGATCGGGTTGAATGTAGGCGATGTCAGAGGACACGTCTTGACATCCACACCTCCATAGAGAGCAATGGATTGTCCAATCGGGTCAAACTGAAAAACTGACAGGTACACCCGAATGGTCAGTCAGTGTGAAAGGGGCCTTAGATTAAGTTTTCGCTTAATACTGTCCTTTAAAACACTGGAAGTTTTTCAGCTTTTTGTTTATTTGGCTTCCCTACAAGTTCTTTAATTCCACATTGATTAAATATGTAATAAAATGCAGGAACACTGGGAACATAGGAGCGATTGCCTTTACACAATATATAAAAGCTGCATTTTAGTGAAATAGTGATGCTGAAATGTTGAACTTGGCTTTCAAAAGGTTGTATTTATAATTTCCTTCAAATTTATTTTCGATCGGAATGGAGCAATAGAGTAAAAACCTTCCAATGCCACAAAGAAGAATGTTTACACGTTGTTCTTTATCCTTTAATTAGAAAGTGCATGGAAGTGTGTCCCAGTGGGTCTAGTCTGCATTATTAGCTATTCCTTCAAAGTTTAGCGATAATGTTTTCTGATTTAATTAGAACTTGTCGATGCATGACTATCTAATTCCAAACATGCCCCTGGCAAAAAATATACGTGGCTTTAATTACAGTTATGTGTACTGTAGTGCATGTCAATCAAATATTAGCCCCATCCCAACTCCAGTATGGAAGTCACTTGCAAAATACAGATTTCAAATGGTAAACTGCAGAAAGATGGCGATGGGAGGAGAAAAAAAAAAAAAAAAACCCCAATTTAGTCACCTGATCAAAGTAATGTTAAATGCATTCATATAATTTGTTTTAGGCTAGATTCACACTTGTGTGGTGCGAATTTCAGCTCTGTAATCTCTGCAGATAGATAAGGGAAGTGTTCAGCAGATGAGCTCCGTTTTAGCTGCGAATTTGGAGACCTGGGAGAAGCGACAGGTGAGAGGAGAGTGGGGGAGAAGTGTATTGAGCTGAATGAGAGAAATTCCTGAAGAAAACTGAACACATCTGCGAATCAGCTGCGTACCCATAGAAGAAAATGGATCTGAATTTGCACCTGAGCCGCACCGCAAGGCATAAAATCCACACACGTTTTTACTGTAATGCGCAGTGCGAATGCATCGCACATATGTGAACCAGCCTCATTGAAAACAATGTATTTAGAAATGTTCTGCGTATTGGATGCGGTTTAAGCCGCACTCAATTCGCATAGGTGTGAACCCAGCCTTAATACCTGCCTCCCATAAATCAGCACCAATAAGAGCTAATGTGCACTGCAGCAAAGCCTCATGTACGGATAAGTAAATAAAGGAGAAAAAGCAGAAAGCATAGTTAACAATATGGAAAGAGAAAACAGTTTATATCAAAAGAGGAAATATCAAGGAATTCGATAAAATATGGAAACTGGTTACTTGAGATAGGATATCCGGTATGAAATGTTGTGGAGCAAACTGGAAATCAAGGGCGGGTAGTGGAAGAGGGGTGGTAGGGAGAAAAGGGGAAAACAACCAATTAATCGGGGTAAAGTCAAAGATTATGTTATGCGGGGAATGTGAAATGTTTTGTATAAAGAAAATTATGTATGTAATCTGTTTTTTAAATATGAAAGATAATGAAATAAAGAGAATAAAAAGAAAGCATAGTTAGCAGAATGAGCACCAATCACTATCCTGCTGCTCCGTCACTGTCCAATGAGGAAGCTGTGGTGTGCATTAGATCTGCTGCAGCGCTGTTACTTTGGCAGGCCATTCACACCAGCTTCTGTGTTAGTGCCAGAAGTGCTGAAGCACACTTTTTTCTCTCTTTTAAATTACAAATGAACTGCACCACCCCTGATTTCCTGTTTTGACAGCAGAGATCTACACCCACCCACTGTCACAATCTTAAAAAATAAATAAAAAATTCACTGTGTTCTGTGAATGGGAAAACTCCAAGTACCAACAGTCTTTGCAACTGACTGCTTGTAGTTCTCAATTAACTACCAGGGCACTGTTGATCCTTCTAGGTAGTCCATTGAGCTTACAGTCATTGTGTAACTGACTGTAATAGGACCTACACAGACTGTCTCTGTAGGACTATGGCATTAGAACTGCTGATCATGGGTGCAATGCTTTACAAGTCCACAAGCAAAAAAAGTACACACCCCCACAACGCAGTGGTGTTAACTGGCCACACCAGTGACAAGGCAGCTTGCAGAGGGGGTGCGATGGGACTGCACGGGAATCGCCACTCAACATAGTCCCATCACACATGGTGTGAATCTACCCTCAAGGTCATGAGCCAGGCTGTTATTTCTGCCTGGATCACAAAACGTGGCTGCATATTATTACAAATCCTTTGGGAAGTAGCATTTCACATTAAAAAGAAAAAAAAAAAAACCTGTGTAGCCTCTGCTGAAACTGGTCATTTTTCCATCAGGAATGCAGCGACTCTCAATCAAGGTTCCTTCGGAGTTTTCTAGGGGTTCCTTGACCCATGGTTGATCTAATGGTGCCTGCATACGTTGGGGGTCAATGCCACTTGAGTCCGTAACAGCTCATCAATGACTTCCTGAAAATGACCAATATAAGGGGGGCATTCTTACCAATAACCACCAATATAAGGGGGGCATTCTTACCAATAACCACCAATATAAGGGGGGGCATTCTTACCAATAACCACCAAGGATTTGGTTTTAGCAGGGATTCCCTGAAAGCTGAATATTTTTTCAAGGGTCCCTCTGGGATAGAAAGGTTATACATGGAAGGTCCAGCCCTGCTCTGGAACTTTTAGATAGCCCAAAAGTCAGAAAATTGCAGATTTTAACGGAGGCTTCTTTGAAAACAAGACCACGACAGATTCTCTTGCATTTGCTTTTATATGTACTGACACTTGGAAAACAATCGTCGCTAGCATTACCGCCCACTGAATACATGTTTCATAAGTCAGCCAAGTTCAAGAACATTCACCGACCTGAATCTTATAATACTGCATTTGCTCATTTTCTTATTACAACACATTACAAAACAGCAGCATCTCATATTGCAGGTTTCTAGCATTCAGGCGATTGTGACGATCACTTTGGAACAAGTGAATGTTTAGACAACATTTGTTAGGTGAATGATTAAATGGAATGTGTTGAGTGAATCTTGGGCAAATTACGATGTGGTCCTATGTAAACAAAACCCTGTGTTGATCATAATGTAGTCAGAATACTCCAATACTCACACTTACTATACAATTCATATTGTTTTTTTGTGTAAAGCGCTGAATCACACACCAAACCACACTGCCACCTACCCACTGTAACCTGCAATGGACAGCTGCTGGAGCAATAAAGTGTGAATTAAATGCTGCCTTCCGGTGACACTTTAAATGGGCTTTAACACCTGGGAGGTTGTGTGTTGACTGACAGTGGTCACATGACAAAGCCAGCAGAAGGAGCTTCTTATCACGTGACCAGAGTAACTAAGCAGTCACAGAGAAGCCACGCTGCCAACTGGGCATTAATGCCACTGAAAAGGGCAGCAGTGATTAAAAGCTGTTGGTGACAGCTTGGCCAGTGTACTTAAGCTGACCATACACTAATAGAATTTTGTATCAAGATTTTTTTTTTTTTAAAGGTTACTGACAAAAATACACACACACACACACACACACACACACACGCACACGCACACACACACACGCACACACACGCACACACACGCACACACACGCACACACACACGCACACACACACGCACACACACGCACACACACGCACACACACGCACACACACACGCACACACACACACACGCGGAAATTTGAAGGAACAAATGTGGAGCATTCTTCTCAGATCAATGAATTTCTAACAGCGTAGGTTGCTTTTTGTTCAGGAAACGACATTCGCTCCAAAATCAAAAATAAAATTTTGGGTCATCAAATGTACAGAGAGCATTCTTGTATGAAGGTTTGTATGAATGTCTGTTGAAAACATCTACTAACTAGCGTATGGCCAGCTTTACAGCATACCTCATATCTCAATAGATGGATCAAAAATATTGGCACCCCTGTCTGTCAGATAATGCACCACTTTGCTCAGAAAATTATTGAAATTACAAGTTAAGGCATTCTCACATTTATTTATTGTGTTTGTATTGGTATAACACAAAAAAGCGGAGAAACAAAAGACACATTCCATGCAAAATTCCAAAAATGAACTGGACAACATTTTTTGGCACCTTCTCAAAATTGTAGGAAATAAATGCATTCCAAGTTTGGATGCTCCTTTCATTTGTAATTAAAGTCACCTGTATCAACCAACAGGTGCTTACAATAAAGAAATCATACTGGCAACCAGTCAAAAGTTGACTCAACCTTTCTGCTGTGTGCCACACGGAGCATGAAGAGGAAGAGCAACAAAGAATTGTCTGAAGATTTAAAAACAAAAATTGTGGAAAAGCATGGACAATCTCAAGGTTACAAGTCTATCGCCAGTGATTTTTAATGCTCGTGTCCACTATGTGCAAAATTATTAAGAGGTTTACAGCCCATGGCACTGTAGCCAATCTCCCTGGACATGAAAATGTATCAAAAGATTGCAATGAAGAATTGTTCGAATGGTAGATAAAGAACCTCAATCAACTTCCAGCAAATTCAAGCACTGGGTACAACTGTGTCAGCGTATACAATATGTCACCATCTGAATGAAAAGGGATACTATGGTAGGAGACCCAGGAGGACCCCACTGCTGACACAAACATAAAAAAGCTAGACTGGAGTTTTGCCAAAAATTACTTCAGGAAGCCAAAATCCTTCTGGGAGAATGTGCTGTGTACAGATGAAACAAAATGGCAGCTTCTTGACAAAAATTATTCTACAGCTAAAAAAAAAAAAAAAAAAAAAAAAAAGAGAGAAGGCCTTTAACCACTTCAACCGCCCGTCATTGTTCTGACAGGACGTCATATGACGTCCTGTCTTTTAAAGCCACTAGGGGGCGCGTGCACCCGCCGATTTGCTGAGATCCCGATGCGCGTTCCCGGCGGCAATGATCACCGCCGGGCACACGCGATTGCCCAGAAACTGAGCAGGCATGTGAAGCTCTGTTTACTGTATGAATGTGATTGGTCCCAAAAATGTCCATCATAATGTCCCAATCCCAATAAAAAAAAAAAAAGAAGAAAATCGCAGGTCGCCGCCATTACTATAAAAAAATAAAAATGCCATAAAACTATCCCCTATTTTGTAAACGCTATACATTTTGCGCAAACCAATCGATAAACACTTTTTGTTTACATTCCTTGTAATAGGAATAAAAGTGATCAAAAAAAAATAAAAAGTGTAAAAATAAAAAAAATCTAAGTAAAAAAAAAATGTAAAAAAAAATTCTCTTCAAAACGCCCCTGTCCCCGTTATCTTGCGCGCAGAAGCGAACACGCATACAAGTCCCGCCCACAAATATAAACGCCGTTCAAACCCCACGTGAGGTATTGTTGCGTGCGTTAGAATTGTTGCACACGCTCTAGCGCTAGACCTCCTTTGTAACTCGAAAATAATAACCTGTAAAAAATGTTAAAGCGTCGCCTATGGAGATTTTTAAGTACCGAAGTTCGGCGCCATTGCATGAGTGCGCGCAATTTTAAAGCATCTATTTACTCGGCGTAACTTCATCTTTAACATTATACAAAAAACTTGGGCTACCTTCACAGTTTTGTTATTTAATTCATGAACCTGTTTTGCTCAAAAAAAAGCCATTTGAAAAAAATGATTGCGCAAATACCGTGTGAGAAAAAAAGTTGCAATGACCGCAATTTTATTCCCTAGGGTGTCTGCTAAAAAAAATATAAAATATGTTTGGGGGTTCCGATTAATTTTCTAGCAAAAAAAGGTTTTGATTTTTACATGTAGGAGAGAAGTGCCAAAATATGCCCGGTGGACAAGTGGTTAAAGCCCACATTTCTTGCTGCGCATCTACACAATATGTGGTCGATAAGAGGTTAACAGGTGGAATCATAGCTGAGATTTCGGTGATTGGGTTTAGTAGAGCACAGAGAACATAGTAGGTAGCTGATAGACTACAGGGCTTTTACCCTTCCATCCAGAAGTAATGTGAAGAAAAGTCTGCGTTGTGTGATGAGCACAGGTGACAGAAAGAATAAAGTTTGATGCTGTGTGAATAATGCGTCTAGCGCTATTTGGGCCCCGCGTGCTGATCTGTAAATTCATTTCAGAGTTCCTCGTTCTGAGAGCCTCAGATACAAGCAAACCTCATCCCCTAGGCAACAGAGCTTATCTCCGAACAGTAACGACAATTGTATTAACTCGTTCGTCAGCCCTGATTGGCACAATATGCAGGAACAGGACGATTTCTGCACGTATGCTGCTGATTAACCCTTGAGCGTTATCTCCCTATTAGGAATGATCATTATTTTCTCATCGCTAAAGGGCAAGCCATTGTGTGTGGCACATTAGAGGGAAGTATTAGACGGGCGCACGGTCTGCTCTGTACCCCTCTGCTCATTATAGCATAATGCTATATAAAGGAATGGCAGACTACACCAGGGAAGACACAAATTCATTATTCAGATGTTACCTAACCCCACACCAGCAATACATTCCCAGCACTGCAATACTACATGAAACCGTCTAAGTGGACGTCTCCCACTGTCCCAGAAGCCGGTCTGTACTACACCCCATCTAATAGAAAAGTGTCACGAGCACATACAAATCAAATGCAGCAAGTTGGTGAGGACTTCCAGGAACACAGCAAGCGATTAAAGTGACAGTGGAAAGAAACATTGGGGACATTGTCAGAGATGACAGCAGGTCATGTAGAACTCTATGGGGGTTGATTTACTAAAACTGCAGAGTGCAAAATCTGGTACAGCTCTGCACGGTAGCCAATCAGCTTCTAACTTCAGATTGTCAAAGCCTAACTGAACAATAAAACCTGGAAGCCGATTGGTTTCTATACAGAGCTGCACCAGATTTTGCACTCTCCAGTTTTAGTAAATCATCCCCTGTGGGTCAACACACACACACACAAATCAACTCTAGACTATGCCAGTGATGGTGAACCTTGGCACCCCAGATGTTTTAGAACTACATTTCTCATGATGCTCAGCTATACTGCAGAGTGCAAGAGCATCATAGGAAATGTAGTTCTAAAACATCTGGGGTGCCAAGGTTCACCATCCAGGGCCGATCCGCCCTACAGGCTAACTATGCAAGCCTGTAGTTACTGGAGGCCCCGCCTGGTGAGAAGCCATTTTCAGCCCCTCACCCCGCTTCTCAACTCGCTGGCTGCATGGGAGAAGAGGTAAGAAGTCAGCATCCCCCGTTTCTCACCTTAAAGTGGAAGTTCACCCAAAAATAAATTTCTAAAAATACCTTGAGCCGACCGGTTAGACTGCGAGGATGCTGTTTTTTTTTTTTTTTGTTTTTTTTTTCATACATACCATGTTAGCGGTGTTTCATCCCTCGGCTTCCGGGTACGATTCTAGCGGGGCTGGGCGCTCCTAGTTGATTGACGTTCCTCCGACCGGCGCATACTGCGCGTCACGACTTTCCGAAAGAAGCCGAACGTCATTGCGCAGGCGCTGCTCTATACGTCACCTGCGCAGCGACGCTCGGCTTCTTTCGGAAAGTCGTGACGCGCAGTATGCGCCGGTCGAAGGAACGTCAATCAACAAGGAACGCCCAGCCACGCAAGAATCGTACCCGGAAGCCGAGGAATGAAACACCGCTAACACGGTATGTATGGAAAAATAAAAAAACACAGCATCCTTGCAGTCTAACCGGTCGGCTCAAGGTATTTTTAGAAATTTATTTTTGGGTGAACTTCCACTTTAATGTAAGATGTCATTTCCGACAGCAGAACACCCCCTCCCCCCGCTTCTCAACTTTAATCTTTAATGCGACATGTCACTGTCGGCAGCGCACCCCCCGCTTCGCAACTTTAATGTGACATGTCATTTTGCTTAGGGCCCCAGGGACGTCAGGATCGGCACTGTCACCATCACTGAAATATGCAATACTTGGACCTACCTAAACTATCCAATCAGGCAGGTCCTTGTACTACACATTTGTTGGTAGATCTCATGGTGGCCATACACAGTTCAATAAATGACCGATTTCTGTTCCAACCGTTTTCTCCTGATAATAAAAAAAAAAAAAAAAAAAATAAAAAAATAAAAAAGCGCTCAGCAACCTATTCCTCCTTATGCCAGACATGGGGACAGGGATCCTAGTCAATAGTTAGGAGAAGCGATTAGAAATGATTGATCACATTTTCGGTTTTCATCATGTAAGCTCATAATCTGATCGATCAAAAACTTTGTCCTGGCTGTTCGACCACTAAAGAGTCGAATTTGATTGGAAGGGAAGTTATGGCTATTTGACATTTGAATCATTTTGAGTGAATCAAGCATCAATAAAATAAATCAAATAGTATATGGCCACCATTAGATTCAACCAAACTATCCAAATCAATTTGTATCCATTCAGGCAGGACTTGCTACTACATAGCTGTTGGAGTATCTACTAGCGCCTCGCCTGTCACCCCAGTGTGAAAGCCCAAACCAATGCATAGCGCTTCGGCAGCAGTGCTTTTATCCCCTTTGGAGGGGTTAAGAGCGCACCACTTAAATAAATAGCGGTAAAACGCCGCTGAAACTAGCAACGCTTTACTGCTACCGCCCCCAGCGCCTCAGTGTGAAAGGGTCTTTAAGATTGATAAATGCTCAGTTTCTTCTGAAGATAATCAAAGTGTGTATGGCCACCATTAGATTTAATAAAACATTGTAATACGAGGACCTACCTAAACCGGATATTTAATCTGTATCCAGTCAGGCAAACCCTTGCCTACATAGTTGTTGGCACATCTAAAAAGGAGATTGTACAAATAAATTGTAAGGTGCTTGGCCATCTTAAAGGAGACTGTTGGATCACATTGTCTAGTCTAGTGCAGGGTCATCTTAAAAAGGAAATTGTACAATCAGATTGTATAGTGCAGTGATGGCGAACCTTGACACCCCAGACGTTTTGGAACTACATTTCCCATGATGCTAATCTACACTGAAGACTGCATGAGCATCATGGGAAATTCCAAAACATCTGGGGTGCCAAGGTTCGCCATCACTGGTATAGTGCATGTTAAAGGAGACAGTACAATCTTATTGTAAAAGGTGTGGTGATCTAAAGTCCTCCACACTAGAACATAAAGGAGTCACTTTGCAGCATCCAGCCCAGATGAAGGTACAGATCAGGCACTGCAATGGAATCCCCCAAGGTGCTGTGCAGAGTGAAGTTCGTGAGATGAGTGATGCCGAGTGGGGTTCATAGTAAGCGATGACTCGGGGTACCTTGTGGTTGATGATGAGCGGGATATATGGGATACCAAGTAGTGATGAGTTGGGTAGCTTGGGGTCCATGATGAGAGATGACTCGTGGTACCTTGGGGCTTGTTGAGTGTGGTGCACATTGGGGTTGGTGATTAGTTTTTTCTTTACCTTAGGGGAGGAGATAAATGATGATGTACCTTGGAGTAGTTGGTGAGGAGTAAAGTCCCTTGGGGTTGTTTATGACCGATGCGGAACGGTGACAAGTGTGGTGCACCTTGAGGTTGTTGAGTGATGAGTATATTGTAGTGTACCTTGGGATTGGTGATGAGGAGATGAGTGGTGTCCCTATCTTGGGGTTGGTGGTGACGGAGGAGTGGTGAACCTTGGGGTTGTTGAGTACTATTGAGTGTGGTGTTCTTTGTGGTTGGTGTAAAAAAAAAAAAAGGTGTCTCTACCTTGGGGGAGGAGAGGAGTGATGATGAAGGGTAATGAGGAGAGGAGTGGTGCCCCTACCTTGGGGGTGATGATGTACCTTGGGGTTGGTTTTGAGTGATAAGTAAGGAGAAGAGTGGTGTTCCTACCTTGGGTTTGGTAATGAGGCGTGGCAATGATGAGACAAGTAATGAGTGCTGAGTACCTTGGGGTTGGTGATGAGGACTGGTGAGTTGTGTTGTCTACTTTCGGGGAGGACATAAGTGATTATGTACCTTGGAGTTGGTGATGGGGGGGTAGTGATGGAGATTAGCAGTGTGCCCTAACCTGGGGCTGGTGATGAGGAGTGATTGGAGTCCCTACGTTGAAAAGATGAGTGGTTTGCCTACCTTGGGGTTGGTGATGAGGAGTGGAGATGAGTGGTGATTGGGAGCACCTACCTTTGGAGTAGGTGGCGAGTGATGAGGAAATGTGAAGAGTTCCTACCCTGGGTTTGGTCATGGGGAGACGAGTGGTGTCCCTACCTTGGGGTTGGTAATGATGAGTAAAGAGCAGCGGGTCTACCTTGGGGTTGGTGATGAGTGAGGATTGGCAATTAGTAAGGAGCTACCTTGGGGTTGGTGATGAGGAGATAAGTGGTGTACCTACCTTGGGGTTGGTGATGAGGAGATAAGTGGTGTACCTACCTTGGGGTTGGTGATGAGGACTGGAGTGCCTACCTTGGTGTTGGCGATAAGAGAGTGGAGATGAGTGATGATTGGGAGTGGTTACCTTGGGGGGTTAGAGATGAGTACCTACCTTTGGGTTGGTAATGAGGAGATGGGTGATTGGGAGTGCTTACTTTGGGGTTGGTGATGAGTGAGAAATGCAGATGAGCAGTGAACTGTGTACCTACCTTGGGGTTGGTGATGAAGAGATGAGTGAGGAGTGGAGATAAATGACAATTGGGTGTACCTACCTTTGGGTTGCTGATGAGTGAAGATTAGGTGTACCTATGTTGGTGTTAGTGATGATTGGGTGTACCTACCTTGGGGTTAGTGATGAGCAGAGAGGAGGATTGGGAGTACCTACCTTGGGGTTGGTGATGAGTGACAATTGGGTGTACCTAAATTTGGGTTAGTGATGAGTGAGGATTAGGTGTACCTACTTTGGTGTTAATGATGATTGGGTGTACCTACCTTGGGGGTTCGAGATGAGTGGAGTGTATTGATGATTGGGAGTACCAACCTTGGGGTTGGAGATGAGTGGAGAGTAGTGAGTGTACCTACATTGGGGTTGGTGATGATTGGAGGATTAGGCGTCTCTACCTTGGGGGTTGAAGATAAGTAGTGACGATTAAATGCACCTACCTTGGGGTTGGAGGCGAGTAGTGAGGATTGGCAGTACCTATCTTAGGGTTGAAGATGAGACGTGAGGATTGGGTGTACCTACCTTGGGTGTTGGAGATGAGAAGTGAGGAGTAGGTGTACCTACCTTGGGGTTGGAGGTGAGTAGTGAGTATTAGGTGTACCTACCTTGGTGTTGGAGGCGAGTATTAGGTGTACCTACCTTGGTGTTGGAGGCGAGTATTAGGTGTACCTACCTTGGGTTGGAGGTGAGTAGTGAGTATTAGGTGTACCTACCTTGGTGTTGGAGGCGAGTATTATGTGTACCTACCTTGGTGTTGGAGGCGAGTAGTGAGGATTGGGTGTACCTACCTTGGGTGTTGGAGGCGAGTAGTGAGGATTGGGTGTACCTACCTTGGTGTTGGAGGCGAGTAGTGAGGATTGGGTGTACCTACCTTGGTGTTGGAGGCGAGTAGTGAGGATTGGGTGTACCTACCTTGGTGTTGGAGGCGAGTAGTGAGGATTGGGTGTACCTACCTTGGTGTTGGAGGCGAGTAGTGAGGATTGGGTGTACCTAGCTTGGTGTTGGAGGCGAGTAGTGAGGATTGGGTGTACCTAGCTTGGTGTTGGAGGCGAGTAGTGAGGATTGGGTGTACCTACCTTGGTGTTGGAGGCGAGTAGTGAGGATTGGGTGTACCTACCTTGGTGTTGGAGGCGAGTAGTGAGGATTGGGTGTACCTAGCTTGGTGTTGGAGGTGAGTAGTGAGGATTGGGTGTACCTACCTTGGGGTTGGTAAGGATTGGGTGTACCTACCTTGGGGTTGGAGGTGAGTAGTGAGGATTGGGTGTACCTACCTTGGGGTTGGTGATGAGTTGCTGCTCATCCTGGTGGAGTAGAGCCCTGGAGTAGGACTCGGAGTTGTTGACATAGATCTGTAGACACGGGTAGAGAGAGGTGCCCTTACAGTCGGTGCCGCAGGTGAAGGTACACTCGAAGGTCTCCCCGATCTGTTGTACGGACAGGACGGTACAGTTGGCGGTGGTCCCCTGGAGGTCCTGTAGAGCCGGGTTGAGCCAGCAGAAGCCGAGGATGAAGAGGGACACGACCCCGGAGATGATGAGGAATAAGCCCAGTCGGATACTCTTGTCCTCGGCCTCCGAGTACTCATAGGATACCCGGAACTTGGCCATGACGCCTGGACGGTGCGGGGCTGTGCGGGCGGGGAGGACCTCACATGAGTGCGGGGCTGACACAGCGCCGGAGGAGAGGAGCCGGGGGAAAGTCAGCCATGGACTTTGTCATCACTTCCACACTGCGAGGAAATCAGTGTGCGCTACATAGCACCTCCCCCCACACATACACAGGGCGGGAACCGTCCTCCTCTCCACCAATGGGAGCGCATACACTGCACACACCGCTCCCCCTCCACCAATAGCGGACACCTAGCAACGGGAGGGAGACAGGTGAACGCTGAGCACAACTCGTTGCTAACACTTTTTCTAAAGTCCCTGTCACCGACACAAGGTGGAGTTTATGGAGGGAAAACATATACTGTATGTGCCTTCCTTGCAGTGCACTGCATACTGCCCTGAGTGTCTGTCTTCTGGTGCTACAAATCAGCCACTGCTACTGAGAAAAGTTGCAGCACTAGTCCACCCCCTCTGCCCTCACCACCAATCACAGAACTCGTATTACTACAAACCCAGGACGCATATCGTTCTGTGAATGAACTCTGGAATCCTGTCATTCAATGGCTCCATCACAGAAAGGCATGTGCTGTATGAGCTCTGTTAATGGTAAAGAGGGCGGACCAGCGGTACAACTTTCCTCAGTAGCAGTGGCTGCTGTTAAAGAGAAAGTAAACCCCTAATGGATTTTACTTTTTTTTTACCTTGCAAAGTAGAAGCATAATGTGCTAGTATGCATCTCATACTATCACATCATGTGACACTTACCTGCAAATGAAGCCCATGCTGTCCCGACTGTGAACTTGTTGGATAATGTGACTACTTCAGGAAATGCCCGTTCCCTAGTACAGCCTCCTTCATCCTTGCATGTCATATGCTTCTCCTCTTCTATGAGGGTTGTATTGCTGTCTGTGCTGGCCAAGCTGTTCCACTCTTTCCCCACCTCCCCAGGAGAGGGGGCAACAATGAATAATTTACAGCAGCCTTTCTCAACCACATTTCCTTCAAAAGCTGCTTATGGTTGCCTTTCAGATATAGTAAGTAACCACTGACCCCAGTAGGGTAGCCACCTCATCCTTTTAACCACTTCCATACCAGGCACTTACGCATCTTCCCACCCAAGCCAATTTTCAGCTTTCAGCACTGTCGCACTTTGAATGACAATTGCGCAGTCATGCTACACTGTACCCAAACAAAATTGGCGTCCTTTTTTCCCTACAAATAGAGCTTTCTTTTGCTGGTATTTGATCATCTCTGCGGTTTTTATTTTTTGTGCAACAACTAATAAAAGACTGAAAATTTTGAAAAAAAATATGTTTTTATTTTTTTCTGTATTTTTTTTGTTGTAAATAAGTAAGTTTTCTCTTTCAATTATGGGCACTGATATGGAGGCACTGATGGGCACCGATGAGTTGGCACTGATTGACACTGATGAGGTAGTACTGATGGTCACCGATGAAGTGGCACTGATAGGTGGTGCTGCTATGCGGCACTGATGGGCACTCATAGGCGGCACTGATGGGCACTCATAGGCGGCACTGATGGGCACTCATAGGCACTCATTGGTGGCACTGATGGGTACTTATGGGTGGTACAGATGGGCACTGATAGGTGGGCACTGGGCATAGATTGGCACTGTGGGGTGGCACTGATGGACACTGAGGGGTGGCACTGATAGATCCTGTCAGTGCCCATGTCTTTTTTTTTACCAGTCTTTTATTTTTTTACTGATTTTTTTTTTTATTGCCCCTTTTTTTTTTGCCCTTCCCTGGTGGTCCAGTGTGGGCTTCCCTGGTGGTCCAGTGTGGGCTTCTCTGGTGGTCTAGTGTGGGCATCCGGGGGGGGGGGGGCTGCACTGATAAACAATCAGCGCAAACCCCCCCTGTGAGGAGAGCCGCCGATCGGGCAACGCGGCATGAAATCCTGCAGGACGTCAATAGACGTCCAGTCAGGATTTCAGAACCACTTCCCAGACGTCAATCTGCGATTGACCGGACGGGAAGTGGTTAAAGCCTAAACACATAAATTACACAGGTTCTGAGGCCAATTTAATGTAGATAAGGCACCAAGTGAGTTTAATTACCACCTTAACTGCTTGCCTACTGCCGGCCGTCATATGACAGCCGGACGGTGCAGCTCTCATTCTGGGCGAGCGTCATATGACATCCCCACCTTCCCTGGCTACTAAGGGGGGTATGTGCCCATCACTGGAAACCCAATGCATGTGCCCGACGGCTGCAATGTCCACCACACACCCGCAATTTCGCAGTAATGGAGCAGGACCTGTCAGAGGAGAGGAGACCGAGGAGAGGAGACCTTGTACAGAGGAACACTGATCGGTCTCCTCCCCTTGTGAGTCCCCTCCCCTTACAGTTAGAATCACTCCCTAGGACACATATTTAACCCCTTCATTGCCCCTAGTGTTAACCCCTTCCCTGTCAATCACAATTATACAGTAATCAATGCATTTTTATAGCACCGATCGCTGTATAAATGTTAATGGTCCCAAAATAGTGTCAAAAGTGTCCGATATGTCCATCGCAATATCACAGTCATGATAAAAATTGCAGATCTAGTAAAAAATAATAATAATAATAATAAAAATGCTATAAATCTATCCCCTATTTTGTAGATAACCTTTGCGCAAACCAATCAATATGTGCTTTTATGTGATTTTTTTACGAAAAATATGTAGAATAATACATATCGACCTAAACCGAGTAAAAACATTTTTTTTTTTTTTTAAATTGGATATTTATTATAGCAAAAAGTAAAAAAATATTGTGTTTTTTTCAAGCTTATCACTCTTCTTTTGATTATAGCGCAAGAAAAAAAAACCGCAGAGTTGATCAAATACCACCAAAAAAAAGCTCTATTTGTCAGCTGACCGGACATTGAGCGCCAGTCAGCTGAATAGCGGCAGCTGACTGGCTGTGTGGAAGTGCCTATCAGGGCCAGCTCATCCTCGGGACTTACCGGCCGTGCTTCCGAGGATAAGACTGACAGGCGTCTCAGCCAATCAGGTAACCTGATTGGCTGAAGCGTCATCGAGGGCGGGACAAGGGACATTGAGGGACGTAGAAGCCATAAAGGTAAGTGCCAGGGGGGGTACTGGGCACGGTGGCAACAAGTTGGGGCACAGTGGCGACAATTGGGGGCACAGTGGCGACAATTGGGGGCACAGTGGCTACAATTGGGGGCACAGTGGCGACAATTGGGGGCACAGTGGCGACAATTGGGGGCACAGTGGCTGTGTTTGATGGCATAGTGGTGACAATTGATGGCACAGTAGCTGCGTTTGATGGCATGGCACAGTAGCTGCGTTTTGATGGCACGGTGGCTGCGTTTTGATGGCATGGCACAGTGGCTGTGTTTTGATAGCATGGCACGGTGGCTGCGTTTTGATGGCATGGCACAGTGGCTGCGTTTTAATGGCACAGTGGTTGCGTTTTGATGGCACAGTGGTTGCGTTTTGATGGCACAGTGACTGCATTTGATGGCATTACACAGTGGTAACAATTGATAGGTACAGTGAGGCTGCAATTGTTTTTTTGTTTTTTTTTCGTTTGCGCCCCCCCAAAAATTTTGAGCACCAGCCACCACTGAATATTAACATGTTCAGCGATGAGGATGTGCAAGGGTCTGGATGTTCTACCGATATATTGTAGACCGCAGTCGCATTCCAACATGTGAACTACCCTGACAGTATCACAGGTAATAAGCTGTTTAATGTCGTATTCCCTGTTAGTTGCAGAAGCCAAAAAATGTTTCCTTTTCTTTATGTTGGCTTGCAGGGGACACACCGCCCACATGCATAGAAACCCCCCAAAAATTTAAACATCCTATTATCTGAAATGATAGGAGGATTGAGGACACTCAGTGCCAAACGATCTCTAAGGCCTCGTACACACGATCGGACATATCCGATGAAAACGGTCCGCGGACCATTTCCATCGGATATGTCCGATCTGGAGTTTGATCCGATGGCGTGTACACACCATCGGATCAAATTCCCGCCGGCGGACGGCGCGGTGACGTGTCGGTGACGCGGCGGTGACGTTGACGCCGCCACGTCACCGCTACGTCACGCACCAGGAAGTAAACACTTCCGCGCGCATGCGTCGGATCCATTCACAGGATACGACGCATGTGTGGGAGGATATGTCCGCTGGTTTCCCGTACTAACCAGCGGACATATCCGACGGACAGGTTTGTAGCGGACAAATTTCAAAGCATGCTTTGAAATTTGTCCGATGGACAAATCTGTC
Organism: Rana kukunoris; assembly: GCA_029574335.1. Classification (NCBI taxonomy): domain Eukaryota; kingdom Metazoa; phylum Chordata; class Amphibia; order Anura; family Ranidae; genus Rana; species Rana kukunoris. The sequence continues at coordinate 211,523,720 of CM056051.1, forward strand.
CGCTAGCCCATACACACGATCGGAGATGTCTGCTGAAACGGTCCATCGGACCGTTTTCAGCGGACATATCCCCTCGTGTGTACGAGGCCTAAGTGATGGTGCTTTTTTGTATATAAATTGTGGCCTAGGTGGTAATACAGGTCCAAGTACCTTATCCTGTTTTAAAATTGACCAATTTTTTGCAATAATTATTTCGAATTTTTTATGCTGGACATTGTAATCCAGAATAATTCTGAAGTTGTGTTTGTCATTCTTAACCTCTGGATCAGCAACACGATCGGAGACAAGCGTGTGTCTATCCATCTTTTGGACATTCCACTTCCAGACTTTCTTTGCTGTACCCTTTTTGTGCAAATCTATCAGCAAGAACATGTGACTGACTGACATAATCGCTTAGTTGTGTACAGTTACGGCGTAACCTGATAAATTGTCCCCTGGGGATGTTGCACAACCAAGACCTATGGTGGCAACTAGGGATGAGCTTCGAGTTCGAGTAGTACTCATGTTCGACTCGAACATTGCCTGTTCGCCGAACAGCGAACTATTTGGGGTGTTCGCGGCAAGTTCGTGTGAACTTTAGAACCCTGTTAAAGTCTATGGGACTTGAATGTTTGAAATCTAAAGTGCTAATTTTAATGGCTAATATGCAAGTTATTGTCCTAAAAAGTGTTTGGGGACCTGGATCCTGCCCCAGGGGACATGCATCAATGCAAAAAAAAGTTTTAAAAACTGCAGTTTTTTTGGCATCAGTGATTTTAATAATTCCTTTAAGTGAAACAATGAAAGTGAAATATTCCTTTACCTGGGGGGGGGGTGTATAGTATGCCTGAAAAGTAGCGCTTGTTTCCCATGTTTAGAACTGTCCCTGCACAAAGTGTAATTTCTGAAGGAAAAAAAGTAATTTAAAATCACTTGCGGCTATAATGAATTGTCGAAGGGCCTGATAATTGAATTTGTGGGGACCCCCACGCATTATTTTTTTATGAATTACTTTTCTCTGTATTGCTGGTATCCGACAATTCATTATAGACACGAGTGATTTTAAATGACTTTTTTCCTTCAGAAACTACATTTTGTGCAGGGACAGTTCTAAGCACAGGAAACAAGGGCTACTTTACAGGCATACTATACACCCCCCTAGGTACGAAATTTAAAGGAATATTTCAATTCTATTGTTTCACTTTAAGCATTATTAAAACCACTGCTCCTGAAAAAAACGGTTGTTTTTTAAAACTTTTTTTTCATTGATACATGTCCCCTGGGGCAGGACCCGGGTCCCAAACACTTTTTAGGGCAATAACTTGCATATTAGTCTTTAAAATTAGTACTTTAGATTTCAAACGTTCGAGTCTCATAGACTTTAACAGGGTTCTAAAGTTCACACAAACTTTTGGTCTGTTCGCAGGTTCTGGTGCGAACCGAACCCAGGGGTGTTCGGCTCATCCCTAGTGGCAACTCCCCTGGGGAATATACGCATTGCGGTCAGTGGGTTTAAAATAATTGATGATCAGTGTCTCTCATGATATTCAAGTCCAAAAACACCACCTTCTCATGGCTAATGGTCCATGTAAGACTAATGTTCCTGTTGTTACCATTAAGGCAACCAATGAAGGCATCTAATGAGGACCTATCGCCATTCCACACGATAATTAAGTAGTCAATAAAACAACGGTAGCAGACTAGCTCAGGGGGGGCGATGTGAAAAAATTGCTTCGTCCTCCCAGTGGTCCATAAAAATATTAGCCACACTGGGAGCGAAACATACCCCCATGGCTACTCCCCTGGTCTGTAGGAGAAAATCTCCATTGTACCTGTCATGTTACATGATATTGTTTTTAATTATTATGTACCGTCTCTTTAATGTCCATCTCAATTTGTCTCTTGTGCCTCTCCGTACTTACCATGCTTCTGAGTTTTCTCCTCCCCCTCTCTTCTGTATCAGTCATTTTATGTGTGTTGCCCAGATCTTTATTCTCTTCCCGAGCTCCTGTACCTCCGGGTCTAAATTTAATTTTCGAAAATCTTCAATCTGTCTAGATATTTTAATGCCTAAGTATTTAAATTCCGATACCCATTTTAATAACGTATTTGGAGCAGCGGTTTTTAGTGCTCCTTGATCTATCGGGAATAATATTGATTTATTCCAATTTACTTTGAGCCCTGTATATATCGAATATGTATTTAATAATTCTAGAGCCCCTTCCAGTGATGGACCTGCATCTCTCAAAAAAAGCAACATGTCATCGGCATACAGGCCTACCCTCTCCTCCAGCCCCCCTACCCGAAGTCCCTGAATATTGGGTGTGGTCCTGAGAGCCTCTGCCACTGACTCTATTGCGATTGCAAAGAGCGTCGGAGAGAGAAGGCAGCCCTGCCTCGTGCCTCTATATAATTGAAAAAACGATGACAGTTTTCCCCCTAGTTTCACTGCGGACATTGGCCTTTCATATATTGTGTGTATCCATTTGATAAATATTAAGGGGAATCCCATCCTTCTAAGTATTTCCCAAAGAAACGGCCATTCCACCGTATCAAAGGCCTTCTCAATATCTAAAGAGGCCACTGTCCTTGATCCCTCATGTATATGGTGTGTATGTATATTTGTGTAAAGCCTCCGTAGGTTGATATCTGTTGTCCTTTGTGGCATAAATCCTGTTTGGTCCGAGTCTATTATGTTCCTAAGCAGTGGCTGTATTCTAGATGTTAGTATTTTTGTCAGTATTTTTAAATCTGTATTTAATAATGCAATTGGCCTATATGATGAGCATATCTTTGGGTCTTTTGTTTCCTTATAGATTAATGTTATGTGTGCCTCTCTCATAGAGTCCGGCAGGACTCCCTGCATTAGCCCGCTTGTGAATACTTCTGCTAGTTTGGGGGCTATTAATACTCCATATCTCTTATAGAATTCCACAGGAATTCCATCTGGGCCTGGTGCCTTTCCTCCCGAGGATGTTCGTATAACCTCTATAATCTCCTCCACCCCTATAGGCCTGACCAGTTCTCTCCTCTCCCCATCTGACAACCACCCCAGGGCAATCCGATCCAAAAGGTCCGCCATGTCCTCCGGGCAGGAGCCAGACGGGAGAGAGGAGGTGTAAAGCCCACTATAATACTCTCTAAAGGTCTCCAGTATCTTTTTGGGTTCTTTTACTATCTGTCCATTTAAATCTTCAATCTCTGCAATAATTGTGGCTTGATATTCTTGTTGTGCCAGCCTAGCCAGAAATCTACCCCCCCCTATCTCCCTGTTCAAAAATATTCTGTCTATTTTTATGCATTTCCAGTCTTGTTATTTCTTCTATGTGAAGATGAAGATTTCTACATGCTGCCATCATTTCATCAAAGTTGATGCTACTGGGGTCCTGCCCATATCTCTCCCTTTGTATGTCAATCTGTGTTTTTAATTCCTGTTCCTTCTTCCTCTGTTTTTTATTAACTGTTGAAATATTTGATATATATATTGCCCTCTTATATAGGCTTTAAACGCATCCCATACCATCCCTACCGAGGCTGATCCTGTGTTGTTTTCCCAGTATTCCCCCATTATTGATTCCATTTTCTCTCCTATTTCTGGGTGTTCTACCCAGTGTGGGGTTAGTCTCCACAATGATGCATTTTTAGAAGTTGGAATACGTACTGACAAAAATAGGGGAGAATGATCTGACAGACCACTTGGTAGATATTTGGCCTCCTCAATATCTGCTAACATCAAGGAATCCGTAAATGCCAAGTCTATTCTAGAGGCCGTCTTGTAAGAAGTGGAGAAGCATGAGTATCCCCTTTCTCCTGGGTTCTTCCATCGCCAAACTTCTGTTACTCCCATTTCCTGTGCCCGGTTATATAGTTCTGTTGAATGTTGTTTAGGGGGTTTTGGTCTGTCCAACTCTGGACAGGATGGCATATACTGAATAGTGTTTTCCATTATCTCATTCAATACTGCCACCGAGAATGGGGGTGAAATATATATACGGCAGCTGTTACATATCTCTGCTTACCTATCTTATAGACTAGAATAACATACTTTCCGTTTACATCTATATGGGCCTTCTCTATTTCTCCTATAAAAGATTTATTAACTAGGATCGACACCCCTCTAGCATACGAAAAATACGTGGAATGGTATGTTTTCTGTATCCAGGTTTTTTTTAACGTTATTAATTTTTTCCCCAATAGGTGCGTCTCCTGTAGTACGACCAACTGGGGAGAATTCTTTTTTATATACTGAAACATTAATGCACGTTTATACTTTGAATTCAGTCCTCGAACATTCCAGGATAGTATCGAAAAGCAGTTATCCTTCCCAGGCATGGTATCTAGTATATATATAGGATTTATACTTCCATTGTTCACTATGCCACGTCATTCTTTTAAGTGATACCTCTTGGGTACCTAAATCACACCATTGTCTTTCCCATTTCCTCTTCACTTCCCCATTCATTCCCCCTCCCCCCGCCCTACCCACCCTACCCCTCCCCACTCCCTTCTCTTGTAGCTTCCTCCATCCATTCCCAGATGGGAGTGGAGAGGAATTTCTTCTATCCCCTATTTTACTGACCCAAATCTCTTTTTTAGGTCTAGTATCTAACATACCCCACCCTCCCTTCTTACTGCTTTAGGAAGGGAAGCACCTAGCTCTCAAAACTCTCATTCACTTTGTGGTAGGCGCCTCTACTCACTGCGTATCCTCCCTACACACCTATATTTCTTCATATCTTAAAGCCTCCCCTCCCCCAGAAAAAACAAAATACAAAATAAAACCCCAAGGAGGGGGGAAAAAACACCCCCTTTCATCCCACCCATATTTTTATGTGACCGAGTGCTTACGTGCTTTCCATTAATTATTATTACCTAATTATAACCAATACTCCAATTCGTATTCATAGTTAATCGCTCCTTAAAAAAAAAAAAAAAAAAAAGCAAACCTCTCTCATATTATCTTTAAATATCCAAGTGCTTAAGTGTTCATTATTGAATATTGATTAACTATTATTAATTATTACCGATCCTCCATAACTTATATTCCAATTCTTACTCATGGTTAATCGAGTGTTTAGGTGTATAATCTATTGTTGATCGGCCGCCTTAATTCATATTCCAGTTCATACTCGTAATTGATCCCTCATTCAACAGATAAATATATATTTCCTATTTCCCTATTTAAATGTGGTGCTCTCACATATTCTTAAATACCCAAGTGTTTAAGTGCTCATTATTAATTAACTGTTATTAACTGCTATCAATCTGTCATAACTTATATTCCAATTCATACTTGTGCTTAATCACTCATTCAACACAAAAAAATACATATTTCCTCTTTCCCTGGATGAATATGTTAAACACTGTACAATTTCTCCACATAGCTCAATTTATACCTTCACCCTCCCCCTCCCCTCCATCCCCCCAAAATAAAAAATAAAAAAATAAAATAAAAAAAATTCGTAGAGAAGAGTAGAAAAGATTCCCCAGTCTTTCTATTTGGTATCAAGCCACTCCCCCGTTTGATCTGGGGTCTCAAAGAAAAGGACATGTGTCCCGTCCGTTACTCGTAGTTTACTGGGGTATAGTAGACTGTATTTTAACCCTTTCTCTCTCAATCTTCTACAGATCTCTGTATACTCTCTTCTTTGCTGCTGAATTTCCATCGGATAGTCAGGAAAAAAAAGTAGCTTTGTGTTCTCATATTGGATGTCTGCCCTTACTCTTGCCGTTGAAAGGATTTGATCTCGGTCTCTGTAGTTCAATAGACGCACCAAAAAAGGGCAGGGGGGTGCTCCCGGGGGAGACGAAACGAGAATCTATGTGCTCGCTCTACCACAAACATTACAGTTGCTTCTGTTAATTTCAGTATTTCAGTTAATAGTTTTTCTGCAAATTTAACTGGATTGTCTCCCTCCGCTCTCTCTGGTAGGCCCAAGATACGTACATTGTTCCTCCTCATGCGGCCCTCTGTATCTATAGCTCTGTCCTGTAGTTCTTTTATTTGTTTTTTCAGTGTATGCCAGCCTTTGCTATCCTTTTTTATTTCCTCTTCCACCTTGGAGATGCGGGTTTCTATTTCTGCCGTTTTTTTTTGTATTTTATCGAACTCTCGTTTTATTAAGCATATATCCGCTGCCAGGGCATCAATTTTATTTAACAGCACATCACTGCTTGCCTTGATAGCCTCCAGTATCTCCTTCCCGGAGGCACTACAGTCCATCTCCCCCTCTCTCCCCTCTCTCCCGGTTTGAGTCCCTTCTGATATCCTTTTTGCTGGGGAGTTCTGGGGGGATTGTACGGGCTATATAGATTTTCCTGTAGCCCCTGTCACTTTAACTGTTTTTGCTGCCATAGCATGGGGGGAAGAACAAGGTGTCACTGCTGGTACATGCGTTTTTGCTCGCGATTTACTTGGTGCCATTTAACCTCATATCAGTTCACTTATGGTAGATTTACCGTTCCCAGTAGTTTTTTTTTTTCCCCCTCTCTAAAGTGTCCTTTATACAGCACTTTCCACACCAGTTTCACACTACAGCGGCAGGTTGGTGATAAAGTCAGAAGTTAGAATTAGAGGCAATCGCAGCAACCCCTAGCAGCGACACCTAGCAGCAGTGGATAATCACAGACAAAAACACAGACCCCAGTGATAGCCACCAAGGAGGAAAAAAAAGAAAAAAAAAAGGGGGTGTTGTCCCTTTAACAACGGCGTTATGCAGCAGTCATGTAGCCATGTAGTACTTATAACTGACAATCAGCAGAAAACATAGGAATATTGCAACAGTTATGTACAGTTATGTACTTATCTCTACAGTCTGTTCCAAGGCGGGCGGGGAGTCCTCCAGCTCATGTCTGATGCCTTATTGGGTCCAGATGCCTTTACATAGATGATATATAGTGATAATGGTATCCTGATCACACTGTGGGAGAAACGGCAGACTAGCGTACAGCAGCCACGGCCAGCGGACAACAACAGGAGAGTGCACAGAGGTAGGTTCAAATAAGCCGCAATTCTGGGGTGCCTGGAATGCTGGAGTTTAATAGAAAAAGTTCAGTGCCTCACTGTGTATCAAACCATGCTGGGGAAGGGATCTCGTCCAGAGGGATGCAGGGTGTGCAGCATATACAACAGGGAAAAGATACCAGCTGTAATTCAACCCTGCTAATCCTCCCTGCTGTGTCTTGGAGGGACTGCAAATGTAAGGGGAGGCTGTTTCTCACGCAGAGAGGACACCAGCCGGAGTTCAAATCAAGTCCAATCCAACTGTCGAACCCCCCCAACTCCTCCAACTTACGGCTGCTACCACGGGGAGTCACCGCTACCTTTTGCCATCCTTTACACCCTCAGAATCAGCAGCGAGGAGAAGGAGCCATCGGTAGAGAGAGATCAGGATCTCATACAAGCAGCATTGCAGCAGCGCCCGCCCACATACGTCACATGCTCACATGCTCACATCCTGTCCTGACACGACGGCCCTATATACTTTGAACAGCAATATAGAGGTGGTGCAAACAAGACAGGGACTGTAGGTTTGTTGTTAAGTATAATCTGTTTGTAATTTTGAACGGGTACTTTTTTAAAGTGTAGCTCCAGCCAAAATTTTTATTTTTTAAGCTTTTTGGAAAACATAGAGAGGGGTTATCACCCCTGTAACATTTGTTTTGCTGTTTGTGCGCATCTGTTCAGAAGATTGCACCTCACTTTCTGTCCCAATGACTAATGATTATTTGAAAATGTGGGTTTTTTGGTGCCCCTCTGCCTCCTGAGTGTGTTTTAAAGGTTCAACTTCAGAGTATATGCCTTGCTACAGAACAGCCTATTAATTTGAGAATGAACTGCCTGCCACCCCTCAATAGCACCAAAGTGCATGGGCCTTTTTTTTATTTAATTTTTTAATGCCGCTGCTATAAAATGCATGGTGTATATATAAGGGCCCGGATTCACAAAGCACTTACACCGATGTATCTACAAATACGCCGCGTTAGTGCAAATATGCGCCATCGTATCTATGCGCCGGACTCAGAAACCAAGATATGCCAGAAAATAGGCTTCATCCGACCGACGTAACTTGCCAAAGCCGGCGTATCGTGGGTGCATATTTACGCTGGACGTATTTGGCGCTCCTATTGATTTTTTATTCCAATATGCAAATGAGGAAGATATGGCGATTCACAAACGCAGGCTACGCAATGTGCGCGTAAGTTGTACGCCCGGCGCAAAGTTATTCCTTATAAAGCAGGTGTAACTCAGCAACAGACGTGCACAGGTCAGCTGGAGAGCAGCTGCAGCAGCACTGTTATGGATGAGCTGAGAATCCACATTTGCAGGACAACACATCTGTATGCCAACATGTCAGGGGCAGCCATGGTCATAGCACTATTGTGTCCACAGGCACGGAGGAGGGCACGGGAGAGTATATACCGAACGCGCATGAACGTCATTGGCATGGGGAAATCGGAGGTGTATCGCATCTTAACAACAAGAACCTAGGGAATGCCCAGGGAATAACCAAGCCTACTTACCGACCAGCTAGCAGAACAACCAATTAACCTGTCTAACAATGTGCGTTAAAAACAGGGGTTTTGTCCACACGCATTTGCAAATGCATGCGTGAGCCACAGAGCCGCGCCAAGGCACCCCATAATTCTGTGGTCCTAACACTAACAGTGAGTGTCCTCACAATGGAGGCACATGCATTTTAATGGATAGATAGGGGCAGGTGGACTGAAGGGGAGCCACCCCTCCTTAAAGGTACAGAAGCACACCAAGCACCCAGCATATAGCACAATGGCTGCAAAGGTGTTGGTGCACTGCTGGACCAATATAAACACCACAGGTGAAACAAAACGTATCCACCGCCCCCATCTATGGCTGGCAATCACAGTAAGTAGCAATGGAAGGCTAAAGCAGATAACAACAAGAACCTGGGGAATGCCCAGGGAATAACCAAGCCTACTTACCGACCAGCTAGCAGAACAACCAATTAACCTGTCTAACAATGTGCGTTAAAAACAGGGGTTTTGTCCACACGCATTTGCAAACGCATGCGTGAGCCACAGAGCCGCGCCAAGGCACCCCATAATTCTGTGGTCCTAACACTAACAGTGAGTGTCCTCACAATGGAGGCACATGCATTTTAATGGATAGATAGGGGCAGGTGGACTGAAGGGGAGCCACCCCTCCTTAAAGGTACAGAAGCACACCAAGCACCCAGCATATAGCACAATGGCTGCAAAGGTGTTGGTGCACTGCTGGACCAATATAAACACCACAGGTGAAACAAAACGTATCCACTGCCCCCATCTATGGCTGGCAATCACAGTAAGTAGCAATGGAAGGCTAAAGCAGATAACAACAAGAACCTGGGGAATGCCCAGGGAATAACCAAGCCTACTTACCGACCAGCTAGCAGAACAACCAATTAACCTGTCTAACAATGTGCGTTAAAAACAGGGGTTTTGTCCACACGCATTTGCAAACGCATGCGTGAGCCACAGAGCCGCGCCAAGGCACCCCATAATTCTGTGGTCCTAACACTAACAGTGAGTGTCCTCACAATGGAGGCACATGCATTTTAATGGATAGATAGGGGCAGGTGGACTGAAGGGGAGCCACCCCTCCTTAAAGGTACAGAAGCACACCAAGCACCCAGCATATAGCACAATGGCTGCAAAGGTGTTGGTGCACTGCTGGACCAATATAAACACCACAGGTGAAACAAAACGTATCCACCGCCTCCATCTATGGCTGGCAATCACAGTAAGTAGCAATGGAAGGCTAAAGCAGATAACAACAAGAACCTGGGGAATGCCCAGGGAATAACCAAGCCTACTTACCGATCGCATCTTCCTATTCAGCCCTGATGCCATCCTGGAATTAGCCACAGCCCTGCATGATGAAATCACCAGCCAGACACAACGCTCACATGCAGTGCAGCCACTAGTCAAGGTACTGGCAACACTCCATTTCCTTGCCAGTGGATCTTTCCAACGTACAAGTGGAGTCGTGTCTGGGATGTCACAATCCACCATGAGCAGATGTGTGCACCAGGTTGTCCCCGCAATCCTCACACGCAAGTCCCACCACATCATCAAACCCACCCTTGAGCATCTGCGGCAGAAGGCAATGCAGAAGGCAATGCAGGATTTCTACAGCATTGCCGGATTCCCAGGCACCATCAGGGCTATTGATTGCACACATGTTGCACTACGCCCCCCCCCCCCTGCCACAGAGCACATATACCACAATCGTAAGCAGTGGCATTCCATCAACGTACAGATGATAGCCAATGCCTCACCCGGGGCCAGCCACAACAGCTACATGTACCGTCAAAGCAACATCCCAACGAAATTCGAACAGAACGTGTACAGGGACAGCTGGCTGGTTGGTGAGTGACATGGGAGTCAGGCATGACTGTCCGACCCCATGATGTAGACATCACGAGGGGCACATGCGCGGTTAACATCCTCCTGTCTCGGCATATGCACTTGGGCCCCATCTCCTGACTCCATACCGGGATCCCCAAACCAGAGGAGGGAGAAGATACAATGCAGAACACATACGCACCCGTGCAGTGGTGGAGCGCACATTTGGCATCCTGAAGTCCCGTTTTCTATGCCTGGATAAGTCCGGGGGGACCCTGTTGTATTCCCCAAACTTTGTGTGCCAGATCATCGGTGCATGTTGTGTGCTGCACAACTACGACATGAAAAAAGGCCTGGAGATTGACATGTGATGGCCTGACCCCCGAACCACACAGTCCCCCCCTGCCTGAGGCTACCCTGTCTGCTGAAAGAACAGCAGTCAGGAGTTGCCTTGTGGAACGTATCTTTGCATGTTAAACACTTCAGCATGGCACACGGACAATGCACGCATGCACACCACTGTGGTCCCTAGCTCACACACACCACATCCACCTCACATTGGTTTAGCCCAAGTCCACTGTGCAGGACTTGGGAGCAACAACGCCACGCCAAGGCACCAATGATGTTGCTGTCCATTCATACCACATTCACACGGTCGTGGGGGTAACCTCTCCCCGACAAACCAAGGTGACACGCCTTGCTGGCAGGAATGTCACCCACACATTCACACACCAGTCACACTGTAGCCTGCACTCCTAACCGTGTGCAGTTACTACTACTACAAAAAAGGGATCATGCCATTGTCCGACATGGCATGCCCTTACAGGAGGACAGCACATACCTCTGTGCACGTCCAACCTAAAAATCCCTGGTCACCAGATGGTGAGGGACCCCCTGCCACCATGGTTTCCAGGGTCTGGGCTTGGTCACCCATGCATGTCACCATGGCAGAGCAGTTTGCGCTCACATCCTGCAGGCAGTCAGAGATCGAGCTGCTCTGCTCAGCCTGCTGTGTGAGGCACTGCTGCACAGCAGCTGCGGTGCCCTGCACAGCCACTGTGCATTCAGCCTGGGTCTTGGCTGAGGAGGCCAGGATGTCTGCCACACGGCGCAGGTCACAGGCAAGAGCACCCATGCGGCGTGTCTGCCGGGCCTGCTCCCTCTGCAGCCCTTCTTGGAGGGATCCAGCTACTCCCCTGGTCTCAAAGCCTTCCTGGGGGATGGAGAGGCTTGTGCCTGTCCGGACGGGGTAGCCCTGGAGGTAGCCCTGGAGGGGGTAGACCGGGAGGGAGTTCCCCTGGATGGGGTTGCCCTGGATGGGGTTCCCCTGGATGGGGTTCTCCTGGATGGGGTTACCCTGGATAGGGTTACCCTGATGGGCGAGGAGATGTCTGAGGGTCCAGGGAAGGTGGAAGCCTCCTCAAAATTGAGGCATTCCTCCTGGTGGAGATCCACCGGCTCCTCCTCAACAATCTCCAAAGGAGAGGTGTGGGCACTCCCCTCCACCAATATTACCGGCTTCCCAGGGGGTCAGGCTGAGGCAGAGGATGTCTCGGGAATGGCATGGGTCGGACACTGGCAGACGATGGCCCAGCTCCCTCCAGCACATCTGTGGATGACACAAAACATTCACATGTTGGTGGACCCACACACTTGTCACATGTTCCCTTGCACCCCCTCACATGCTCCACACCGAATGGAGGATAAAACACACTTACCTCTCCTCAAGTCCTGGTCACTGGAGTCAAAGCCCTCCATGCCCTCCACCTGCTCCCGCTCCAGACAGCTGGCGATGACCTCCTCCTCATCGGTCAACTTCTAAGCAGAAGCTGGTCCTCATCCCGTGCCCCTGAGGTGCCTCCTTATCATGGCCAGCTTATCACGAACGTCTCATGTCATTAATCTTCTTCTGGATATCGTCGGGGGTCCTGCTCTCATGTCCAAGAGCATTGACCTCCAGGGTGATCTGCTCATATATCTCCCTCTTCCATGCCTTACTGGTCCTGGCACTCTGTGTGCCATGGAGGTACACATCATACTGCCGTATCGCAGAGGTCAAGATAGCCCTCTCTTAAAAGGAGGATATTTTCTTCCTCCTCTCTTTGTCCAACTTAGCAGCTACTATGCTCCAGAGGGGAAACAAGCAAAGGGGTATACTTTTGCGCTGGATGGGCGTATTTATGTGCTCAGCGTAAGCCGGTGGGCCGGCGTATCTCAGGAAGTTGTGCCGGCGTAGTTGTGAGCATACGCATAGAGGTGCTGGTTCATGATACGCATTGCAAACATTGCATTGCACCACGCTCGGACCATCATTTGCATGGGGTCACACCCACTTCCACCTACGCCAGTTTACGCATACGAAATTACGTTACACCGGCGCAACGTTGGGAGCATTTGCTTTGTGAATTCCATGCTTGCCTCCATGCATTTTTTTGGAGAATCGTGAGAGAATTGTGATCTTCATTCTAAGCAAAAGAATTTTGATTCTCATTTTTCCCAGAATCGTGCAGCTCTACTGCCTTTAGGAATTAATATGAGAAACACCAGCAAATCTTTTGACGTAGCTTTAGGTGCACACAGTACAGAGGACACAGACAGTACACCATGTGAAAATACTGCAGCTAGCACAATCACCCGATAACAACAAAACCTGGGGAATGCCCAAGAAAAAACCAAGCCTCCTTACCAACCAGCCTGCAGAACAACCAAATTAACCTGTCTGAGGCCGCATACACACACAACCGGTTTCCAGGGCAGAATCCAGCAATAAACTTGTTGGGAGATGTGTTTTGCCGAGGAAACCGGTCGTGTGTACATTTTTAGACGAGGAAACTGTCGAGAAACTCGACGAGCCAAAAAGAGAGGATGTTCTTTTTCATCGACGGGAGTCGAATTTGGCTCGTCGAGTTCCTCGTCGGGTTGTTTTCCGACGACAAACTCGAGCGTGTGTATGCTAAGAAACCAACGCACTTTCTGTAAAAGTAGCGTTTGTAATGGAAATAGCACATTTGTCACGCTGTAACAGACTGAAAAGTGAAAATGTCTCTTACCAAACTTTTCAGTAACATGAGATTAGCAAAAGCAGCCCCAATTTTTGTGCCAGTGTAGTCGAACTTCCCCTGCTGTCGTATGTGTTGAAGTCACCGCGTTTGAGAACGAGGAGATTTGGTCTTTAACGTGTGTACGCAAAGCAAGCTTGTCGAGTTCCTCGACAAGCCTAACAAGGAACTCGACGAGGAAAACGATGTGTTTCGCCCGACGAGTTCCTCGGTCGTGTGTACGCGGCCTAACAGCATGCGTTAAAAACAGGGGTTTTGTCCGCACGCATTTGCAAACGAATGCGTGAGCCACAGAGCCATGCCAAGGCACCCTGTAATCTGTGGTCCTAATACTAAACAATGAGCGTCCCCACAGTGGAGGCACATGCATTCTAATGGATAGATGAGGGCAGGTGGACTGAAGGGGAGCCACCCCTTCTTAAAGGTATAGGAGCACACCAAACATCCAGCATATAGCACAATGGCTGCAAAGGTGTTGGTGCACTGCTGGACCAAGATAAGCACCACAGGTGAAACATAAACGTGTCCACCGCCCCCATCTATAGCTAGCAATCGCAGTAAGTGGCATTGGAAGGCTAAAGCAGATAACAACAAAACCTGGGGAATGCCTAGGGAAAAACCAAGCCTCCTTATCGACCAGCCTGCAGAACAACAAAATTAACCTGTCTAACAGTATGCGTTAAAACAGGGGTTAAAAACAGGGGTTTTGTCCGCATGGATTTGCAAACACATGCGTAAACCACAGAGCCGCGCCAAGGCACCCTGTAATCTGTGGTTCTAACACTAAACAATGAGCGCCCCCACAGTGGAGGCAATCACCTGCCTGCCTGTCAGTAAACTAGGAAGAGTGAATCTAGCTATACTATACAGTGTATAAATATATATACAACACCTGGGATGCATATACAGTATATCCTCTACACACTGTAAATCTAACTGACTAGCCTGCCTGCCTGCCTGCTCTATCTAACTCCAAAAAAATGACATTCTCTCTCTCTCTGTCTCTCTCTGTAAACCACCAACACACTACACAAGGCCGACTTCCAGGCAGCATTATATAGTGTGGGGCGTGTACTAAACCCCCTGAGCCATAATTGGACAAAACCATCCTGGCTTTGGCCAATTATGGCTCTCCATTTTTTGCGCGCTGTGATTGGCCAAGCATGCGAGTCATAGTGCATGCTTGGCCAATCATCAACCAGCAATGTACTGCGATGCCGCAGTGAATTATAGGCCGTGACACGCCACTCGAATTTGGCGCGAACGGCCCAAAACGTCCGTAATTCGACGAATGATCGAACATACGATGTTCGAGTCGAACATGAGTTTGACTCGAATACGAAGCTCATCCCTACTCACAGTTAAAAACTCTGCAGCTGGGTTAAAGGTAAGAATTTTGGTAGGTGGACACCTGACATTGTCCTTTAAACTTTTGTGAAAACTTTTAAGTGTAACAATTATTTTTGTGTCTTTATTTGTGGATACGTTTTTTTGGGTTCCAGAAGTTAGAAGTTGAATTGTAATTGTATTGTTTCTACCTAAAATAACATAAAAACTCTTTAAAGCTAGCTCGTATTGCCACTAATCAAATAGATCAATGCAATTCTAATGTGCCCTATCTGGTCTTGTCCTTTCTTATTTCACTTCTCATCTATCCCTCATCTCTTCTCCCACACTATAGGAGTTTGGTGAGTTTTTTTCTTTTTGTCCGTATTTTAATCAGCAGCATTAATCCACACAATAAAAACAAATACTGGGCTTTTACTGTCCCTGCTTCAACTCAATGAACATTTTTTTGGTCTTGATTTGTTCAGACTGCAGCAAGCATAATTTATAGAAATGTGTTTTATTGCTTCACTCATCTTAAGTCCTAGTCGCATTTTCAGATCTTAAATAATTGAACATTAAATGTTAGAAGTAATACCTTCTTGTTATCTGGAAGAAAATACTTATCTCACTAACAGAGGCCCAATGCAATAATAATAGAGTTTCCTAAGGAAATATGAAACGCAATGTTTGCAGCAGACTACCACAATGAACATTTTTGATAGGATGGGAACCATGTTACAACCCAGCCACAAGGGTCAACTTTTAAACGATGGACTTTTGGAATTCACTTTGAGGGAAGAGGCAGAGAAATTACCCACTTTGTTACATTAAAGGGGTTGTGAAGGTTCATTTTTTATTTTCTAAATAGGTTCCTTTAAGCTAGTGCATTGTTGGTTCACTTACCTTTTCTTTCGATTTCCCTTCTAAATGTTTTATATTTCTTTGTCTGAATTTCTCACTTCCTGTTCCTCCTCGGTAAGCTTGCCCCCATCATCTGGCTGGGGGTTAGTCAGCCAGAACAGTTTACTGAGGAGTCACTTCCTCTGCCTGTATAATGTAAACACTGGCAGGGGAAGTGAAGGAGCTTTCCTCTTGGAGGTATTTTCAAACCACCGAGAGGATAGAAGACTCACAGTAAGTCGTACCTAACACTACACTGACACCAGTACACATAGGCACATTTAACCCCTTGCGATCACCCCCCCAGCCCCCTGTCACACTGTCACTGAATGCAGTGATCATATATTTACTGATCACTGCATTTAGTGTCAGTGTGACAGTTACTGTGACAGGCAGTTAGTGTTAGGTCCAGGGTAGCCCCGTACCCCCCTAATACAGTTTTAACCCCTTGATCACCGCCCTAGTTCATCCTTTCACCCCCTATTGCCAGTGTCACTAAGCGATCATTTTTCTGATCGCTGTATTAGTGTCGCTGTTGCCGCTAGGTAGCTAATTTTTTTTTTATTGCGATTTTTTTTTTACTAAAGACATGTGGCTGAATACATTTTGGCCTAAATGTTTGACTAAAATGTAGTTTATTCAATTTTTCTTATAACAAAAAAAAATATATATTGATTTTTTTTTCAAAAATGTTGCTCTATTTTTGTTTATAGCGCAAAAAATAAAAATCGCAGAGGAAATCAAATACCATCAAAAGAAAGCTCTATTTGTGGGAAGAAAAGGACGCAAATTTTGTTTGGGAGCCACGTCGCACGACCACGCAATTGTCTGTTAAAATGACGCAGTGTCGAATTGTAAAAACCCCTCTGGGCATTTAGCAGCATATTGGTCCGGGGCTTAAGTGGTTAAAAGCCATGCTGTACATTACATAGTCCTGACTACTGCTGTATATTACATACAGTACTTCTAACCACTGCACTCAATTAACTGTACATACTGTGATATTTTTATTCTGGATATTTTTATTATTAGTTTATTTTGACAGTTATTACTAAAGTAATTTTGTTATATAGTGCAGGGAGATATATACAGTATATAAACCTGTTTCTAATTTGTTTGTTTTTTTGTTTTTTTCTGTACGACAGATGATCGACAATATTATGTACAACAAGAAAATGTAATATTTCCCAAGTTTTTGAAATGGGACCTATTGTATAAATGCTACCTAAATGTCAGTTTTCATTTGTTTTTTAAACAATAAAGGTTTTTATTTTATAATCAAAAGTAGACAGTAGTACAATCATACTAACATTTGTACATACATTTTAGCATATTGAATGTAACGATCAGTATAATTGAATTCAACAATAGAGTATTGTTATAGAATATTCAACTATAACCTGATATTAACTTTCCACATTTCATGTGAAGGCCATATGTTATACCAGGGGTGCCCAACCTTTTGAAGAGCGGGGCCACTTAAGCAACTTGATAACAGGTCGCGGGCCACAATGAGCAGAGCAGGTCTGTGTCTACTCTGTATATGCCGAGTGGACACGGACACAGTCCACTATACCAAATTTGATTGGAGGTAGGACACAAGTCGGTTTACATCTGCCACTCCTTAGTGGTGAATGAAGGGTCCAATTGGGTCGGACTGACCGTGAAAAGGGTCCGCTTTCACACAGATGAGCTGAAGTTTACCCGCACTGCTGGTGCAACGTAGTGTACCTTTGGCTTTCCTGCACTTTGCAATAGACTTCTATTATATTCTGCAGGTTTGGTGCACTTTCAGAAAGCTCACCAAACTTGCAGGTAATAACAGACCTCTATGGCTCAGTGCAGGTAACCTGCAGGTGTATTTTTTTTTTAATTTTTTTCAGGTTTTTATTTTTATTTTTTTTCAAACAACATTGTAAAATGTTGTTATCCTGGGTGGAGCTCCGCTTTAATAACGGTTTTCTATTCTATTCCATCCCAGAGCAGGAGGCCATGGGCCACATCAGAGGGCTCCGCGGGCCACATGTGGCACCCGGGCCACTGGTTGGGCACCCCTGTGTTATACCTTAGCGAGCTGAGGCATATCCTAATGATCAGCCAATCTCAAAACCAAAATATATAGTCGGAAAATACTCTATATACATATATATAATTTCAATAATTGGGTAGAGAGAAAAAGGAAAGTGTTGGCCCCTAGAAGGCTGCCCTTGAGAAAATAAAGAGAGGTTAATAGAAAATAAAAGAAATATGGTAGGATGTCAGGGTGCCTTGTTTATCAAGGGTTTTTACTACTGTATAAAAGAGAATGTCTGTTTTCATCATAGGCATCTGGTGGCAGCCAAATAATTTTCAACAGCAGAAAGTAAATAATGTACCCCATTTTATGTGTTTTTTTAATCTCTAAAATCCTGAATTTGAATGTGTGTATTTGTTCTGAATTGTAATAAAAACTTGGATTTGTCAAAATAAGGCACCCTACATTGCTTCCTTTTGGTCTGTGAAATATACCATTGATGGTTTTGTTCCATCGGTTCTATAAGAGCAAAAATACCTGTTGATCCTGTCAGAGATTCAGACCGGTCCTGTGCATAAGCTTGTGTTACCGTGACATACACTTTTACTATAATATTGGGATGCAATATTAAAATATGTTATTCTTGATAAGCTACAATTGAAACTTATAAATACCAGTCATAATCTAAAAAAAAAAAGTCATAATCTAAAAAAAAAAGTAAGTACATACCTAGGGCCCTTAAAATAATTGACATCAAGAGTAATATATTGCATATTACTCTTGATGTCAATTATTTTAAGGGCCCTAGGTATGTACTTACTTTTTTTTTTAGATGATGACTGGTATTTATAAGTTTCAATTGTAGCTTATCAAGAATAACATATTTTAATATTGCATCCCAATATTATAGTAAAAGTGTATGTCACGGTAACACAAGCTTATGCACAAGACCGGTCTGAATCTCTGACAGGATCAACAGGTATTTTTGCTCTTATAGAACCGATGGAATAAAACCATCAATGGTATATTTCACAGACCAAAAGGAAGCAATGTAGGGAAGTTTGTTGTTAGAGTCTAGATACACTTTTTTTACATACAAAAAAACATATATTTTATGGTGGATATACTTTGGACAGTCACTTTCGGCCTTCTTAAATTGCTAGATGCCTGGCTGCATATGGCTTCAAGAGATTTAAGTCGCACGCAAAGTCAGAGGAAAGTAAACATGTCACAGACTCAGTTTTTGAGGTCAAAGCATTATCATTTTCAGAAGGAGAGGCAGGCGGACAACCAGGCAAGCAGGTAACTTTATTGCAAAAGAGACAAAGCATGTCTCTTCTGCATTATAATTCCTGCCTGTTCTCCCTTTTTTTATTATAGGCCTTAAGTTCAATAGTAACACCTAAGCAGAGTTTACACTTTTGCATTAATACAAGCACATTAGCGTGTGTTATTTGTGGTGTTAACGTGCATTGTATTGAGGCAGCTTATTCATAGGCTACCTAACTTGTTAAAATGCACCAAAAAGGGGCATGTACAGTACTTGATTTTTATCACTGTACTAGTTCCAATAAGAATGTATAGCAATTCAGCACCACAACATGGAATTTCTTGGACGTTGCAGAACATGCATGTTCCCATATGGCAAAAGTGTCAACCTAGCCTTCTAAGACATTTCCCTCCCACAAGCTATTGCTAGTCAGTGGAGGAGTTGAGTGATGAGACGTTCTGAGCACCGATTGATTCATTGTGCTGTTTCTCCAATACAGGGGATTGCAAGAATCTGATAGCAAGTCAAATTCGGGAACTTACACTGCCTGCAATTAAAAAAATACATTGATGTATTACTGGCTTGAAAGATGCATTCATTTGATTAATTTGTGTCTGGAATTCAGCTTTAAATCTCCTGCCTTTACTTAATTCCTTAGTGAAGTACCAGAATTTCATAGCACAGAGATCTACAAATACAGATTTTTCATACATTGCCATCTAATGGTGAAATCTGGAATTACAGCAAAACCCTAAAGTAGAACTTTACTACTTTAGTAGAACTTTAGTAGAACTAGGATTTTTTTTTATTTTGTTTTAGATTTTAGAGTAGAGGGGCTAAAAGACAGGCCTAATCAGAAGCAAAGAACAACCCGTAAGAAGGTGGCAGCAAACATAGAAATTATACACAAGAAAGAACGCTAGAGTGCAGCTGTCATTATTCTTGGCTTATTTTCTAGGTAGCGCAGGTATTTTCTATTAGATTGTCTGTTTTATTCACATTTATTTTTGCACCCAATAAAAAAAAGAAAAGAAAAACAGTTCTAAGCTCTCCATACTCTCCGCTCTCCGTGCACCACCATAGGAACCTGCTTCCTATGAGGGAGTATGTGCGGGCTCGCTCCCAAGCCATGCTGTGTGTGTCTATCAGTGGCGGCTCGTGTTTAATATTTTTGGGGGGGTGCAAACGAAAAAATAAAAAAAATTGCAGCCTTACTGTGCCCATAAAATGCAGCCACTGTGCCATGAATTTTCACCACTGTGCCATGCCATCAAATGCAGTCACTGTGCCATGCCATCAAACGCAGCCACTCTGCCATTAATTCACACCACTGTGCCATGCCATCAAACGCAGCCACTCTGCCATGCCATCAAACGCAGCCACTGTGCCATCAATTGTCACCACTGTTCCATGCCATCAAATGCAGCCACTGTGCCATCAATTCGCACCACTGTGCCATGCAATGCCATCAAACGCAGCCACTGTGCCATCAATTGTCACCACTGTGCCATGCCATCAAACGCAGCCACTGTGCCCATCAATTGTTGCCACTGTGACAATTGTCACCACTGTGCCCTTTAATTGTCGCCACTGTGCCCATTATTGCCACTATGCCCATTGTCGCCACTGTGCCCATTGATGTCACTGTGCCCTTTAATTGTTGCCACTGTGCCCTTGTCCTCACTGTGCCCATTTTCGCCACTGTGCCCTTGTCCTCACTGTGCCCTGTAAAATCCCCCTCCCCGCCTGGCACTTACCTTTCTGGAAGTCAGCCATCCTCCTTCTACGTCCCTCAATGTCTTCTCCCGCCCTCGATGACGCTTCAGCCAATCAGGTTACTGGTAACCGGTGAACCTTATTGGCTGAGATGCCTATCAGTCTTATCCAAGGAACGCACCCCCCATACGTCCCTTGAATAAGCATCCGGAAGGCTGAAGGCTGTACTCAGAAAGCCTATCAGAGCTTCTGGCTCTGATAGGCACTTTCGCACAGCCAACCAGCTGCCGTTATTCAGGTGGCCGGCGCTCACCGTCCGGCAATCTGAATAGACCAGCGGCCGGCAACAATAACATTGATTCATGCAATGCATGAATCTATGTTATTGTAAATTTCAGTGGCGGTGCGAGAGCCAGAGGGGGCGGCGCTCCAGCGCCCTCTATAGACGCACTGCCACTGGCGTCTATAGATGCACACAGAGTGGCTCAGCCTCCGCTCTCTGATCAGAGGTTTCAACTGACAGCAGCAGAAACCAATAGCCTGTGTGTTCTGTGACTGCAAGGAGAGGGTAGAGGCACAGACAGACAGACAGACACAACACTGGATCGAATGAGGATTGATTTACGTTTTTGGAGGGCTAGGCAACACAAATACGCGGTCATTTTTTGTCTTAATGCAGGAAATTCATTTAGGTAAAAAATGGTAAGCCTTTACAACTTATTTAATCAAACCGAATAAAAATATCCCGCAAGCTGCTGGAATCTTGGAACGATACCGAAAACAGAAGTCTTTATTGACCTGCTGTTCCTGTTTTTACCCATTATCCATAGACAAATCCTAACTTTAAGGCCCAGTTTACATCCATGCCTTGCGTTTTAGGCGCAAGGCACGGATACTAGGCAACAGGTCAATGGGCTGCACTAAAGTCAATAGGCACCAGGATAGTGACAAAATATACGTTTAATAAAGGTTAAAGCGGAGCTCCAGCCGCGAAACATTTTTTTTTCAAAGTCAGCAGCTACTAACAGTGTAGCTGCTGACTTTAAATAAGGACACTTACCTGTCCTAGGCACCCGCGCTGACGGCCCCCCCCCGATGCCGGTCCCACGATCGCTCCGGGTCCCGCGCCGCCATTCACACTATGGGAAACAGGCAGTGAAGCCGTACGGCTTCACTGCCCGTTTCCTACTGCGCCTGTGTGAGTCTCACGCTGGCTTGTGAATGGGCGCGCTGCTCTCTGAGAACACACACAGTTCCCAGAAAGCAGCGCGCCCCATTCACAAGGAGAAGGACAAGAAGACATTAAACCGCGGTGTGGAAGAGGCAGATTACGGACTTCCGCATAGCAACAGCTATTTCGGGTGAGTATTTTTTTTTTTTTTCAGGTTTTTTTATTTTTATTTTTTTAAACAACATGGCAAAATGTTGTTTTGCTGGGTGGAGCTCCGCTTTAAGCACACGTGAAACAATCGTGTAAAACCCCCAAGACAAGCAAGCGTAACACAGCAAACCCCAAACCAATAATCAACAAATATATATAAGGTGGGAGCATTAATACCAGGTCAAGCAGGGATGTGAGGAACAAGGGGAAGCAGAGTCCAGGACAGGGATCAAATCAGGAGAGTCCAGCACAGGGCAGAGATCAAATCAGGGACAGGTTGGCTCCAGCTAACAGATCAGGCAGGTAACAGGCTGACAAGGAAAATACTGAAGCCTGGATTGTAGTGCAGGGCGGGCTTATATACACCTGTAACAGTTCATCCCAATTAGTGAGGAGTCCATTCCATGGGAGACACCCGCTGGCGGACACCAGAACTGCACCCCTGTTTCTGGGATAAACAGTGCCACCAGCAGGTGACCAAAGCCATGACATGGATCATGACAGTTCCCCCCCCCCCCCCAAGGGGTGGCCTCTGGACACCCCATTCTGCCCTTGTCCTGGTAGTGCACGTGGATGCAGAAGAGTCCCAAAAAGTATTTCGGTCAAAGTTCTTTAACTCATTGGGAGACCAGCCCCCCAAGTCCGGAAACGGAAATTGCATCCTACCTCCACCAGGGTCTGGAAGTTGGTATCTAAGGGTGAAAACAGGCAGGGCGGCGAACTCAGGGTCATTAGGCTGGGAAAGTGACACAAACTTAAAGTCAGGCACCGGGACATCAGACGGGAAGCCAGGTACGTTGGACCGGAAACCAAGCACGTCAGGCTGGAAACCAGTAACCAGGACACCAGAGTGGACAACAGGAACCAGAGCACCAAGGTGGACAACAGGAACTGGAGACAAAGGAACTGGACCTGGAGACACATGAACTGGAGAAGCAGGAACTGGAACTGGACCTGGAGACACACGAACTGGAGAAGCAGGAACTGGAACTGGAACTGGAGACACACGAACAGGAACTGGAAAAGGAACTGGAACTGGAGACACACGAACAGGAACTGGAACTGGAGACACACGAACAGGAACTGGAACTGGAGACACACGAACAGGAACTGGAACTGGAGACACACGAACAGGAACTGGAACTGGAGACACACGAACAGGAACTGAAGACACACGAACAGGAACAGGAACTGAAGACACCGGAACAGGAACTGGAGACACCGGAACAGGAACTGGAGACACCGGAACAGGAACTGGAAACACCGGAACAGGAACTGGAGACACCGGAACTGGAGACACCGGAACAGGAACTGGAGACACTGGAACAGGAACTGGAGACCGGGCAACAGGCACAGGCACATCAGACAGAACAGCAGGTGCAGCGGACTGGATAGCAGGTACTGGACCTTTAAGCTGGGCAGCAGGTACTGGAACTGTAGACTGGGCAACGGGCACATCAGACAGAACAGCAGGTGCTGGCACAACAGGAAGAACAGCAGGTGCATCGGACTGGATAGCAGGTACTGGACCTTTAAGCTGGGCAGCAGGTACTGGAACTGTAGACTGGGCAACGGGCACATCAGACAGAACAGCAGGTGCTGGCACAACAGGAAGAACAGCAGGTGCATCGGACTGGATAGCAGGTACTGGACCTTTAAGATGGGCAGCAGGTACTGGAACTGTAGACTGGGCAACGGGCACATCAGACAAAACAGCAGGTGCTGGCATGCAAGCGGACTGGTTGGTGTGGAGACAGGCTGGGTTAGTGGCAGGATCGAGTGGGTTGGAAAAAACTTTTCTTTGGTTTCACCACTGAGGATTTTGGTGGAACGGACGGAGGCAGTTGAGAAGCAGCAGAAGAGTTAAAGGCAGGGTAAGTGCAGCAGGAGGAAACAGGGGATTGGTTCTTTGTTAGCAGGGTGTATTGTTCAGCAAAAGTGGGAATTGGGGGTAAAGAAAAAGGCATCCCAGCAGGTTGGTAACTAGACAAAGAAATGGATGGTTGGGAGCTGACAGGGGCTGAGTACAACAAACTGGACCAAGCTTGTAATAATGGTTTCACAAAGTCAGATTTGCACACAGTTTGTCTGACCAGAGACTGCACAGAATCAATGCATGCTGCAAGCACCTGTTGAGGACAAGCTGAGTACTGCTCATGAAAAAAGGCTGAGTCATCTTCCAACAGCCACACCAAAGACTCTACCTGAGCTGCACTAAAAGGAGGGGTATAATCATCACGTCCACTAGCAGCGTCAGACAGAGCCAACTCTGTGCAGATCCAAATCAATGGCTGCACATCCTCAAACAAAAAACTGCCACGATCAACAAAAACATGAACCATACGGATACATTCCAATAACTGCTCTCTAGTGTGTTCCTTTAATTCCTGATAGCAGAAATCTCTGTCATCCGTTGCCAGGAGTGACAGGTACAAGATATCTTCCAGAAGCATATTTAGAATAGCAAGTGCCAGAACCAATTTCCCCAAGTGCAGCCGACCTGTTTATATGGCTTCAGTATTATGTCAGGGGGAAAAGAAAAGAAATCACCGCTCCAGGTGAGACCTGTAGACGATCAAGGATAATTAGATTACTAAGGTGCTGGCGATGCAAATAGCAATGATGATGAAGAAAAGAGGGAAGGACGGCCGCACTCCAAGGATTTTCAAACGAAAAAAGTTGTCTTTATTGTAAATCCAAAAACATGTACAGTCACAGCAATCACAGAAAACAGGACAGCCGACGCGTTTCGCACTCGATCAGTGCTTAGTCATGGCTATGGTATGGTGCTAACACAAAAACATTTATACTAAACCCCAAAATACCAAATAAAACATGTGACTCCCTTCAGCCTATAGCAACTTAAAGTTAATTAGTTGTGATAGACATCCTGAATGGGTGTAATCAGAGTGTCAAGTGTGTGCAGGCTGAAAGTCAACACTAACATAAAAAAGGTAACCCTTAACCACTTCCCGCCCGGCCAATAACAGATTTACGGCCGGGAAGTGGTTATGAAATCGTGACTGGCCGTTCTCAAACGGCTAGCACGATTTCAATGCCGCGCGCGCCCGTGGGGGCGCGCAGCGCGGCGATCGGTGATGCGGGGTGTCAGTCTGACACCCTGCACCTCCGATCTCGGTAACGAGTCTCCGGCGGAGCCTCGTTACCACGTGATCAGCCGTGTCCAATCACGGCTGATCACGATGTAAACAGGAAGAGCCGCCGACGGCTCTTCCTCACTCGCGTCTGACAGACGCGTGTAGAGGAGAGCCGATCAGCGGCTCTCCTGACAGGGGGGGTTCGCGCTGATTGTTTATCAGCGCAGCCCCCCCTCGGATCGCCACACTAGACCACCAGGGTACTAAAAAATAATAAAAAAAAAGAACAAAAAAAAAGGAAAAAAAAAAAGAAGGGGGGCAGTAAAAAAATAAATGATGCCAATCAGTGCCCACACATGGGCACTGATTGGCAACATTGATCCATCAGTGCCACCCCTCAGTGATTGTCAGTGCCAATCCATGCCCAGTGCCCACCTATCAGTGCCCACCTGTGCCACCTATCAGTGCCCACCCGTGCCACCTATCAGTGCCCACCTGTGCCACCTATCAGTGCCCACCTGTGCCGCCTATGAGTGCCCAACTGTGCCGCCTATGAGTGCCCACCTGTGCCGCCTATGAGTGCCCATCTGTGCCGCCTATGAGTGCCCAGTGCCGCCCATGAGTGCCCATCAGTGCCGCCCATGAGTGCCCATCAGTGCCGCCCATGAGTGCCCATCAGTGCCCCATACCAGCGCCGCCTATCAGTGCCCATCAGTGCTACCTAATTGGCGCCCATCAGAACTACCTCATCGGTGCCCATCAGTGCCACCTCATCAGTGCCCATCAGTGCCACCATATCAGTGCCCGTAATTGAAAGAGAAAACATACTCATTTACAAAAAAAATTACAGAAAAAAATAAAAACTTTATTTTTTTTTCAAAATCTTCGCTCTATTTTTAGTTGTTGCGCAAAAAAAAAAATCGCAGAGGTGATCAAATACCACCAAAAGAAAGCTCTATTTGTGGGGAAAAAAGGACGCCAATTTTGTTTGGGTGCAGTGTAGCATGACCGCGCAATTGTCATTCAAATTGCGACAGTGCTGAAAGCTGAAAATTGGCTTGGGCGGGAAGGTGCGTAAGTGCCTGGTATGGAAGTGGTTAAAGAACCTGTGTATGTGTGGATGTGAGGATTGCATGAAAATGGGAAGGGATATATATATATATATATATATGTATATATATATATATAAAGGTGAATGTGAGAGTGAATGTAAAAAACTGTGAAAAATAAAATCTGACCCCACGGCAGCATACACACATGCTATTGTTTCACTATTAGACAGAGGTGTATGCGCCGGGATCTTTTCAGATTCAGATAGTAAGCTTTTTGTTCCGTCCCACCCCATAATGCCAGTTTTTCACCACCTACCCAAAATCCACAAGGGCATGAATCCCCTCACGGGTAGACCCATTGTGGCCGGCATAGGCTCGCTTAACGAGCGACTTGGGGAATGGGTAGACAGTTTATTACAACCCCTTGTATTCGAACTCCCGGGATACCTGAGAGATACCAAACACCTACTATCCAAGCTCAATGGGTTTTCCTGGGAGACACACTTTAGATGGATGAGCTTTGATGTAGCCAGTCTTTATTCAAGCATTCCTCATCATCTAGGTCTGCAAGCAGTTTCTCATTTTTTAAAAGAGTCTGGCAAGTACTCACTAGTTTTACAGGAGTTCATTGTCCTGGCTCTTGAGTACTTGCTTACCCATAACTTCTTCATGTTCGACAGGGTCTATTACCTCCAGAGATGCGGGGCCTCCATGGGAGCTAAGTTCTCACCATCCCTGGCCAATCTGTACATGGGATGGTGGGAAAGGTCCCGCATCTTTGGATGCGATAGCCCCCGCCGAGCCGATACCATCTTATATTGTCGCTACATCGACGATCTGCTTGTCATCACCTCTGATGCATCTGCAGACCTCGACCTATGGCTATACTTCTTGAATGACAACACTTTAAATCTGCGGTTCACCGGTATTTTACAACCTGTGACCATAGACTTTTTAGATGTTAAGCTCACAGGTAACAACGGTCTAGTATCCACAGGCTTATTCAGGAAAAGCACAGCGGGCAATGCTTTACTGCGAGCCGACTCATCCCACCCCCCACACACCATTAAAAGCATCCCCTTTGGACAGTTCCTCCGCCTCAAACGTCTTTGTACCTCATCCACAGATTTCTCTAGAGAAGTCAAGGAGATGGCTTCTAGATTCAGAGCTAGGGGTTACCCAGCTAAAGTAATCAATAATGCCATCCTCAAAGTGGACCGTATCCCCCAGAGCTTCATTGCTAACTGATAAAAGCTCCAGGGTCAGGAATACCCGGCGCCTTTCCAACGAGTCTGTCCCCATTTTCTCCACCGCATTTAGTGTGGAATTCTATAAGATCAGACACATCATCACCAAATACCTACCAGTTCTACTCAATGACAATACGTACCAATCCATTCTATCTAGAGGCATTAGAACAGTGAGCCGCAGAGCTCCCACATTGGGGGGGGTCCTGTCACCCAGTCTATTTCAAACCAGACACAGCTCCCTAACTTGGTTACACTGCAAGGGTACCTATAGATGTGGCAAGAATGGCTGCAGGTATTGCCCCATTATTGGGACTGGACAAGTGGTGCATTCATGCTCCAACGGAAGGGACTTCAATATTAAACAATTTATTAATTGTAACACAAAGTACCTTGTATATGTCATCACTTGCAGTACCTGTAATGTCCAGTATGTCGGTAGGACCACGAGAAGATTAAGGGACAGACTCAGCGATCATTTATATGACATCGAAAAGGACCATGGGACCAACGTAGCTAGGCACTGGAATGTTATACACCATAAAAACATTTCCAGTTTATCCATACAGGGTATAGAAAGAATTACACGTTCAGCTAGAGGCGGTGATACATTCAGACTCCTGTGCAAACGGGAAGTATTTTGGATTTTTCACCTTAATTCTAGACTGCCTAGGGGACTCAACTTTGAATGGGATGTTTCCCATTTCTATGAGTGAAACCACTATTATATTTTTCCCATATATGTCATGCACTACTTCTAATGTTGTACTTATAGTTCATCTATTTGTTTATTCGTTTATTTTAAGGTGATCAATCAATGAATCTTTATGCATGTTATGCCCATACTATACCACTCAGACATTACACCACATTGTACTATATTGTATTGTACTGTACCATTATAATACATGCATTTTTCAGACCACTTCTACCTTTTAACGAAATATTGGAAATTATTGTGCGATTTGTCTTGCACATTACATATGCTCCAAACGCACATACATATGCACACATTCCTTTACATTGTCCTCTGTGCCCTCTCTCATTATTTTCCATCTGTTTTCTTCACCTTCCCCTTTTTCTTCATTACATGTTGAAATTAAACACACAACACCAGTTGTGATTTATCCCTATATAATATCAGGGTTCTGCGCTCGTGGCTCCATTCGGGCTATGTTAGGCGAATATGTTTATACACGGGACCTTTTTAGATATGCCGACGTATATAATATTCCACTCTCCTGTTTAGATTACAGGTTTCCCTTTTATACTAATTATCGGCATTCTCCCTTTCAGTCCGTGTTCGCCTAACTACAATTCCCCTCCCCTTTCCCTCCCCTCTTCCCCATTCCTTTTCCCTCGTCTCCCTTCCCGTTTTCCAATTAGCCCGTGTGATGTCACTTTTGTATGGAGTCGGTGCGGTCTTTTCTCTTCAGTGAGACTGCCCGATGTTATGCACTGACTATGACATCAGAGTAAATACCAAAAATATTTTCTCATCTGTTTTTATATTAAATTTTTTATATATATACACATTATAACATATTACTATAACATTATAGTTACATTCCCCTTTTTTCCTCCCTTCTTATTACCTTGCTATGTTTATACCCATATGCATTAACCACACACACTCATTGAGTGTGATTTTAAAGAGGATTTTCCTCCCCCCCCCCCTTTTTTTTTTTTCTGGGTCTTAAATCTATATGTGTTTTAAAATTACGTTCATTTTTACATGTAGATCCATTAAAACATGCCGATTGCACCCAAGTAGTCTCTGGTACATCCAGAATAAGGCGGCGTACACACGATCGGATATATCCGATGAAAACGGTCCGCGGACCATTTCCATCGGATATGTCCGATCGGGAGTTTGATCCGATGGCGTGTACACACCGGAAGGCGCGGTGACGTGGCGGTGACGCGGCGGTGACGTTGACGCCGCCGCGTCACCGCAACGTCACCGCACCAGGAAGTAAAACACTTCCGCGCTTGCGCCGAATCCATTCGGCAGCGGCGCGGCGGCGGTGGGGGCCGACATGTCTGCTGGTAAGTGTACTAACCAGCAGACATGTCGGGCGGACAGATCTGTCCGCTAGCCCATACACACGAGCGGAGATGTCTGCTGAAACGGTCCATCGGACCGTTTTCAGCGGATATATCCCCTCGTGTGTACGCCGCCTAACAGTTGCAGTCCAGCCGGACCTTTGAAAAGCGATACACTTGGACGACATGATCGATTGCTCTTCTATGGTTCATTAATATTGCTCATGCCGTCCACTCGCACACATTTGGGTCCTGGCCGTTATATATAGAGGTGCCTCGTAGTAAATCTATCACCTTTTTCATTTTAAAAAAAAGATACTTCTGCACTTAGGACATCAATATATCTCTGCATCCTTTTACCATACCCCAACAATATTTTTTTTTTTTCGTGTTGTTTACTCATTCACTTGATCTTTATCCATTTCACGACCACATGAATATATGAATGAGACACATCTGTATTCATGAACACCTGTTCACTGACACGTGTTTTCACGTATACATTACATTACGTATACATTATAGAAACTTTGTTATTTTCGTTTCACAAGTTGACATTAATTCACAAACATGTTCACAATGTGGTCCATATGGGAACATATCCCGGCACAGATAATTTTTTAATTTTTTTTTTTCTTTTTTCTTTTCTCTTGCCGGCAGGAGGTGATGAAACATGCAAAGGTGGGACGGATCATCAAAAGCTTTGGTGGTCAGGAATAGAGTTGGAATTCATGGCAGAGAAAGCTTGTGGTCTTAGAAGAACCCAGTGAAAGAATTAGTCCACCAGACTCCATCCATAACCAAAATATCACTTTTCAGTGGATTGGCCCTTTAACAGTATGCATTAGAACAGGGGTCTCCAAACTTTTCAAACAGAGACTTTAGAAGGGCCAGACTGTGGCCAGCGGGGGCAGAAAATGCCCTGGGCCGAGCATCAGTGAGAATAAATATGGCCTTAGGGTTGGTGGTCAGGAGGAGGAGTAGGGCCCATATCAGTAGGAGAAATAGTGTCCCACCATTGGTATCAGTGGAAGAAATAGTACCTCATATCAGTGAGAGGGATAGTGCCTGAGGGCCTGGATAAAGGCTAGCAAAGGGCCACATCTGGCCCTCGGGCCGCAGTTTGGAGACCCCTGCATTAGAACACTTATTCCACAGTGGAAAGAGTAAAAAATTAGTGCATGTAATTCATCATAAGAAACAGATGAAAGGAACAAGTACAATACAGTTCAGAGAAGATAGTGATGTTTAACTTTTTCATTTGTGGTTCAAAGGGCAAAGGGGTTAAAATTCAAAAGAGAACCAGTAATCCGCAGGAGAAGGTGAGAATGGTGCTGATGATGGCAGGTGTCTAGTGCTTATCCCTTCCAGGCTAGCCTTGTATGGGAATGCACAAGCACAGCTTGCCCCAGGATTATCATGACCCCCTCCCTGTGCAGCATCTCTCCAGGATCATCTTGATTGCTATTTCTGATTAATTGCACAAAAGAGGGAGGAAATCGCTAAATCCCCCTTACAGAAATGGTATGCATAAGTGCCCTTGTGCTAAAAATACAGTGGAAAATCACAAATAAAATACAGGGCATTGCTAATCATTTGGATTTTTGTGCTGAGAAGATTGCATTGCTAAATATAATATACATTTTATAGCATTAGCTTCCACCTTCTTGAAGGCAATGTCATTGGGAGCTTAGAGCTTTAGCAAATGACATGTCAACTGAATGTTAGATCTTGGCATGACACTGCTTTCAGATTAATGAAGGGTAATGATATTAACACCATCATTGCCACATTTCATTCAGTTTTCTGTTAGTCAATTAAGAAAACGTATCCAGAACTGAGAACATTTGTGAGATTTGAGTGTTACCAGGCTAGATCAGGCGTGGCAAGGACATTGTAATCAAAATGCAGTCAAGTTTAAGTGTAACTATGGGCAAAATGAAAAATGATATACTATAGAATACAACCTGTAACTAGCATTAACACTGCAGTTTTTGTTTTTTCTGAGTCCTCCCTGTAAGGCCGCGTACATACCATCAGACCGGTCCGATGAAACTGGTCCGACGGACCGTTTTCATCGGACCAGGCTGAAGTGGTCTGATGGTCTGATGTGTGTACACACCATTGGACCAAAAATCTGATCGAGCCAGAACGCCGTGACGTAGAACACAATGACGTGCTAAAAAAACAAAGTTCAGGGCTTCCAAGCATGCGTCGACTTGATTCTGAGCATGCGCGGGTTTTTGGTCCGATGCTTTTGCGTACCAACCATCGAATCTGTCCGACGGACAGGTGTCCTTCGGACAGATTTTAAAGCATGTTTTAAAACTTTGGTCCGACAGACAACGGTCCGATAGACCGTACACACCATCGAACTGGTCCGATGAAACTGGTCTGCAGACCAGTTTCATCGGACCGGTTTGATCGTGTGTACGCGGCCTAACAGTTTTTTATGTCCTGATTCTGCCAGTGAATCCATTATTTTTATTCTTCATGTAATAGGGTGACAGTACTTTTTGTTCTGCAGCGAAATCACACAGCAGCATTTTCACCCCGTGGTCAAGGTAGTCTTAGATGTAGTTTTAATGAGTTAGATAAATAAAAAAAAGCTGACAGTTATAAGCACCTTTGTCAGTCTAATATTGTTTTTCCCAACTCTATATCTGCCACTATTGCTGGACAGCATCGGATGTTGGAGGAAAAAGAAAAATTACAGATCTACTAGAAGTACCAACAGTTAAGAGAACTATGTTTCAAGGACATGCTGTGTTCTGATTTTGCTTTTAGTTACACCTCAAAGCAACTCTCACCAAAGAAAAAAATAATAAAAGGTTCCATATAAAAGAAAAATACTTACCAGTCCCATCACCAGTGACTCCAATCTTTGCTTTCTTACAGTGGTTGTAAAGTCAAACTGAGTGCCCCAGTTTTAGTAACTACCCCCTTTGTGTCAGAAAGGTGACCACCATCTTACTACAGTAGGGGTGGGGGTGGGGGGGACTTTTTGTTCTTGCGCCAGCATCAGAAAACTGTATTGGGACTGTACAGAGCTGCAGGAGAACAAGGAAAACACATCTCTGACCACTCCTAAAATAATAGTTGCCTGGCTGCCATTCTGATCTTGTTGATTTAACACTCTGAATCACACATCTGGAACATGCATGCAGATAAGAAAAAGCATGTGCCAAGTAAAATCAGAACTGCAAATCTGTTCTTAACCACTTAAGGACCGCCTCCTGCACATATAGGTCGGCAGAATGGCACGGCTGGGCACATCCACGTATATTTACGTTGGTTCTAGTACCCAGCCGTGGGTCACGGGCGCACGCCCACGGCACGCTCCCATGACCCGGTCCGAAGCTCTGTGACCGGGACCGCGGGACTCGCGGACCCGATCGCCGCTGGAGTGCGGCGATCGGTTCCCGGAGCTGAAGAACGGGAAGAGCCGTGTGTAAGCACGGCTTCCCCGTGCTTCACTGTGGCGGCAGCATCGATCGCGTCATCCCTGTTATAGGGGGGCGCGATCGATGACATCACACCTACAGCCACACCCCTCTACAGTTGTAAACACACACAGGGCACACATAACCCCTGCAGCGCCCCCTTCTGTTTAACTCCCAAACTGCAACTGTCATTTTCACAGTAAACAATGCAATTTAAATGCATTTTTTGCTGTGAAAATTACAATTGTCCCAAAAATGTGTCAAAATTGTTCGAAGTGTCTGCCATAATGTCGCAGTCACGAAAAAAATCGCTGATCGCCGCCATTAGTAGTAAAAAAATAATAATTAATAAAAATGCAATAAAACTATCCCTTATTTTGTAAACGCTATAAATTTTGCGAAAACCAACCGATAAACGCTTATTTCGATTGTTTTTACCAAAAATAAGTAGAAGAATATGTATTGGCTTAAACTGAGGAAAAAAAATTATATATATTTTGGGGGGATATTTATTATAGCAAAAAGTAAAAAATATTGAATTTTTTTCAAAATTGTCGCTCTATTTTAGTTTATAGCGCAAAAAATAAAAACCCCAATTTTGTTTGGGAGCCACTTTGCACGACCGCGCAATTGTCAGTTAAAACGACGCAGTGCCAAATCGCAAAAAGGGGCAAGGTCCTTTACCTGCATTTTGGTCCGGGTCTTAAGTGGTTAAAGAAGACTTTCCATTCTGCGACTTCAAATTTTCTTTTCACTGTGGTCTAAAATGAACATCAATTTAATCCCACTGACAATTAGAAAATGAAACCAACATTCTTAAAATCAAACATTTCTAACAAAATTTTACTGGTATATGGCCAGTTTGAGGAAAGCCATATATGTGAAATAAAATTACCCTCTCATTAGGATACAATTACATGTCTGTGGGTGGTCCCTGGCAGATTCTTGCTGGATTAACCTTTGATTAGGCAGGTTTAAAACCTGCTTTTATTGCCACTGCTACCCCATGATAACCCTCCACCAGGCTTCTTGTGTTCCTCCTTCCCTGCTTCATTGAAAGTAATTTTAATTTCCACCAACTGACTTTTGAATGCTCAATAGACAGTGTACCTTGAGGGTGGTCAGATGGTCCATGTCATTCACCTGCCAATTACAGTCTTTGATCAGCTTATGCCTGGATAATCAGATAATGACTAGTTTCAGTAGAAATACCAAGTGGCCATTACTAATTCATAAAGGGTACGTATATAGATTTTGCTACAGATGAAAAAATAATCAAATCGAAATTGGGTCAGAGTCTGGTCATGTAATCACGACAAAGACTTGACAAGTAAATAAAGAACACAAAGACAGCAGAGTTGTTGTTGCTAACAATAAATCTGTGCACAGTTACAGTATTTATCATCATCATTATCATTGGGGTTGCACCGATACCACTTTATGATTGAGTACAAAAGTACTGATATGTTTTTTTCAAGTACTCGCCGATACCGATTACCAATACTTTTTTTGTATGTCAAGTGACAGTTTTGGCACTGATGGCTGGCACTGATAAGTGGCACGTATGTGGCATTGATTTGCAGCACTGATAAGTGGCACTGACTGATGGCCACTGATTTGTGGCACTGATATGTGGCACTTACTCAGGGCCGATCCTAGGCAGGGTGCACAGGGTGCTTTGCACCCAGGCGCCTGCAAAAGAGGAGGCGCCAAAGTGGCAGAGTTCTCCCCTCCCTCCTTCTCTCCTTGTTTGTGTCCATTCAGAACTAGTATTCTGAGCATAGGTGTGTGTCCATCCAGAACTGATGTGTCTCTGACCATCTCCTGTACTATGTCTGTAGTCTCTGACTATCTCCTTTACTATGTCTGCAGCCTCTGACCATCTCCTTTACTATGTCTGCAGTCTCTAATAATAATCTCCTGTACAGTGTCTGCAGTCTCTGACCATCTCATGTTCTATGTCTGCAGTCTCTGACCATCTCCTGTATCATGCAAATGCACTAATAGTTGGCACTTGTAGGCAATGATAGGTGGAGCTGATTGGTAGGCAGTGACACTGAAATGCAGCACTGATAATTACTGGCAGCCTGGCATGATAAAATGAAATCAATAAAGATAAGGGGCCAGATCCACATAGAAATAGATCAGCGCAGCGTATCAGAGATACACTACGCCGCCGTACCTTACCTGACGTAATTTCAAATCCTGAAAGATTTTGCGCGGTAAGTTACGGCGGCGTAGTGTATTTCTGGCGGCGGAATTCAAATCGGATTAGGGGGCGTGATTCGTTTAAATGAATCGCTTCCCCATGCCGATCGAACTGCGCATGCTCCGTTCAGAAATTTCCCGCCGTGCATTGTGCTAAATTACGTCGCAACTACGTTTTTATTTTTACTAGCGTAAATTACGTACATTCCTATTCACGGACGACTTATGCAAAATAAAAAAAATAATCAAATTTCGACACGGGAACGACGGCCATACTTAACATGGCAAGTTTAACTATTGGCCGCAAAAAAGCAGCTTTAACTATACGCCGGAAATAGCCGACTAGAGACGCCGTAAGAGAATGCGACGGCCGCGCGTACGTTGGTGGATCGTCGGAAAAAGCTCATTTGCATACTCAACGCGGAAACCGACGAGAACTCCACCCAGCGGACGCCGAAGTATTGCATGTACGATCTGAAGGCGTACAAAGGCGTATGCCTGTCGGATCGAACCCAGATGCTGTCATATCTTGGTTTGAGGATTCAAACTAAAGATACGACACAGGTAATTTGAAAGTACGCTGGCGTATCAGTAGATACGCCGGCGTACTCTCTCTGTGGATCTGGCACAAAGAGTATACAAGAGCCCATCTAGGTACATCCTGCACTCAGCCTCAGTAAGCCTAGTCAAAATGCAGCAGTGGACATCTTGTTACACCCAGCCCATATAGTTCAACTATAACTATATGAACTAAGTGTAACAAGATATCTGCTGCCCCCTTGTGACTGCAGGCTTACTAAGGCTGAGTGCAGGGTGTACCAAGATGAGCGTCGCAGTGTACAGTCTATGACGGAGACACGGGCCGTCACTTCCATTAATGATTCTGACAGCCTGGGTCACCGATTCTGACAGGCGGCACATGTGGTTGCAACACACACCCCTGCCCCAGCCAGTTTACTGTCCTCTGAAAAGACTTGCTCTCCACTGCTGCCAGGACTCGCGCTCTGCTCACCGATTTCCAAGAGCCTCTTCATGCAAAGCTATTGGGTGAAGCATTAGGAGCATTTGCCCTAGTACAAGTACTCGGGCAAATACTAGTATCAGTGCAACCCTAATCACCATCACCACATGAGTACAAAAGGATCACAGAGAATTCTAAAAAAAAATACAATACATGCAGTCACACTTCAAGGTTTTTATATAAATAGCAGCAGGCAAATCCGATTTTCCATTTCCATTTACCACAACAACAAAATGGTTTTAGGCTGGTAAATAGAGGTAGAGTACCTGTGTTTTGCACTTTACTTGATTTTACAAGTTGGTTATAAAAAAAAATGCAGTAAGCCATAACAACCAGTGAAATTATGGAAGCCAAACTGGTGAATTATTTAATTTTCCATACTTTATTGCAGAAAAATGTATATGGTAAATTTAACGGTAAGACTTCTGGACTACCACGGGCTCTAGGTCCACTGAACTTCTTGGACTCGCAACGACGAGGATCTGCAACTAGAAGGGTCCTTTCATACTGAATAAGAATATCTTTGATTTCCTTCTTGGAGGCTTCATCAACATATTTCTGATAATGAGCCACCAATGATTTAGAAATAGCCTGATGAATTGCAAAAAACTTGAGCAACATGTCCACAGCCCTTCACACGGACTCTGATGTCAACACCAGCAAATCGCTCCTTGCCCAAAAGGAGAACAGGCTCCAGTAGCTTGTACTGCAGAGTCGCAGGTTCAATTATCTCCAATGGTCTCCCATTAACTTTGATGAGCCCATTGCCTCTTTTGCAGTGGGCAACAGCCAATGCAGTTTTCTTCCGTCCGAAAACCTGCACGGACTGCAGAGGACCCTTGGCCGGCATGGTCTTACTTTCAGACATGAGTGCAGCGAGAAAAAGAAAGAAGGAAGGACCAAACTGGTGAATTATTAGTTGCTTTCGGTCATGCCATATGCAACAGACCCCATTGATGAGCTAGCTGTTGTCAAATCAAGGTGTTGTTGAGAAAAAGGCTAGCAACAGAAAAGGAAGAAAATACATAAAGTTAAGAGAGCAAGATTACAGAGAAAACTAGAGGCAGCAGGTATAAAGAAATGTATATTTTCAGTAATATACTGTATATAAAAAAAAAAATATGAATTAGGTAGTTTTTTCATGTCCGGTAAATATAAAATACTTTGCATGAATATCTCATATTTAATTATCCAACCAGCAAGTGGAACTCATAGGCTTCGAACAAAACGAGTAGGATAGAGGAGTGACTCTTCCCCCTTCCTCCTGCTTGTTATTTTCATGGGGCTATGTAACATATAAACATGTTAAATTCAACTGACCAAAAATCACTACATTTTTTTTTTTTTACTCCTAGCAGAAAGAAACTCAGTAGTGAGCAGTGTCTCGTAACCTTGGAAACACTGTGCTGGCTAATAGATCTTAGAAGATTATCTCCATAATACCTGAACTTTATCATTTATTGTATAAATCTTCCATCACTTCTATACTATAAACACAGTTAACACTCATTCAAACCAAAGTAGTTACTGGTAAGTATATTGGCTTGCCTAAACAGCGACTTGATTGATCCAAGTTGAAGTGATATGTGAACAAGCGTTTGACATGGGTGTCCGATTTAGTTGGTGGACCAATCCGCTTAGTCAATGAACTGGTAAAGGGATCATGCTACGTTATTGATAACCGTTTTGAAACTTCTAATATTAATTAAAAAACATTATTATTTTAGACAAAATAAGTTTCTTTAGAAGACTCTGCATAAGACGTTTAAGAGACATGGAGGTACGAATACGTTCTTCTAAGGCCCCGTACACACGGCCGAGGTTCTCGCCAGAAACCAGCGAGAACCTCGCTGGGAGCTGCATTCCCGCGAGAACCTCGGCCGTGTGTACGCTCTCTGCTCGCCCCGCCTGTCGGGAAACCCGTCGAGCAAATAGAGAACAGGTTCTCTATTTGCTCGACTGCCCGTCGGGATGAATGGCTGGTTGCAATTCCCGACGGGCGGGTCGCAGATTCTGACGGCCGGCAGAGAACCTTGACGGGCGGAACGATGTGTTCTGCCCGTCGAGGTTCTCTGCCATGTGTACGCGGCATTAGTCATATTTAACCTCTGGTGCATCACTCACTTTCTATTAACCTTTAGATGGAGAAAAACTACCCCCACTCTCTTGAGATAAACAATTGTGGTTGTAAGACAGCAGCCCCCAAACAACATTTGCACCCATTTTTTACCGTTCAAATCAAGGTTTTGTGTACAATGTTTTTTTTCCCGTTTTTCTTCCACAAAAGTCAACTTTTGTCCAATCTGTCAAAAGCTCTAATCATTGGGGAACACATATGGTGGACAGATTTGCAGAGATCTAAGCAAGTTCTGGTTTTGCTCTTTTAGCATTGCATGATGTTCTTTCCAGTGATACTAAACACACAGGGCCAGATTCACATACAATCTGCGGCAGCGTAGCGTAAGCCATTTACACTACGCCGCTGCAACTTAATGGAGCAAGTGCCGTATTCCCAAAGCACTTGCTCCGTAGTTTGTGGCAGCGTAGTGTAAATGGCCCTGCGTATCCCTGTGTAATTCAAAGGGGGCGGCTTGTATTTAAATTAAGCGCGCCCCCACGTCGATCGAACTGCGCATGCGCCGGCCGGGAAAAAAGCCCAGTTCGCATGTTCCAGCTCATGTCGGAAAGCGTTGTTGAAACCGACGTCAAAACGACGTGATCGTCACTTACGCAATGCCCTATTCGCGAACGACTTAGTAAAACGAGGTAACCGACGGAAAAAGACGACGCTGACCCGACGCCATACTTAACATGGCAACGACGGAACTTCATAAACCTACCCCTCATATAGCAGGGGTAGGTTTACGCTTACGGAAACGACGTAAACAACGACGGGGCGGCGTAAAAACGTTCGGGAATCAGCGTATTAGGCTCATTTGCATAGGCAAATGAGAAAACAACGTAAAGGCCACCTAGCGGCCAGAAAAGTAATTACATCTACAATCCGATGGTGTAAGTGTTTTACACCTGTCGGATCTTCACTGTCTTCTAGGAATCACACGCATAGATACCCAGTAAAAAAAACAGAGATACAACCGTCGTATCTCTTTTGGGAATATGGCCCACATTGTTTTATTTACATTGTCCCTTTTTCTATTTCTGTATGTGGATGATGGCACTGTAATTATTTAGATTTAAAGAAAAACCATCTAAGTACCTTTTTCCAAATCAATATACAGTTGTCACATGACTTGGCTCTTTCCTAGCATGTCTGCAGGGAAACAATCAGCAAGGAGCTTCTAGTCCTCTGCTACTGGTCATATGTTAAAAAAAAAACAGCCTTTGAAATAATGAGTAAAAATGAAGAATATCAAAAAATTGTTTTAAATCGTCATACAATTATATATTTGAAATCAAACCTTTATTATTTTTGGCAACACATGGCGTGGGCAGATGTCTGCCAGTCACAGGCTGTGTCACACCTCTCCAGCCTGTGTCTTAGAATAAGAGGGAGGTAAATCAACATGTAATAACCCACAGCCATTGTGTTTAGCTGGTTAGTGGGCTGTCATTTACCACCACTTTGTACACACCCACATGTGTGTCTCTATAGTCACATGGGCTGCTCAGATGCGATAGAGAATAAATGCTCAGCATAGAAAATCACTGAAAACTGAGCATGTGCAGAGTTGCCTCTCCCTAGCCGTATTGGGGACATGAACAGAAGGTGGAGATAGAGAGCACCAGGATCAACCAGGTATTTTTGCAAAATGCAGATAAAGAATCTCATAGCAAGTGTGAACAGCATCTAATAGAGCATTTATCGATAGTTTTTTTATGATGTGGGTTTAGCGACATTAAGTATTTCCTTTATTTGAATCACATAGACCCTTTGAAAATAATTTTGTAGTATTTTTCCAGCTTTCTGTATCTCTAAAGATCTCCTAAGTCTCTCTGAAAATTCTTTTGATCAAAGCATGGTTATCATTAACCAGCCTTTATTGAGAAGTGCATACACTGTCAGCAACCAGCTGTGCCTTTTTAAAGGGCAGGTTACCTTGAAAGTCCATTGCTGATATCATCTCATTGATTGAAATAACCGAATCCACTTAGTCTCTCTGCAAGGCGTCAGTATCCTAGAGGTTCACATACTATTTCCATCAAGGGCTTTAACTCTTTTAAACAATTTGTTCAATAAAGATTTGACAATGTAATGTGTGTGTGGTAATCTGTTAAATAACACTGCCTTCATTACTGTTACCATAACTTAAATGAAGATTAGCCCACATTTTAAAAGCAACAAAAATTGTAAATGTACAAAATGTGTTTATGAAATCTTTTCAGAGGATAAAATCTTGTCAGTTTTACATTGTTTTCTACAATTTTTTTTTCTCCTGTGACCTTTCCTATTCAGTGCTTGCTGCTATATCAAATCAAACACTTGCTTCAGACAAGAGAGACACGCTTTTCCCATGTGACCACACTAAGAATCAGAGAGCTTTTCTTGTCTATACATGCCCAGATTTCTTGAAAACGCCGTAGCAAGATGTGCAGTGCAAAAGACAATCTACAAATTAAGATGTCAGTATATCACTCATCATTTTCAAAACACTTTTTGGGGAGCTGGTATGTTAGGTTACTACTTTACATTAAGCTAGTAGGGCCTATTTGTAAAGAGCCATCGGTCCAGCTTTTCTCTGCAAATTTTACAAAATACTGACCAGCTAACTGGCCTACTAGAAACATAGCAAAATGTCCTTTGAACAAAAGTGTCGTATTTACAGGAAAAGGGGCCTTTTTGGAAGGACACGTCAGTCTCCCTTACCTCTGCATTCCTCTTGCCAGTGCTTTCCCCGGTGGGAACCTAGAGACGGGCACTCCCCCATCAAAGCACCTATTTCCTTGCTAGCTGTGGTGTCAGGCAGTCATGAGCCAAGGGGGAGGGGTGAATGCCCTGTCCAAAATTGCAGATAGTGTTACAGGGCACCTAGAAACAAGGGACAAAGTACTACAGTGCCTTGAAAAAGCATTCATACCCCTTGAAATGTTCAACATTTTGTCACGGTACAACCAAAAATGTAAATTTATTTTATTGGGATTTTATATAATAGACCAAGACAAGGCGGCACATAATTGTGAAGTGTAAGAAAATAGATAAATGGTTTTCCAAATTTCTTACCAATAAATATCTGAAAAGTGTGGCATGCATTTGTATTCTGCCCCCTTTACTCTAATAAACCTAAATAAAATCTAGTGGAAACAATTGCCTTCAGAAGTCACCTAATTATTAAATCAAGTCCATCTGTGTGTAATCTCGGTAGAACTACAGCTGTTCTGTGAAGCCCTTTGAGGTTTGTTAGAGAACCTTAGTGAACATCATCATGAATGCCAAGAAACATGCCAGACAGGTCAAGGATAAAGTTGTGAAAAAGTTTAAAGCAGAGTTAGGTTTCAAAAAATATCAAAAGTTTGAACATCTTACAGAGCACTGTTCAATCCATCATCCGAAAATGGAAAGAGTATGGTAAAACTGCAAACCTAACAAGACATGGTTGTCCACCTAAACTGACACGCTGGGCAAAGGGAGCATTATTCAGAGAAGCAGCCAAAAGGTAGCTCTGGTGGAGCTGCAGAGATCTACAGCTCAGGTGGGAAAATCTGTCCACAACTATTAGTCATGCACTCCACAAATCTGGCCTTTATGGAAGAGTGACAAGAAAGCCATTGTTCAAGGAAAGCTATAAGAAGTCCCATTTGATGATGAAGAAAAGAGGGAAGGACGGCCGCACTCCAAGGATTTTCAAACGAAAAAAGTTGTCTTTATTGTAAATCCAAAAACATGTACAGTCACAGCAATCACAGAAAACAGGACAGCCGACGCATTTCGCACTCGATCAGTGCTTAGTCATGGCTTCCGTGTAGCCATGCTTCCTGATGACACATGCGTGCATGCAAAACATGTAGAGGCATATGGGCATTATCCTTTTACACATCGAATTCGCCAATAGTCTCCTCCATTGTCAACATTGCAAACTTCCGCCCGTTGAACCACATCCGAAACGAGGCTTGGAACGCACGCCGCACGTTGCACAAACACTAACGCTGGACTAGCTAATGCCGGCTGGGCATTGCAAAATGTGAGTGAGTTTTTTACTTTCATAATAAAACATTGGTTTAAATATACTACACCATAAGAGGCTTTTTTCTTTTTGGGGGAGCCTCAAAAGGTGGAGAGCCATTCGGGTCTGATATACAGGATAAAGGATCGTGCAGAACCGCTGTTCAAAGGATATTATATGCTGTGTCCCTTATGTGATCTGGTGGGCGCAATCTTTACTAGAGGTGGTGGTGACACAAACTAAGGGTGTTAATTCACCGAGAATATACCTGATTCAACAGCACAGAGCACGTTTTTCACTGGATAAACAAAAGGATTAAGAACTGTTCTTAGGTGCAATAGCATGCACCAACTGGATTTAAATTTATTTGTATGGTTTAATATTAACACTGGTGTTCATGGACATTTGTTTTATATATATATATATATGTTTATGGTTTTGAGATAATCAGCACAGGAGTATATGTCACATATACACAATCCACGTTTTCATTTTTTCACTTGCCACAGTTTCAGAAGTTCCTTATGACCCGTGGCCGTGACTACGGGTAAAAATGGAGTCTCCTGGGTGACCAGGCCAGATTTAATACGGGAACAATCTGCCAGAAAGATGGAGAGTCCTTGTGCCCTGTTCAGGAGTGGAATGCACTGTTGGTTGACAAAGTTCAAATCAATAAAGCAACTACATGCTCCAGAGTCTATAATTGCAGTAGCAGGCACAGTCCTTTCTGGGAGCTGGAAAGAGATGCAAAGAGCCAGGTGAGTAGTATTGGCAGAGGGTGCTGGTTGGCTGGTAGGCGAGATGGACAAACATCTTTAAGTTTTTACTGGACATGAATGTACATAGTGGCCGGCCCCCCCACAGTACAAGCAGAGATTAAGCCGTTTCCGGCGTGAACGTTCCTCAGCAGATAACGAGGGTCTTATTAAACCGACTTGCACTGGTTCAGGAGAGGTTGGCACAGATCTAGCTGAGACAGGTCAGTTGGCAGCAGGATGTGTGGCCACACGGGGTAACATCCAGGTGGGACAAGTCTGTTGATTTATTTTTTCTGCACTGCGTTCCCGAAGGCGCCAGTCTATCTGGATAACCAATGCCATTAGGTTCTCCAAAGAGTCTGGTATGCCAACTCGGGCCAGTTTATCCTTTAATCTTTCAGACAGGCCTAAGCGGAACTGGTGCCGTAAAGCTGCATGATTCCATTGGGTATCTGCACTCCAACGCCTAAAGTCCATTATATAGTCCTCGACCGATCTGCGGCCTTGCTGGAGCGCATGAAGAGCAGCTTCGGCTGTGGAAATCCGTTGGGGGTCCTCATAAAGGAGCGACATGGCCTTGAAAAAGGACGATAAGGAGTCCAGTGAAACATGACGTTCTTCAAGCAAATTATGTTCCCAGGACTGAGGTTCCCCCAGCAGTAGTGAAATGACAAA
This sequence comes from Rana kukunoris, assembly GCA_029574335.1. Classification (NCBI taxonomy): domain Eukaryota; kingdom Metazoa; phylum Chordata; class Amphibia; order Anura; family Ranidae; genus Rana; species Rana kukunoris. The sequence continues at coordinate 211,567,400 of CM056051.1, forward strand.
CCCCACTTTAGTAGTTTCCTGGGAGAACGTTAGGGGTTGCAGGGAGAAGTACAACTCGCATGCATTGCGAAATGCCCGAAACTTACTTCGGTCCCCGGAGAACCTCTCTGGGATGGGGACCCTTGGCTCTGGAGGCAGCATTGTTATAGAGGGTGCAGAAGTGGCTTCTGTAGGTATCCGGTTGGTAGGTGGATCCGTGGTGATAGCTTGGTGTTGCATTTGTCCCTCTAAGCGTGCATGGTCATCCTGGAGAGACTTCACCTCCAGCGAGAGATCAGAGAGGAGTTGGCAGATCTCGGTGCAAGAGGTCCCTCTTGCAGGCTCAGGCATGGCTGTCTGATACTGACACGTACCTGGGGGATGAGCCTGACGAGCAGAGGGAGACCTCTCGTACCGCCCTGGTTTCCGGGATCACTGGGGGTGAGACAGTGACCGTAGGAGCACAGTGGGGTATGAGTGCCTGGAGAGTCTCTGAGATTGGAGATGAAGGCGAATGAGAAAGGCTGGAGCGCTGTAGGTGTGGGTCAGCTGGATGCAGATCATCGGATGCAGGTCAGCGGATGCAGGTCAGCAGATGCAGGTCAGCGGATGCCGATTAACTGGTTAGCAGGATGCTGGTCAGCAAGATGCAGATGAGCAGATGCAGGTAAGCGGACGCAGGTTTGCGGATGCAGGTCAGCGGACGCAGGTCACCGGATGCAGGTGCGCCTGAGAGCAACATGCGCATGCAAATACAGGCGACAGCAGGAGAGTCAGACAGGCAAGGTCATACACGGAGGATCAGTACAGGCAAAAAGCAGCAGGCAAGGAATGGTCAGATTTCAGGCTGGATTCGACAACAGAGGATCCGGCAGACAGGTAAACAGAGCAGGTCAGGACTGGAGATGGCAGCAGAGTCAGAAAGCCAGGTCAGAATGATGCAGGTTCAGGTCTCTGGATGAGATGCAGATCAGACAGCAAGATCACAGTGCTGCTGAGGGGTTTAAATAAGGCAGCCTGTTGCCAATCATTGGAATCAGTCTGCACTGTTAACCCTTAGGTGACAGATCCCTGACAGGCGGAAAATTAACACTGCACATCAACCTGAACACACCATCCCCACCATCAAACATGGTGGTAGCAGTGTCATGTTGTAGGGATGCTTTTCTTAACCACTTCCATACTAGGCACTTACACACCTTCCCGCCCAAGCCAATTTTCAGCTTTCAGCAGTGACCATTGCGCGCTCATGCTACACTGTACCCAAATGAAATTGTTATCATTTTGTTCCCACAAATAGAGCTTTCTTTTGGTGGTATTTGATCACCTCTGCATATTAAAAAAAATTTGCGCAACAACTAGAAAAACATTTTTTTTTTTAAATAAAGTTTTTATTGTTTTCTGTTAATTATTTTGGTAAATAAGTACGTTTTCTACTTCGATTACGGGCACCGGTGAGGATGCATTGTTGGGCACCGATGAGGTGGCACTGATGGGCACCAGTGAGGCGGCACTGATAGGCAGCGCTGGTATGCGGCACTGATGGGCACTCATAGGTGGCACTGATGGGCACTCATAGGCGGCACTGATGGGCACTCATAGGCGGCACTGATGGGCACTCATAGGCAGCACAGATGTGGGCATCCGAGGGGGGGCTGCGCTGATAAACAATCAGCGTGAACCCCCCTGTCAGGAGAGCCGCCTGTCAGACGCGAGTGAGGAAGAGCCATCAACGGCTCTTCCTGTTTACATAGTGATCAGCCGTGATTGGACATGGCTGATCACGTGATAAAAAGCACCCGCCAGAGGCTCTTTACAGAGATCGGAGATGCAGGGTGTCAGACTGACACCCCGCATCACCGATCGCCGCGATGCGCGCCCCCACGGGCGCGCGCCGGCATTAAATCCTGCAGGACGTCAATAGACGTCCAGTCAGGATTTCACAACCACTTCCCGGACGTCAATTGTCCATTGACCGGGCGGAAAGTGGTTAAACAGGGACAGGGAAACTGGTCAGAGTTGATGTTAAGATGGAAGGAGTCAAACACAGAGCAATCTTAGAATAAAACCTGTTTGAGTCTGCAAAAGACATGAGACTGGGGTGGCGGTTCACCTTTCAACAGGACAATGATCATAAACATACAGCCAGGGCTACAATGAAATGGTTCATATCAAAGCATATTCATTGTGTTAGAATGGTCCAGTAAAAGTCCAGACCTAAATCCAATTGAGAATCTGTGGCAAGACTTCAAAATAGCTGTTCACAGATGCTTTTCATCCAATCTGACAGAGCTTGAGATATTTTGCAAAGAAGAATGGGAAAAAATGTTACATGTCATGTAGATGTGCAAAACTGGTAGAGACATACCCAAAAAGCCTTGCAGCTGTAATTGCAATAAAAGGTGGTTCTACAAAGTATTGACTCAGGGGGGCTGAATACAAATGCATGCCACACTTTTCACATATTTGTAAAACATGTTGAAAACCATTTATCATTTTCCTTCCACTTCACAATTATGTGCCACTTTGTGTTGGTCTATCACATAAAGTCCCAATAAAATACATTTAGGTTTTTGGTTGTAACATGACAAAATGTTGAAAATTTCAAGGGATATTTCAAGGCACTGTATATGTATGTTGTCCCATAGAGACTAAATTATATAAAAAATAGTGATAATTCCTACTTAAAGTCCACAAATTCCTCTTTTTAAAATAGTACAAAATTATCTAAAACATTTGGTTTGCCATTAGCAAATGGCAAACTGGAAAAGGAGTAAACATAAATTTTTCCCTGACAAAGAAAACAATTAAACATGCTTTAGAAAACTGGATAAAAGAAAGTGTCAAATTTGCATAGACAGCTATTTCAGCATTTACAATGATCTCCCTTGAACTGTAAAGGATAATTTCATCTTTGGAACATGTAACATGTTCCAGCATCTGCAGCCTCCCTGTGACAGCGGGTGGGGGACCCTCTACATGCACTTGCTGTCACAGTTTGAAAACGGTGCAGCCATGCATCATTCATTCAGTTTCCAGTGAATGAATAGACTGCAGGTACTGTCATACATTGCAGCTGATGGCTTGTAGTTCTCAATGAGCTGCAAGAGAGCTGGTGAGCGCTCTCGTTGTTTATTGACTTTCTTGCTCTCAGGTAACTGCCTGCACATACGAGGTACAAGCAGACAACTGTTCTGGGAGTCTGCAGGAGCCTTAGTTGGCACCCACGATCTGCTGATCACAGGTGCAATGCTCTGCAGGCTCCTTCTTACAAAAAATAATAAATGTACATTTTGTTTGCCTGTCCTAGAGACAAAGAAGCACCACTTTGCTGATAGGCCTGAAGTAGAGTCACTTGATCCTTCCTTAACTACCTTAACTTCAGTTTTCAAAACCTTTCCATTATAACTTGGCACAGTCTTTGTAAAGAGACCCAAGACCAATGGTTGCGGGAAGCATTATTTTCTTTCAAGAGGACTATGCCATCGACTTGTAGATGGGGTTTGCTAGTTTTCCATGATTTTGAAGGTTGCAAAGGTACTCCTCTTTCCAACAACTTCAGTAGACATTAGCAAGGTGTTGAACTTGCTCATGGTAATGCTGAACTAGCAGTACAGTGATATGATGCCCACCTGGAATAATAAGGGGATTTTGTTCCTCAATTAACACACTGAACTTCCCTATGCGACCTCAAACACAAAGTAACTAGCAGTGATCACTCATTGGGTTCAGTTTGTAGAGTCTTTGTTAGCAAAAAATGATAAAAATCAACTTAAGTGCTAAAGGTCAACATGTATTGGGGAGGGTAGAAAAAAAATGAAAGCCCACAAAGTCTGTGTAGGTCTAAAATTCATAAAGTCTTATGGCCTCTTTCACTTTAGATGGAAATATACTTGCAAAGGCAAAGTCCTCTTCCTTTTGCATGGGTGGGGGTCGGGCCATACATCCAGATGCAGCGTCCACAGAACAAGCCACCTTGGGAAGGTCCAGACTCTGAACAATGAACATAGAGAGCAGAGACCAAAAGGATTTCAGCAATAGCTCCACTTTTTTCAGTAAGTTCTGCTCCTTATGTTTATGAGTGATATGTTATCAACCTCCTGTGCGCATTGGTTGCCAATTGATGAGCAACATGGATAAGTCATGCAATAGCTCGTACAACAGAAGACCACTTTGAAAAGTGAAAAGTGAAAAGTCAGTCTTATATTTGACTTCACAGAAGTGTTGAGTGTAATGGTATTAGCTTCAATTTCATTATCAGACTCAGGAATAGCCAGATCATATGTAGAAGCAGTGTGAATTATGATGGGTTCATTGTTCTGGTGATACCTTTGGAACCTGAGGAAGTTTCTGTTGTCTTCTCAATGAAAAAATAGCAGGTAAAAAATTTGCCCCCAACTATGTCAACCTTACTATGGGTCTGTGGGAAGACCTTTATACCACCAACAACCCCTTTGCTGATCACATATTTTTTATGGTCGTTACATTGACGACATCGTTATTATCTGGGGTGGCACAGCTGAGAGTTGTTGCCTTCGTCAATCCCTATAATAAACAACCCACTTGGACTGTCCTTAACATTTGTGCAAGACAAGGAAAAACTTGCCTTCCTAGATTTGGAGTTGGCAAATCCAATATCTTTGTTCAAAATTACACCACAGCTGATAATTTTTATATATATTTCAAGAGCTGTCACCACCCCAGATGGATCCAAAACATCCCAAAGAGTCAATAATATCTCCTCCAAAATAACTGTACTAATGAGGCAGACTATATTACACATGGTAATCTCCTTACAGATAAATGTCTTGAAAATGGATCACAGACCACCTAGGCTTTGAAGAAGGGGGTACGCCCCAGAAACGCGTCAGCCATATTGATGTCAAGGGTTTGAGTGGCAGGTGCCGTGAGGTCCAGTCTCAGCTGTTTTTAAAAGCGCTTACTTCTGAATGTTTGTGAGTAGGACCATTGCTTTTATATCTAGTTTATTAAAACTTATAAGTGGTAATGCACAAGGTCGGTGCGCCCTCCTTTCTTTTCTCTTGAAAAGGGGTATCCTGCACCTCTTGTTCATGAGGCTTTTCAGTTCTACCTAAAAAAATAAAAACCCTGCAAACCTAAAAAAGACCTTAGTATCTAATCCCACACAATCACTTTGCTTTTCTACACAATACCATGATAAACATAGAAAAATGGAAAACATCTTGCGTAAACACTGGCCCATACTTTTAAAAGACCCCTGTTTATCATCTTCCATTTCCAGATATCCTCAGGTATCATATCGTAAGAGTAGAAACATAAAAAGCAAACTTGCTCCTAGCAATCTAGAAATACCCAAGGCTTCTTGCATTCATAAGACCCTCACTCGCATTCCTCTCACTGGTATGTATCAGTGTAAAAAAGCACTATGCCTCACATGTGAATTTGTGTTCAACACAGCCAAAAATCATTTACGGTAAATGGCAAAACCTATCCCATCACAAAATGTTACACTTGCTCAACTGAGTATGTTGTTTACTGTCTCAAATGTCCATGTGGCCTATTTTATATAGGTAGGACAATTATTTAGAGGTTTAAGGATTGTCTTGATCACTTAAATTGTGTCACTAAGTTTGTCATAAACTATTTGCCCTACACTCTTTATTATTTTTCACTTTGTCTTAAGTTTTTTGTACTGAACTTAAGTGCTAGCTGCTCTGTCATTTTTTATCACTCATTTTTTTCATCATAATTTAGCACAGCGTCAGCCCTAGGGCTTTCTTTTTTCACTATCTGGAAAACCACCAACAGTCCACTGTAGCATTAAGGGTCTGGGTCATTGAAGCTATTCCTGCCGCATATCCCATTGCTGAAAGCTTCAAATGCCTGTGTCAACAGGAGAGGTTCTGGATATATTCCCTGAATACCCTCACTTCTGGAGGGTTGAATGAGGAAATTAAAACTCACACTCTACTATAGCAAAATAGTGTTTTGTGCATTATTGTGTGTATAGGGCATATATCTGAATAATCATGTGCATACATGAGTCTATAGATGTGTAATACTGCGTTAACATATATGTGACACATTTTATCTATCATTCCACAGAAGACCCTAAAGGTCATCCTCCCCCTATGGATAGTCGATCCATTATGAGTTTTTGTTCAGGGGATTGTAGACATACTTTGTCCCATCCTGTCAGTAAGTACACAAATATCCGCCCTAAATGTGCTTAAAGTTTTTTCTGATAAGGTCTCCTAATTTTTATGTTTATTCTTAACTATGTTAATGCCATTTCTAAACATTAATTTATTGGCATTATTATTAGTATGGTTTTATCTTTTATCATCATGTCACCACACTGTGTTTTAAGCTTTTTAAGCATTGTTTGTTTTTATTTTTAATGTTCTCATTGGTATTGCTGGTCATTATAGTCCACCGATCAGTGTCATCTCTCACAGACTATTTATATGTCCAACATTTCATAGCCACATGATCCCTGAAGGAGGAGCTGAAAGCTCTGAGCATGTAGCCCAGGGATCCTCAAACTACGGCCCTCCAGCTGTTGCGGAACTACACTTCCCATGAGGCATTGTAAAACTCTGACATTCACAGACATGACTAGGCATGATGGGAATTGTAGTTCCTGAACACCTGGAGGGCCATAGTTTGAAGACCCATGATGTAGCCTATTCTATTCACAGCATTTTCCCATTCAGTCTGGCCTTTTCTCGTTCCGGTGATGTCACTTCCGGTTTCTTGGTCCGGTTTCAACGCTGGTTGCACTTGCGCTGGTTGCACTTCTGGTTTCCTGGTGGCCACAGGACGCTGGGACAGTAAACATCCATCCATCAACACAGCCTGAAAAATGATCAACCACATTGCCACGGATGCAGGAAGGCCACACATCTTCCCCATCTTGATACTCCTACTGATGACAAGCACCATGTCCTGGAAATCTAATTACAGGTGAGCCCATTTTAACCACTTTAGCCCCGGACCAAATTGCTGCCCAACGACCAGAGCACTTTTTGTGATTCGGCACTGCGTCGCTTTAAATGACAATTGCGCGGTCGTGCGATGTGGCTCCCAAACAAAATTGGTGTCCTTTTTTTCCCACAAATAGAGCTTTGGTGGTATTTGATCATCTCTGCGGTTTTTATTTTTTGCGCTATAAACAAAAATAAAGCGACTATTTTGAAAAAAATGCAATATTTTTTACATTTTGCTATAATATATATCCCCAAAAAAGATCTAAAAAAATTTTTTTTTTCCTCAGTTTAGGCTGATACGTATTCTTTTACTTATTTTTCTTTAAAAAAAACGCAATTAGCGTTTATTGATTGGTTTGCGCAAAATTTATAGCGTTTACAAAAAAGGGGGTCGTTTTATGGCATTTTTATTATTATTTTTTTTTTTACTAGTAATGGCGGCGATCAGCGTTTTTTTTTCGGTACTGCGATATTATGGCGGACACATCGGACACTTTTGACACATTTTTGGGACCATTGGCATTTTTATAGCGATCAATGCTATAAAAATGCATTGGATTACTATAAAAATGCCATTGGCAGTGAAGGGGTTAACACTAGGGGGCAGGGAAGGGGTTAAGTGTGTTGCTGGGTGTGTTCTAACTGTATGGGGGGGGGTGACCTCACTAGGGGAAATCACTGATCTTCTGTTCATACATTGTATGAACAGAAAATCAGCGTTTCCCCCGCTGACAGGAACGAGAGCTGTGTGTTTACACACACAGCTTCCGTTCCCCGCTCTGTAACGAGCAATCGCGGGTGCCCGGCGGCGATCGTACCTACCGGGCACGCGCACGGGACTCGGGGGGCGCGCGCACGCCCTACAAGTCTCTAAAGGGAGGACGTAGAGCTACGTGCTCCCGCGAGACAGAGCCACCGCTCCGCAGTAATATGACGGCGGGCGGTCGGCAAGTAGTTAATCCTTTCTCTTGTAAGTGTTCTTAATCTTACTTTTGTATTAAGACTCTTGGGATACTGCACTTAGATTGGAGCTTCCTTCTCTTTCTCTTGCTTTTACCAATATACAGAGCCTTCACAACTCGGCAGCCATAAATGATCCCTGAACTTACCCAGTATACCAACTCATCACAACAATAGACTTCCTCCCATCCCATATCATTGTATTGTTTATAAGAGACATTGTTTTCTCAAGATGTCTGGACTTTGTTTTTAAACATTACCCCATGTGCCAGTTTTCTCCTTGTAAGTGGTGAAAAAGCTTTGTTTTTACAAGAGATCTGTTACTTTGATCATCTAGAATAGTATACGGTCTTATCGTTTTTTTCAGGTTGACCTTTGCGGTATACATGAACTAAGCATATTTTGGCACACGATTTGTCCTGTAGAGTACTTCTCTACAATCATTAGTACACGTATAGAAAACTAGAGTATTAGGCACTGTTTGGTCTGTGCTCTCCCCGCCATGTTTTGCCTTGGGAAGATTACATTTAGACAAAGTGGGACTGTCTTGAAATGGATGAAGTGATTGCATGTAATCACCACTGTCAAATTCTATGCACTTAATAGTAGCCTTAGGCAGGCCATACAGTATACATTTATTTTTCAACCAGCGGGTTGAATTAAAAAAACAACTCTGTGTTGATGGGGGAATCCTCCTGGATGCATTATTGTTTTCTGCAAATGGGAAGCAATGGATGGGAATTCGAAATAAAGGATTTTATTTCTTGTAATTCCATATAGGTGGTGTATGTCTTGCAGTTCTCTTGTGGGTTCATGTACATACGTCGCACTAAGAGGACATTAGGTAAGAGGGTGTTTGAACATATCCATAACATCAGTATTGGTTTCAAGGATAACAGTAAGTCCCTACACTTAAGACGAAAGCACAACAGGGATCCTTCAGGGCTAAAGATTTGGGATATTGATAAACTACAGCCGGAGTGGTGGGGAACCAACAGGGTAAGAGATATATAAATGTGAAACCAAATAGATTTTTTTGACCAAAACATTTAGACCTAGGGGTATGAATGTGGAATTAGATTTACATTATTTTATAAGTGACTATTAATGAGTTGTACCCTTTACAACAACCTTTTTTGCCTTGAACCATTTAGAGATAATAACTGTTTTCATTTTTTTTCTAATATTAATACAATTTTGAATGCATTCATTTTTAATATGATATTTCCTATGTAGTTATTTTATCCAACTACAAATACAAAGTAGTGGAGTTATTAGTCCAACATTTGTTTATTTGGTAACAGACGTCACAGACTTTTTTTGGTGTCTTTTTTATGGTGCTCTTACGTTTTGTAAATGTGGTACTTTAGTTAGTTACGGTTTATTTTATATACAGTTGTGCTCATAAGTTTACATACCCTGGCAGAATTCATGATTACTTGGCCATTTTTCAGAGAATATGAATGATAACAAAAACGTTTCTATCCATTTTACTGGAATAATTTTATTTATTGATTCATTTGATCATTCCGGAGCGCTGAGGGCAAGTAGACTATTGCTTTTGTGATTGTATACTTTTTTGTTTTAAGTATACACCTATCCAAATGGCATGCATCGTAACCAGACTACATCTGCATAGGACAAAGGTGGAAATCTGCAGTTTTGACAGCAAAAACTAAACTAGGAGCTGACTGTGGCAGCGACCACAAGCTTTGGAAATGCAAGATCAAGGAAAAGAAGATCATTAGATGAGGAAAAAGCCAAGAAGTCACCTTGGATTTCAGAAGAAACTAGAAAAAAATGCAGAACAATGAAGACAGGCCAAATTTCCGGCGATGAGTAAAAGTTTCACAAATAAATCAAATGTTTCAATGCCAAGTTCAGAAAGATAAAGAACTATATCTCAAGGATATTTGTCATAAAATTGAAGCGGAGCATGGAAAAGAAAAAAACAGGCTAGCTTTTCAGAACATTAGGAGATTGCAGCAAAAATCCATCCTAGATTTCTTGATGCTTAAAAACTTGATACTGAATGATCCATACAGTAGATCATCAAACGGAGTTGGAAAGATGCCAAAAATGTGTATATAAAAAAAAAGCAGTGTTGATAACATTGTAGAAGCTGAATTGTAAAAAGGTGACACTGAAGATGAACCAGATATTCCAAAGGAAGAAGTTATAGCAGCTATTAAAGCTTTATCGAAAAATAAGTCGGCAGGTATCAATGGTATGCCAATTGAGTTAATCAGAGGCTCGGAAGGTGCCATCATGGCCCTTACTCAGCTGTGTAATTGGATTTGAAAAGAAAAACATGGCCAACCGACTTGAGGAAATCACTATTAATTCCTAAAAAGAAGAAAAGTGATGCAAAAGATTGTAACTACAGAAAGACTGCATTCATTCCAAATGAAATGAGAAAATAGAAAAAATAGGGGTGTTAAATAAATGCAATACCTATTCAGTGTCTCAGTCACCGAAAGGTGCACTGTCCTCTAACCAAGCATACACAAGACCAAAAAACAGCTGCATATAGAGGGAGGAAGATCCCAACTAGCGCTGCCAGGTGGTTAATCAGACAATGTACCAATAAAAAATATATATATTTATTACGGGGACAGGTGGGCATGTAGATTACACTAGTGGTAGCACAATTTATTAAATCCTTTATTCTAAACCAGGGGTGCCCAATCTTTTGAAGAGCGAGGGCCACTAAAGCAACTTGGCAACCAGTCGTGGGCCACAATGAGTAGAGCGGAGGGATGACAGGTCACGGCTACTCTATAGGCCCTCAGATCTGCTCAGGTGGAAGGGGACAAATTCCCTTCTGTTTTCGGATTGGAGGCAGGTGGGTGTAAATGGACATCTGTTGCTCCATAGAGGTGAATTGAGGGTCCTATTTGGTCGAGCTGATCGTGTGAAAAGGGCCTAAGACTGATGTGCTCCAGTTTACCCACACCATGGGTGCAGTGTAGGGCACCTGTGTCTATCCTGCGGGTTAGCTGAACTTTACCATAGACTCCGCCTGTGGCAAAAGCCAGCAGTGTAGAGGAAGCATCGGCTTATGGGGCTCTGCTCGGCAGCCACTTCCTTCCTCTACCACCAGCTTCATTCACAACACTGATGCTGTGGTATGGCGGGTGGGCATCCTGCAATCTGGGCCTGCCAACCCACCATTCCAGAGCAGGGGGTCGGGGGCCACATCAGAGGGCTCCGCGGGCCACATGTGGCCCCCCGGCCACTGGTTGACCACCCCTGTTTCCTATTTTCAGAATCCATAAAAGAATCTGTGCGATCCACAAAGGGGCATAGTTGGCATTTCCCACAAGGGAACGTCCCTTTAGATCTAGGGTAAGTAGACAGCCAGTTGTCCGTAGGTGATTTCACAAACTCTGAATGGATTAAGATATCGCCTACATTTATTCCTCTATGTCAGGGGTCAGGGGTGCCCAACCTTTCGAAGGCCGGGGGCCACTTAAGCGACTTAGTAACCAGTCTCGGGCCACAATGAGTGGAGTGGGCAGGTGACAGGTCTGTGTCCAGTCTGCATATGCAAAGCAGACACAGACACAGCTCAATCTACTCTATGGGCCCTCCGATCCAATCAGATAGAAGGGGCAGATCCACTTCTTTTTTTTTAGCAGATCGGATTGGAGGTAGGCAGTTGTAAATGGAAAAAAATCTGTTTACATCTGCCGCTCCATAGAGGTGAATGGAGGGTCCAATCATGTGAAAGGGGCTTAAGGCTGATTTTACACTAAAGTATTGCGGTCTATAGCGGTGCAGTGTACCTGAGGTTTTCCCGCCGGTTATCTGCACTTTGCCATAGACGTCTATTATATCCTGCAGGTGTGGTGCTCTTTCTGAAAAGCCACTTACTTCCTCTACCACCGGCTTCATTTACAACACTCTTACAAATGCTCTTGGATGGCAAGTCAGCAATCTGCAATCTGGGCTTGCCATCAGAGTGCAGGAGGTCGTGGGCCACATCAGAGGGCTCCGCGGGCCACTGGTTGGGCACCCCTGCTCTATGTGCTACAATTTTAGAGGTATTTCCTACAAATTTTGCCATTTTAGCATTAAGTAAAATTCCCCAATGTTTTTGTAGAACCCACATACTTATGTCTTTTCTTTAGCCCTGCAGAGCTGTCTATGAGAATACCCTCGCTCACGGAATCTAGCATAAAGTTCTCTTTCCTTTCGTCTGAAGTCCTGCTGATTAGAGAAATTACTTTTAATGTGTAGTAACTGTCCTATTGGGATGTCACCATTCTGGATGGCAACTGCACAGAGAAGAGTGTTTGGCCTCGTACACACGATCAAATCTGTCTGCTGGAAACGGTCTGCTAGACCGTCCCAGCAGACAGATTCGATCGTGTGTACGGCCGAGCCGATGGATTTGGCCACCCGACAGATTTCAAAGCATGCTTTGAAATCTATCGGGTGGGAATCCGTCCGCCCGACATGTCTGCTGGTTAGTACACTTACCAGCAGACATGTCGTCCCGCACCGCCGCCGAATGGATTCGGCGCATGCGCAGAAGTGTTTTACTTCCTGGTGCGGTGACGTGGCGGCGTCAACGTCACCGCCACGTCACCGACACGTCAGCGCACCGTCTGCTAACGGGGATTTTGGTTTGCTCGTGTGTACACGCGAGCAAACCAAAATCCTATCAGACAGATTTGTTCAAATCGGTCGGTCCGACCGATTTGAACAAATAGATTGCCTCGTGTGTACGAGGCCTTACAGGTGCGGGTGCTGGAATTTGGAGTGGAGTGATCTCCTCATTAACTTCCCGCTGGGGCACAACGCCAGAATCTGCATCCCACCCAGTTCCATCAGTCCGGACATGGGTATCTGTGACCCTGTTTTTATAGTTTGTTTTAAGGGTATGGTGCGGGCCTTACTGATACATTGTTTGTTACAACAAGACATATATACTTTTTTTTTGTACATTTTTCAAAATAAACATACTCTTTTTACTCATACAAGTCTCAATTAGCACCTGCTGGGATCTTCCTCTGCATAGATGCAGTTGTTCTTTTTGGTCTCATGTATGCTGGGTTAGAAGCACGTTAACAGCCCTCCATCTTTTGGATTTGGGCTAATATCACTTTTTCTATGGGGGATGAAAAAGATCGGGAAATAGAGTCAGCTTTTGATGTAACCCAATCTTTATCTAGTGATGAAGTATGCACTAGAATAAAAATGGGAAGGGGGAAAAACATAGAGGCACTCACATATGCCATCATCCGTAATATTCAATAGAAGAGTTTTGTGACTGCTAAAAAAACAGTAACAGGGCAGACTTTAAAGGCAAAGACAGGGAATTAAAAAAAAATAATAATTATACTTTAATACAAAAAATAAGATACATTAAAACCACACAGTTTACATATTCAATTTCAAAATATCCTTTCATCTACGCGTTTCGCCTGTTGGCTTCCTCAGGACGAGGTAGGAAAATTTTGAGAGTAGGATATAAAATATTTCATTTATCAATATCGATGCGACCATCCGATATCCAGTGCATCAAGAACGCTAATACTCATAGGTATACCAACCAGGCTTAGTCATCCGTTTTAAGGAGGCCTTTATGGGTTAGACCTAATGAATATACAAATCTTGTTTATTCGCTATAGCGTTAGCTATACCCCGGGACTTACAAGATTTGTATAATCATTAGGTCTAACCCATAAAGGCCTCCTTAAAACAGACGACTAGGCCTGGTTGCCTAAATTGGATATAATTCCTACTGTGGCCTCGCTTTTTGCTGTTTTTTGGTTCCGGCTATTTTGACGACTTGGATAATTACTAGATTTGACTGGTCTATCATGATTCAGATGTGACTCTGGTGTTAGGCAAAGGTATCTCTTCAGGCTTGGCTGTATAAGTTCTGTCTCCTACTAGCCACGCACAAAGGGCCAGATTCAGAGAGCCGTAACTCCTGTCTAACTGGTGATAGACTGGAGTAATTTCAACTTACGCGGGTTTTTTAGCTAGTCGGAAACCTCAAACCTCAATAGACAGCTGCGGGCTTCAATTCGACTGGATTACGTGTTCGTACGCCTTCAGATCTACGCTGCAATAAAATTGCGGCCACTGGGTGGACTTCCCGTCGTTTTCCTCGTCGGGGTATGCTAATGAGCTTTTGCCGGCGATCCCAGAAATTACAATCTTCAATCGCAATCTCTTACGGCATCTTTAGTCATCTTTTTTTTGCGTGACACTATACCAGCTTTTTGCTGGTCTAATATTAGACAGCCCATGTTAAGTATGGCTGTCGTTCCCGCGTCGAATTTCTAAGTTTTCCGACGTATTTTATTATTTTTAACGTAAGTCGTTCGGGAATAGGAATGTTCGTAAACTACGCTACTCAAACAACGAATTACGTAACAACGTGATTTCGCGCAATGCACGGCGGGAAATTTCTGAATGGAGCATGCGCAGTTCGATCGCCGCGGGGACGCGCTTAATTTAAATGCTTCACGCCCCCTAATCACGTATTTCGATTACGCGGCGAGAAATAGACTACGCCGCAGTAGCGTACAGGCAAAAATCTACCAGAATTCGATGTAGAGCCTGGGAAAATACGGCAGTGTAGAGTATTTCGATTACGCAGCGCAAAATTAAGTGTATCTGAATCTGGCCCAAAGTTTTTTCTGATATACCTATGAGTATTAGCATCCTTTGACAGTTCAGTTCAGTATTCTAGCCAGCAGTATCGCAGTATCAAAGCTCCAAGTCTATAGATCCATTTTTTTCTTTCCTTAAGAGGACTTGATCAAAATCCCCTCTTCTAGGGGGCAGGTTCAGGGTATAGATGCCCTCAACCTTCATCCTCTCACAAAAACCTACATGTACCCTCTCTGGAAAGTGCTTTGCTAAAGGTTGTTCCGGTTCTCTCACTTTCATTTCTCTAATATGTTCACTTTTCCTCACCCATAACTGTGTTTAAGTTTTCCCTATATAGAATTTATTACAGGGATAGGTGAGCATATAGATTACCCTAGTTGTACCACAATTTATCAAATCCTTCATTCTATACCGTTTCCCATTTTCAGAATCCATGAAAGAATCTGTGCGATCCACAAAGGGGTATAGTTGGTATTCCCACAAGGGAACTTCCCTTTGGATCTAGGTTAAGTACCATTTGTCTGTAGGTGATTTCACAAACTCTCAATGGATTAAGATATTGCCTAGATTTCTTGCTCTACGTGCTACCATTTTAGCAGTATTTCCTACAAATTTTGCTATTTTAGAGTTAAGTGAAATTCTCCAATGTTTTTGTAGAACCCCCTCATACATAAACAAATGTAGTCATGGGACTTATACATTTTATTTTTGCATTCCTTTTTTGAATAGAGAAGTTCCTTTCTTTTCCGAGTGGCTATCTTTTGTTTAGCCCTACGGAACTGTCTATGAGAATATGCGCAGAAACTGTCCTATTGGGATGACGCTTTGTAACCATTCTGGTTGGTGACTGTCGGCACAGGGAAGAGTGTTAGCAGCTATCAGAAGGTGCGTGTAACAAAAGTATGCTTCTCTATAGAGATTTTCAAATCCAGAAACTGAATTTGCTTTTGATCAAAAGAAGTAGTCAGTTGTATATAACTGTTGTTTCTATTCAAACCTTCGATAAACGACTGTAATGAATCCACATCTCCCCTCCACAGCAACAGTTCATCATCAATGTACATCAGCCAGGTATGTACATTGGCGAGGTATAAACCTCTGCCTCCTCCCACTGACCTAGATGGAGGCACACGTATGCCGGAGCCCACGATGCCTCCATTGAGGTGCCCCTAATCTGTTGAAAGAAACACCTGCAAATTGGAAAAATGTATTGTCCAGAGCAAAGCAAAAGGCCCAAATTAAATGAATTCTCTGGGCCCATTTCAGGAAAATTACAATCCAAAAAGGACTTAATTGCCTGTAGGCCTATTCTGTGTGAAATAGACGTGTACAGGGATTCCACACTATCCCAACGAGCCATACATCTTCATTAATTGACAGATTGTCAATCTTACATAGGACCTCACTGCTATCTTAACATAGGATTCAATTTTCGCTACCATGTCCTCAGGGGCGGACTGACAACTCATGGGGCCCCCGGGAATAGAAGATTATGGGGCCCCCGGCTTACAGATGGCCACCGAGCCAGGTGGCAGTACAGAGGCAGGGCAGCTAAAATCTTGGGATTTTCACATCAAAAGCATGTAGGTTTTGGACATATCAGGGATATATGTAAAAAAAAAACACAGATTTTTACATACTGTCCCTGGTTTTATTGAGCCTGGCAACCCCGATGGGGCCCCCTAGTGGCATGGGGCCCTCGGGCAGTGCCCGAGTTCCTCAATGGTTAGTCCGCCCCTGCATGTCCTTTAAAAGGAGATCTAGGTATTTACCCATTCTCTCTAATAGACCACTTACCGCCCAAACTATTAGTCTACCATGAGGTTTTTTGGGGTACTTATGGATCTTTAATATGATATAGAAAATCGGTACATTGAACTAAGACACCGCAATATATTCATATTCACATTTAGAGAGTAGATTTTCTTCTTTTGTCCATTTTAATGTATCATTTAGTCTAGCTACTGAAGTAGGGGATGGATTACTTTCAAGTTGTTTAGAAGTAGATTCATCCCTAAGCTGTCTTTTGACCTCATATTCTTAATCATTTTCATTACCCTTCATTACTCTTCTTTTTATTATAAAGTTTTTAGCTTCTTTAAGTTCATCGAGGGCCTTTTATTCCTTCATAGTGATGTTATCTTTCATATTCCTTGACCATTCTATTGATTTAAGTTCCATCTGGACCATGTCCAGTAAATGACTTAAGCCGCGTACATACGATCCTCTGACTTTTGTCCGAAGGGCATTGGTCGTGAACTTGTCTTGTATACAAACAGTGCGCAATTGTTGGCCAATATACACTAAAACTACATGATTTTTCAGCTTTTTAGCGCCACCCTTTGGGCACCTTCGGCTAATGTTGTGTTTGGTGAGCATTTGGACTTTGGACTTTTGTACACACGATCAGAAAATCCAACAACAGACAATTGTCCACGGAAAATCTTAAAGCATGTCATCCAACATTTGTCCGCAGAAAATGCGACAACAATTGTCCGATGGAGCATACAAATGGTCGGATTTTCCACCAACAGCTTGTCATCACACAATTCCCGTCGGAGAAATAGATTACGTGTATGAGGCTTTAGCCATATGTTGTTTCTGAATTGTGCCATTTTAGTTGACTTAATTTTTAAATTTGCCTCTGTTTTAGAGGGCAATTGGAAGATGTCCTTCTACCCATTCTCCTCCAATAAACAAGAATGTCCAAAGCTACCTCATCATCCTCTTCTTCTTGGGAAGTATGAAGTTGGGATTCCCCTTTCTGATCATAGAAAGTTTTAAAGAATACTTTACGAAGGAATAGCACATCTTCATAAACCATGCACTTATCCATGTTATCAGTAGGTAACAACTACATTCCTTTCCTGAAATAGCCACAGTTTCCCATTGCTTTTAATGGTAAGAAGCAGTGGATGAGCGGTAAACACACCACTCTTTCACTGCTCCAAAGATGCGGCTAGCAGGACTTTTTTTACCGTCCTGTTAGCGCACCGCTCCAGCAGCCACTGTTTCAGGTCGGTTTGCAGGCGCCTGCAAACCGCCCCAGTGTGAAAGGGACCTAAATATGAGATCTGAGGAGAAATACAGGTCTAATGAAATCTCATCGAACGCTCCGCTTTGGCTAAATCCGACTACACCTCATCTCTACAACATGCCGGATCCATATGTATGGACCAAGTATGGCATCAAACTCATATCGCATATAACGGAGAACAATACTTTGATCCCCTTGTCCCGACTCTCACAGACTCATAATATACCAAATCATTGTTTTTCGGTACCTGCAACTGTCACATGCGTTTAATGCCCAATTCCCACATTCCTCCTGCATGGTGGTTCAGTCAGGGTTGGAGAAGACACTTTGCTCCAGATGTGCTGAAAAACCAACATCTTGTCTGTATGAACATCTGTTATTTGTGTCTCTCCCTCCCATGGATAAGCTCTAGTCTTGTTGGTAAAGAGATATCCCTGCGCTGGACAACGATGATTGGGACGATGTTTGGGATTTCCCCTTTAGCTCCCTAGTTTCATTGAGAGACAGGCTTGTGCAGTTTAAAGTAGTACACAGAGCCTACTTTACACCCCATAGGCTTCATAAAATGGAACATGAGCTCTCTGCAGAATGCTGGAGGTGTGGTGTCTCCCCGGGAGACTTTACACATATTTTCTGGGCTTATCCTAGGATCCAGCAATATTGGACTGAGGTGCTGGATCTGATTGGCCTAGTCGCCCTGATTACAGTAACAATGACGATGGAGGTGTGCCTTTTGGGCCTGATAGAGACGTTGGTGCCGACTGTTGGGAGGAGAACTTTGATTGGGTTATTACTCTTTTATGCTCAAAAAAATATAGCTATGCATTGGAAGAAACCCACAATGCCTTCTCTGGCTTGATTGAAGCATCTTGTAAACGAGAGCCTTCCCCTGTATAAAGATACGTATGAAAATAGAGGATGCCCCTTGAAATATGACCAAATCTGGCGTACTTGGTTGGCGGAACCTACAACGGCTTGATTGTCAGGTGACGAACTTACGGAGTAGTTTGTAGATACTTTGCTGAAGCGGGGTAAGGGAGCATTGTGTGCCTGATTGGGGAATAGCTGTTTCTGGTGATGGAGGAGATGTCTGACGTACTGGATATCAAACTGTGTCCCGAGCACGCATGTACTTGCCATGCACTGTTCAGATCACATGCTAAAAATATGAAGATTTGTTAAGCACTATCTGCCTGCTGATTATGTACCTGTTGTGTTTTTCACCTTTTTTTTTTGTTTTGTTTTTTTTGTTCTTGTTTACTGTTCAAAAATGTAATAAAAAGGGATATAAAAAAAAAAATGAGATCTGAGGTCTTTTTGACCCCAGATCTCATATTTAAGAGGACCTGTCATGATTTTTTCTATTACAAGGAATGTAAACATTAAATAAAAGTGACCCAATATTTTTTTTTTAAATAGGGTAAAAATTAAAAAAATGGAGTAAATAAGAAAAAAAATTTTTTTTAAAGCGCCCCGTATCAGATGAGCGCGCACCCAGAAGCGAACGCATACGAGCAAGCGTAACTTTGAAGCGTGACATGTTGGGTATCAATTTACTCGGTGCAACATTATTTTTCACAATATAAAAAAAATTGGGCTAAATTTACCATTGTCTTATTTTTTTTTTTCATTCAAAAAAATAGTTTTTTTTTCCAAAAAAGTGCTCTTGCAAGACCGCTGTGCAAATACAGTGTGACAAAAATCTCAGAAAGAGACTCAGTCCTTAAAGCGGAATTCCACCCTAATGGGGTACTTCCGCTCATCCGGTTCCTCCCCCCCTCCGGTGCCTCAATTGGCACCTTTTGGGCGGCAGAATACGTATCCTTTCCCGCTTTCGGGAGTCCGGGCTGTTAGGAGAGAGGAGCGGGGCCTCGCACATGCGCGGTAGGTTTCCCGGCCTGAAGCCGAAAGGCTACACTGCCAGGTTCCCTTACCCGCAATGGCGGCGGCAGCAACCGACAGCTGATGGAAACATCAGCTACGGGTGCCGACATCGAGGGACAAAAGGACAGGTAAGCATCCTATTATTAAAAGCCAGCAGCTACCATATGTGTAGCTGCTGGCTTTTAATTATTTTTTTTGATCCGGAACTACGCTTTAAGTGGTTAAAGACAGCTGTGGGGATTACATTAAAGTATCTCGCCAGAGTAGCACAAATACAACATATTTTTAGGTCTCTCTGCTTCAAGTCACTAGGACTCAGACCCAAGTTGTGGCACTTAACTATATATGTATATGATGTACCTCCATTCTGCATGCTAATGTTAATACATGAAACATATGTTTATACTACCTCTGTATTGAAAACAATAAAGGATTTGGAACTTTGGAACTTCAATTTCTTCTTTCCATCTTCTGTCTCATTTCCATCACCCCCCTCTTTAGTTTTCTTTCTCCTTCTATTAATTTATTTTTGCTGTCCTGTGTCTTTTACAAGAGTCTTTTCCCAACACACTCATCAATTCAATGACAACAAACTATGATAAGAGCTATGATAACAGTTAGGTTTATATTGCTTTTGTCTGCTGTTCCTTTTACAATATCATCTCACAGGATAGATTTGTATTTTTTTATGGAAATAGCTGATCTTAAAAGGACCCACTTTATATTATGCTGCATAAAAATAATTTCAGTCCTTTATAATATTAAAATCTCATTATTCTGTGTAGCAGTGGATTAACTGTTCATGGGCTCAGGTTGTTTTTAATTCATGGTCCCAGCCAGCTTAATTGGATTATATATAAGGGTTATCGTTCACAGGAATGTGTGTTTTGCTTCTGACATAAGTTTGTGCAGCATTTGTAAAGAATTTGCATTTGAATTGGTTTATTGATTTTTTTTTTTACAGAAAATGGTGTTATACAATATACATCATAGCACCTAGTATGCCATAGATTGCAAATGCATGAAACAATATCCTAATAAAGGCTAATATCCAAAAAACGGTACCTCTCATACATTATATGCCAGTGATGGCGAACCTTGGCACCCCAGATGTTTTGGAACTACCTTTCCCATAATGCTCCACTACACTGCAGAGTGCATAAGCATCATGGGAAATGTAGTTCCAAAACATCTGTGGTGCCAAGGTTCGCCATCACTGGTATATGCCATTACTGCATTGGAACTTACTCCTATATGGTTTATTCTATCAGATGACCTGAGTGTGTATAGACACGTAGTTGACACAATTGTGTTACCTAAATAATGCAGTCAGTGATTCATTGAATGATACTACCTAGAGCTTTTGAACATCATGAATAATATGGCTATAGACAACTAATGCCTCTGACATGTGCTTGATTTCTGGCTGTATGAGAAAATTCTAAATGGACAATGGATTTATTAGAGCAGTCACCAATTATGCATGTTAAGTAAAAATCTGACAAATATAAACACAAATATTTTTTTAGGCTACAAAAAATAAATTACCTACAAGCTGGCAGCTCACCAATATAATCACCAGTATAATGTCTACGTGGCATCCTGCAGCCGTGGCTTCAATAGACAACCAGTTCTGACTCAGCTGTTCTTCATCTCAGTGACAGTATTGGTATATTACCAATTTTACTTTATTCCCTTGTTGATGCTTTTTCATAAAAGGACCGCAGTGTCTATACTATGAGGCCGCGTACACGCGATCAAATTTATCTGCTGAAATCGGTCCGACGGACCGTTTCAGCAGACAAGTCTGATCGTGTGTACGGGCAAGCAGACAGGTTTGTTCTTCGGAACAAATTTCAAAGCATGCTTTGAAATTTGTCCGCTACAAACCTGTCCGTCGGATCTGTCCGCTGGTTAGTACTAGGGTTGTCCCGATACCACTTTTTTAGGACCGAGTACAAGTACCGATACTTTTTTTCAAGTAGTCACCGATACCGAATACCGATACTTTTTTTTACGTGTCCACAAATGCAGCCATGTCCCCCCACATATTGCAGCCATGGTCCCCCACATATTGCAGCCATGTCCCCCCACATATTGCAGCCATGTATGGTCCCCCACATATTGCAGCCATGTATGGTCCCCCACAATTAGCAGCCATGTATGGTCCCCCACATATTGCAGCCATGTATGGTCCCCCCCATGTTGCAACCATGTATGGTCCCCCATGTTGCAGCCATGTATGGTCCCCCATATTGCAGCCATGTATGGTCCCCCATATTGCAGCCATGTATGTCCCCCATATAATGCAGTGCAGTGACTGACAACTTCTGGCAGTGGCAAGGCAACCAACTACACATAGCTTGCCTCTGTGTGCACTACTGTATTACTAGACACTCGGTATTCCTATTCAATTCATTCAGCTTATTTATCACTGTCTCACTCTCTAGTCTCTACAATTCTACATTAAATCTTACTTGCTCGGCGAGGGCTGGCGAGGGCTGACTGCTGCTATGATGTTCGTCCTGGTCCTGCTCTCCACCTGCTCTCCTCCCTCTCTCCGCCTCTCTCCTCCCTCTCTCCGCCCACTCTCCTCCCTCTCCGCCCACTCTCCATCCCTCCTAATTAAGCAGCACGAGGCGAGGAGGAAAACTAACAACAATTGGCTGCTCTTTGGCGCTCTCTCTACCCCTCAGCTGCTGCTGCTCTCCGCCCCCAGTATGCACGCTCGAGCGAGGTGAGTTAAAAAAAAGTCAC
Source organism: Rana kukunoris (assembly GCA_029574335.1). Lineage (NCBI taxonomy): Eukaryota > Metazoa > Chordata > Amphibia > Anura > Ranidae > Rana > Rana kukunoris. Next base: position 211,589,621 of record CM056051.1, read on the forward strand.
AGACATACCTCCCGATGTTTTGCCGCCGCTCTATCCAGTGTCCACCCCTTGTCAGCTGCCGCTATTACGCCCGCTTACCAGGAAGTTCAGAACACAGTCACATACACAGTGCCAGTGCCAGCGCCACCAACCAATTAGGATGTCGCTGCCGCTCGCCCCACCCCCTTCTAAACTGCCGCAACCAATTAGGAATAGGATGATCGCTCGCCATTCGCCACCCCTTCTAAGCTCCCGTTCTAACGCTCAGCACTCAGCAGCCTGCTCGCCTGCTCGTTTTAACGAAAAAAAAAAAAGTATTCTAATTTGGTATCGGCGGTATTTGCGGGAGTACGAGTACTCCCGCAAATACTCGGTATCGGTCCCGATACTGATATCGGTATCGGGACAACCCTAGTTAGTACACAGACAGATTTCTACAGAATTGCCAGATTCCCACGCACCGTGGGGGCCATTGATTGCACACATGTGGCACTCCAGCCCCCCCCATGAGACAGAGCACATATAGCGCAATCGGAAGCATTGGCATTCCATCAACGTACAGGTGATAGTCGATGCTCAAGGCCTCATATGGCACGTCCGTGCCAAACACCCCGGATCCAGCCATGACAGCTACATCTACAATCAGAGCCCCATCCGATTGGAATTCGAACAGAACGTGTATGGGGACACCTGGCTGGTTGGTGAGTGACATGGGTGGCAGGCATGACTGTCCCCCCCCATGATGCACACATCACAAGGGGCACATGCACTACTAACATCCTCCTGTCTTTTCCCTTACAGGTGACTCTGCATATGCACTGGGACCCCATCTCATGACTCCTATCCGGAACCCCCAAACACCAGGAGAGGAAAGATACAATGAAGCCCACGCCCAAACACGTGCAGTGGTGGAGCGCACCTTTGGCCTCCTGAAGTCACGTTTCCGATGCCTGGATAAGTCTGGGGGTATCCTGTTGTATTCCCCAAACTTTGTGTGCCAGATCATCGGTGCCTGTTGCCTGCTGCACAACTTCGCAGTAAGAAAGGGCCTGCAGATTGACCTACGTGATGACCTGACCCCTGAACCAGACAATCCCCCCCTAACCGAGGCTACCCTGTCTTCTGAGGGAAGAGCAGCCAGGAGACAGCTCACATTGGGCATCTTTGCACGTTAAACACACACATTAATTATGGCACAATGAGAATGCATGCATGCACACCATGTGGTCCCTAGCACACACACCCCACATCCTCATTAAATTGGATTGGCACAAGCCCACCATGCAGGACTTGTGAGCAGCAACGCCACGCCAGGGCTCTAATTATGTCCAATATGTCACTGTACATTCATACACCATTCACACGGACCTGGGGATCACTTCTCCCTGGTCTTGGGGAAACCTTCTCCACCAAAACTGAGGGTGACACCCCTTTTCTGGCAGTAATATCACCCCCACATTCCAAAATCATTCACAACACAAAAAAAAAATGTCCAGCAAAAAAAAAAAATGTCCAGCAAAAAAAAGCCAAAAAAAAAAATCCTGAAAAAAAAAAAGGGGGGAAACAAATTAATGCCGCTGAGGATGAAGAAAAGAGGGAAGGACGGCCGCACTCCAAGGATTTTCAAACGAAAAAAGTTGTCTTTATTGTAAATCCAAAAACATGTACAGTCACAGCAATCACAGAAAACAGGACAGCCGACGCGTTTCGCACTCGATCAGTGCTCAGCCATGACTAAGCACTGATCGAGTGCGAAACGTGTCGGCTGTCCTGTTTTCTGTGATTGCTGTGACTGTACATGTTTTTGGATTTACAATAAAGACAACTTTTTTCGTTTGAAAAACCTTTGAGTGCGGCCGTCAATCCCTCTTTTCTTCATCCTCATTGCTATTTGCACCGCCAGCACCTTGGTAATCTAATTATCCTTGATCGTCTACAGGTCTCACCTGGAGCGGTGATTTCTTTTCTTTTGTCTTTTTTAAATTAATGCCGCTGGCGTGAGCCACGCCTGGGGCGCCCACGGCCATGGCCCCGGCTCCTCAGGGAAGACTCATGGGGAGGGGGGGGAATTCGGGGAAGAAGGAGCAGCCCCTGGTCTCTGCCCACCTGGCGGCCTGCCCTCCAAGGCCACGGCAATTCTGGTCAGGCCAGCACTTAGTGTTGCCGTGTTGGCCTGCATAGCCTGGGTGAGGGCCCTCACATCCTGCCCAACGTCTGCTGTAGTAGTCTGCAGTTCGTTTAGGCAGTTTGTAAGAGCCAGGGAGTGGCAGTCCAGGTCCCCAAGCGTATCCTTTATGCAGGACAGGCTCTCCTCCATCCGCACCAAAGTCTGGCTGACCTGTCCCAGATGGCGGGTCTGAAGGGCCTGGTCCCTTCTCAGATTGGCGGGCAGAAGCTCAGCCACCCCCCTGGTCTTCTGGGACGACTTCCTGCCTCCAGCTGAGGCTTGTGGCCGGGGAGAAGGGGAGCCCCTTGGGAGGGGAGCCCTGTTGGGGGAGGAGTGGGAGGGGCTAGCCCTTATGGAGGGCTGGCTGCTGCCAGCCAGAAAGGAAGACTCCTCCAAAAACAACAATCCACTGGCTGACATGACATCCTCCTCCTCCTCAAACTCCTCCTCCTCAACCTCCTCCGAGGACTCCGGCATTGTCTGGGGGTCCTCATCAGGCTGCTGTCCTGGGGATGGTGCGGTCAGGCCAGATGGCCCAGCACCCTCCTGCACATCTGTGGATGACACAAAACATTCACAGGTTGGAGTATCCACACACTTGCCACATATTCCCTCCCCCCCCCTTATGCTACACACCTGATAGGGCAAAAAAACCTGGCATCACGGCTTCATGACTGGAGTCATAGCCAGGCAGGCCCTCCACCTGTTGTCTATTAAAGGTGTGGGCCACCGCACGCTCCTCCGCTGTAAGCCTAACAGGGCATGGTGGGCCCCCTCCAGTGCCCCTGGCATGGGCTGCCATCTGCCCCAGCATCCCCTTGCGTGTCCGGGTCTCCCCCCCCCTGCTGAATTTACCTGGTCGGTAATGTGCTGCAAAATCTCCCTCCTGGCCGGGGTGGTGTTGGCACTCTCCGGGCCGTGCAGAAAACGCCCATATAGGGTAATGGCCCGGGCAATTATTTGTTTCTCCCCCAAAGAAAAATTCAACTTACGCTTCCTCTCAGTCATACTCATACAACAACTCTCTCCCAAACAATCACCAAAAATCACTCACAAAAACAAGCAGGAAAAATCAAGCAACAAAACAAACAAACCAAAATCTATCAACCAAAAAGTCTCACAACCAGTCACCAAAAAACACTTTCAAATATATTCTACAAAACACTAGATCAAACAGTCAACAAATATCGCAAAGACAAGTCACAACGCAACAAACAACAGAACAAAAGCACCTTGCTGTATAGGGAGGGATACAAAGGGATGTACTTTTGCAAAGGAAGTGCGTTTGTGTCTGTCTATTTATGCTGTCTGCGTAGTTCACTAAGTTGCCTGGGGCCACTTCCAATTTCACTGATTGCGCCGTTCCCGAGTTGTGAGCATGCGCACAGAGGTGCTGACCATGGTCTGCTTCATGTGCGCATGCGCGATCCGGCTGGCCCTTCATTTGCATGGGGTCACGGCTCATTTCAATGTAACACGCCCACGTCCTTCCCAATTTGAATTACTCCGCCTTACGCCTCTGAAATTACGTTGCACCGGTGCTAATTTCTGCGCAAATCAAACGAGAATACGATGATTGCACCGCTACATTGCCCCGGTCTAACGTAAAGGAGGTGCGCTACGCCGGTCAAAAAATGCGCCGATGTACGTGAATCTGGCCCTATGTTTTTTCTCATTAGAACAGCGAGTGCACCAGCTGATAATGAGTCAGTTCCTCCCATTCAGAATAATTCTTCAAAATACATGGTTAAAGGGTCAATAAAAAGAAAAAAAAAACATTTTCTTTAAAATAACAAACACGTTATACTTACCTTTACTGTGCAGTTCGTTTTGCACAGAGTGGCCCTGATCCACGTCTTCTGGGGTCCCTCGGCGGCTGTCTCTGATCCTCCCCGCAAGAACTCATCACATTCATGCGAGAGAGCTTGCATGGTGAGGAGTCCTTGTGGGCGCGCTCCCGCGATACAGCGAGCGGCCACTGTATCACTCAGCTCAGCCCCTCGGCACGCCGCGTTACTGGATGTGATTGACAGCAGCGCCAGCTAATTGCTGCACTGCTCTCAATCCATCTGCTCTAGCCAAACAGCGGCCAGGCTGAGCGCTGAAGAGGATCTCGGGACCAAGCGCGGGACTTTCGAGGGGTCAGGTAAGTAAAACAGGGGCTCGGGGGGGGGGGGGGGGGGCAGCATCATCAGATGTTTTTTCACCTTAATGCATAGATTGCATTAAGGTGAAAAAAATTTTTTTCTTTACAACTCCTTTAAAGAAACAGCTATTTCCTCCTAGCACATAAAAGTAGGAATGCAAGACAAAGTTTGCTAAAAGCCCTGCAAAAATTACATTCCTCACCCAGAGGGGATTGTTTTTCTTTCTCAACAACAAAGTGGAGTGAAGTGGTGTACATTTTATTTCCGTATACATTTTGGAACATGGGAAGTGTTGGCATAAGTCAGGAATGTGTGTTTGTAACGGAATGGCCCGTGACAGACTGAGATATTCCTATGTCTAGGGTCACCTTATGTCCACTAGGGCCATAGGGTGACAAAGAATCATAATTCATATATTACATGAGATGGGACATTATTAATACTTCATATTTCAGGACTGAGATATCACAAGGAGTTCATGATGACATGACCAGGTCAGCCAGCCAGTGAGTCATACCTTTGTATAATAGGCTATTGAAATATCTTAAGGTGTTGGCTATTCACTGTAAAGACATTCCATTGAAGGTGTTGATTGCACCCACTCTCACAAGACTCTGCCATTGTGTGATAAAGCTGTCTAGAGAACTTATTCAACTAGATGTCTGTGTTATTATTCAAGGTTAATTGAACCCTATTGATGATACGATGCCGTCATGTCTAGCTACCAATTAAAGAATTATCCTCAGTGAGTGAATAGGGGGGTGGAGATTGCATTGTCCTGTGATAAACTGCATTATGCTTGAGACTGTATAAGAAGCTGAGAAAATACCAATAAATTGTCATATCTTTGAAGCAAGTGCAGAGCTTGAGTCTCGTCTTGTTTATGGGAATGGATATGGATCGTGTATGCAAGATTGTCAGAGTGTGTCAGATAAGCTTGTCGTGGGTGGATGGAAGGTCGTAAGCGGTGGTGACCGTTACGTTTGGTTGGCAGCGGTGGGATGATTCCATCTTCAGAACGACGGCTACAAGGGCACATGACAATGGAGACACTGTATGAACGGATGAAGCTCTCTTCCCTCATGGACTTACTGGAGAGCCGGGGCAGACCGGCCAGCAACCGTAAGAAAAGGGACATTATCGCAGAACTTGTCGAAATTAATAGAGCTAAGAGGCCCAGCGTAACAGACAGGACACCCGAGGAAGAATTGTTTGATCGGGCTGTTAGACATGGACTGGCACAATATGGTCCTAATCCTCCACCGGAGATCATAGACCGGGTTATAGCGGCTGTAGATGCCACCTTGCGACAGCGAAGAAGTGCTGCAGCAGCTGAAGAGAGAGGTGCAGATACCAGTCTCCATGGAAGAGGAATTCCAAAGGAGGTTACAAGAGATGCGGATACAGCATAGAGGACCAAAATCAGAGGAGGTCCTGTTGGGATGGTCGGATGTGATTCGGTGCCAACTCTGGAAGGAAGCGTTAGCTCTGGAGCAGCAACACCAAGGAAAGGTCCTGCCCTCCATCTATGCAAGGTACTGGCCGCAGTATGACGTACGACTGCTGTTGTTGGGGGAACAACCGAAGCAGGAGTGGATAGCGGAGTTAAGCAGGCTGATCCGGGCAGAGATGCAGCTGGATGAGAGCTACAGAGCCCTCCGGTGGTATGTAGCCCAAGAGTGCCCGTGGTCAGCGGGTGACAGCCCCGCAGAAGGCTATGACTATGATGGCCTGGGATTATTGTATTGGAGGATGTCCAGTGATCCAGACTTCGGGGATGATCGGGAGTGGCGCTTGGAGGACATAATGGAGCACAGAGAGGAGAAATTGAATATCTCGGGAGGCCACTGGTCACAGGAAGATTTGGAATTTCTGTCCATTCAAGAATGGGAGCTGGAGGTCGCCTACAAACAGCTGCTAGACTCGGCCCAGCAGCAGGGTGGGGCTCCCGTTGCCTGGGACTATGAGGAAAGTTCATATGACAACTGTGAACTCCTGGCTGATGAAACAGCAGTGGAAAATATGGAGATTTTCATCCCTAAAGCCGAAGCGGATGGTGTGGAGTTCCAGAGAGCCGGGGCGGCTGGCCCCTCCCTCCAGCAACAAGCTGAGGTGGTAAAGCTTTTACCCCCAGCTGAATCACTGGCAACAGAGCAGGGTGCCCCAAGCCTCTGCTCCAAACTAGCAGAAGAGGGGGACCCTGTGGTAGTGGATGGGACTGTGGTCTCCACTCACAGCAACCCAGCGGAAGAGCTGGCAACAGAACAGAGTGTCATAGGCCTCTGCTCCTCACTAACAGAAGAGGGGGACCCTCTGGTAGTGGATGGGACTGTGGTCTCCACTCACAGCAACCCAGCGGAAGAGCTGGCAACAGAACAGAGTGTCATAGGCCTCTGCTCCTCACTAACAGAAGAGGGGGACCCTGTGGTAGTGGTTTGGGACTGTGGTCTCCACTCACAGCAACCCAGCGGAAGAGCTGGCAACAGAGCAGAGTGTCATAGGCCTCTGCTCCTCACTAACAGAAGAGGGGGTTCCTGGGGTAGTGGATGGGACTTCAGTCTCCACTGGCACAACCCCAGAAAATGGTACAGGACTGGGACAGGAGGATGTCGGCTTTGCTTTGCAAGCACCGGGGGGTTTTCACCAAGCACCAGTGGATGGGACTTTAGTCTCCACTGGTATACCCCAGGAAGGGGGGCAGTTGGCCCAGACCCCCAACAGCATGATGGACTGAGCCCAGCCACCCTGCCTTCTCCCCAGCGGCAGGCGTGTTCTCTGAGAGAGGCAGAGGTTGGCGGGGTGAGTAATGCTCAGTTTGGAGCCATTTATTTGGGGTACAGTATGGATACCAGCATTGGAGGACTGGAACTACTGACGGACTTCGGAGTCAACCCATTTGGGGTTACCACCTGTGTCCGTCTCCCACCGAAAGGGGAGAGATGTAACGGAATGGCCCGTGACAGACTGAGATATTCCTATGTCTAGGGTCACCTTATGTCCACTAGGGCCATAGGGTGACAAAGAATCATAATTCATATATTACATGAGATGGGACATTATTAATACTTCATATTTCAGGACTGAGATATCACAAGGAGTTCATGATGACATGACCAGGTCAGCCAGCCAGTGAGTCATACCTTTGTATAATAGGCTATTGAAATATCTTAAGGTGTTGGCTATTCACTGTAAAGACATTCCATTAAAGGTGTTGATTGCACCCACTCTCACAAGACTCTGCCATTGTGTGATAAAGCTGTCTAGAGAACTTATTCAACTAGATGTCTGTGTTATTATTCAAGGTTAATTGAACCCTATTGATGATACGGTGCCGTCATGTCTAGCTACCAATTAAAGAATTATCCTCAGTGAGTGAATAGGGGGGTGGAGATTGCATTGTCCTGTGATAAACTGCATTATGCTTGAGACTGTATAAGAAGCTGAGAAAATACCAATAAATTGTCATATCTTTGAAGCAAGTGCAGAGCTTGAGTCTTGTCTTGTTTATGGGAATGGATATGGATCGTGTATGCAAGATTGTCAGAGTGTGTCAGATAAGCTTGTCGTGGATGGATGGAAGGTCGTAAGCGGTGGTGACCGTTACAGTGTTCAAACTAATTTTTAAACCCTTGTTTACAAATGGAGAAGAACATTCAATACAGTGTGTTGGAGCTCAATCTGTGGTTGGACCATTTACCCAGCAAGCCCCATTGGAAAGCAATTGTCAGCTGCAGATAACTTTCAGAACACCAAACACGATCACTTTTTGTGATGAAAAAAAACAACATTTTCAAAAACGTCATTTAAAATGATCATGTGTGGGCAAAACGTCGTTTTAGGTCTTCAAAAAAACGACCAAAAAAAAATTCGAACATGCTTGAATTTTTTGTGTCGTTTTTCAAAATGTCATTTTTTGTGTCATAAAAAGTGATCGTGTGTGGGCAAAACGATGTTGAAAACAACGTTTTTAAACCCGCGCATACTCAGAAGAAAGTTATGAGACAGAGCTTCAATGGAACAGAGTGCCGTCGAACGTGGTGTACGTCACCACGCTTTGCTAGAGCATTTTGGAAAAACGATGTTGTGTATGTAACGTCATATGGAATATGACTAGAAAAATATGATTAGAAAAAAAAACACAAACATAGAAGCTCAGTTGGATTATCACCTCCTGATTTAGTGGGAACTATGACAATAAGGCCTCGTACACACAATAGGATAGCCAGAAGACACCGGTCTGATGGACCATTTTCATCGGTCAAAACAGATCGTGTGTGGGCCCCATAGGTTATTTAACCTTCGGTTAAAAAAAAGCCAACTTGCTTTAAAATTAAACCGATTTGACCTAACGATAGGTCAAAACCGATCATTAGTAGGCACGACCATCGGTTAAAAATACACACATTCTCAGAATCAAGTCGACGCATGCTTGGAAGCATTGAACTTCATTTTTTTCAGCACGTCGCTCTTTTTTATCACCGCGTTCTAACACGATCGTTTTTTTAACCAATGGTGTGTAGGCACATCAGACCATCAGTCAGCTTCATCGGTTAACCGATGACAACGGTCCTTCGTTTCTTGTTGTCCTTGTGGTTGGATATATTGGGTTCCATGAGATGTTTTTCAATGGTCAGGTACTCTCCTTGTGTTTTCAGGATGGACTGAACAATAAGTTAAGCCGCGTACACACGATCAGTCCATCCTGAAAACACAAGGAGAGTACCTGACCATTGAAAAACATCTCATGGAACCCAATATATCCAACCACAAGGACAACAAGAAACAAATACCACAGGTAAGTGCGAGAGGCATCAATGTACACTTTTAGGCTCACATGTATTTGGCAGAGCTCAGAACCCCAATATCAGTGGAAAAGTCTATATAAAAAAGGTTTATAAAGCAGCGAGTCAAACATTCTCTGCAGGTGAATCTACCAGGTGCATGTGTTTGAAATGACAGCAAAAGATCTACCACCAGTGAATGCTTGGTGGAAGTCTCATTCACTGCTTTATAGTTATTGCTTATGTGTTTAAAGTGATACTAAAGTCACTTTTTTTAAACATTTACTACTTACCTGCTCTCTGCAGTGGTTTTGCACAGAGCAGCTCCGATCCTCCTCTTCTCGGGTTTCTCTTCGGCACTCCTTGCCCCGCCCTCCCGTTGCGTGCCCCCACAGCAAGCAACTTGCTATCTGAAACAGCTGTATGCAGTATGGGAAATAAATGGATTTATAATATTAAGATGTTTCTCTCATATACACAAGCAGTTTTAGATTTTGAGTTAACACTGGAGTGTAAAGTAATAGTGTACATGGTACATGTTTTTATTACAAATTATGTGAGCAGACTGCAGTTCTTCTTTAACTTGTATTGTAATCTGTGACCAGTGTGGCTTGTTGCAGGGCTGGACTGGGACAAAAATTTGGCCCTGGACTTCATCCAGACTGGCCCACTTTGACAGGTCTCTCCCATGGCGGCCGGACAACTCCCGCACCCCCCTCCGGCAACCCAAGCCCCCTCTCCGCCTTCACTACCCATTCTACTTCATTAGAGTAGAACGGCTGGTACTGGTACTCTTATAGGCAGTACCAGTGGGGAACCTAGACATTATTTCACCCGGGGCAAAGAATCAGTTCGGTGCCCCCCCCCCCAATGGGACAAGATTAGGCAGAAGGGAGAAACTCCCAGGCCATAGCTGTTGAGTCAGCTGTCTGTCCCCTCCCCCATGCTCCTCTGTCATCATCCCCTGCTTCTCTGTTCCCCCCCAGGTGAGCGCTGTGGGGAGGGAGAGGAGGTGAGCGCTGCAGGATGGGAGAGACAAAAAAAACAGAGGGGGCAGCGGTCCGCTGTCACTGAAGCCGGCCCACTGAGCCATCGGCCCACCGGGAAACTCCCTGTAATCCCAATGGCCAGTCCATCCCTGGCTTGTCGCCATCATCATGGCTCATTGTCCAAAATCCATAATTGTGAAAATAATTCCTAGGTCTATACAGTCATAATGTTATACAGCAACCCATTGTGTTAAACCAAAATTCCATTCATTATTAAAGTTAGTAAAGAAACAGTAAATAATAGATTTAGAAAAATTAAGTGAGCTTCAAGAGGGATTTGTGATTTTGTTCCACTATAGTTGGGCTGCAGATATGTCATAATTCCAGTAATACATCAAACTAATAACTGAACCCATAGTCTCACTCAAGAGATGCCTAAAGCAGGCCACAGTGTAGGTAATGGCCTAGATTTCAATGAGAGAATCATTTATTGTGCTGTAATGTTCTGTCCTATTGATCATTGTTTTCTGCCTGGGACTGCATAGACATTTATCTTATAGGAAAGGACGGTATTAACTCCCAGCTTAGGTTTCAGTATGCTGTGCACATGTTCCGATATATGATAGCAATGATAAAAGGAGAGGATTTTCATTTAGCACAGCAGTTACAGTGAAAAATAACACTGGTTTAACAATATGCTTGTAACTCACATTACATGAGAAACATTTAATCAGTTTGTGTGAATTACATTGCAGCCTGACCATTAACAGACCAGAATCTGAATGGCTCCCCCAGGCTCAAATCTTTGAGAATGTATACCATTCGCCTACCCAGCTTACTCCACAGTACTTTATGAATGAGGGATCCCTTTATAACAGCTCTGTAGTAACACATGAACAGGCTTAAAGTATTTAAGTATTTTTTTTTAAATAACAAACATGTTCTACTTATCAGCCATGTGCAAAGTTTTTACACAGCTTCTCCCATGAGGTCCCCGACTTGCGCGCATGGCTCTTTCCCCTTCTAGGTCCCCATTGCAAGCCACTTAGACACACCCATTGGGGGTTATTTACGAAAGGCAAATCCACTTTGCACTAAGTGCAAACTACAAGTGCAAAGTGGACTTGAAATTGCACTGAAAGTACACTTGGAAGTGTCGCTGTAGATCCGAGGGGGGACATGCAAGGAAAATAAAAAATGCAAAGGTAAGTGAATCAACAATGCACTAGCTTAAAGGAACCTATTTAGAAAATAAAAGACAAACTTTTACAACCCATTTAACTAATTGCCGACCGCCCGCCGTCATATTACTGCGGGGCGGTGGCACTGCTACGCGGGAGCACGTAGCTCTACGTCCTCCCTGTAGCAGCTGCACAACCATTTACTGTGAAGCTCAGTGTACTGCTGCTGCTCCCCCTTTTGCTCGTATGCATTTGAGAACAGAGGGAATGTGATCATTGGATAAAAAAAAAAGGTGTTTATGTTTATATTAATATATTATATATATATACACACACACACACACACACATTTTGCTTTTTATTTCCATTTTAGAACTGGATAGGTTATTTTACAAGGTAATCCTTTACAATCACTTTAAGGTAAGCACTATTGGACAGATTTGTAGCACCTCTATTTTGCTGTTATTTGTACATTTTCTTTTACATGTGTGGACATCCGCGTAAAAAACAGCTTTACTTCTGGCAGCAGCAACTTATTGGGAGGGGTGAAATGCATCGGCACTTACTTTATATAGCAACCACAACTTGCAATACAGTAACAGGCTGCTCAAAACGAGGGTGATGGCTTCTATATTGCTTAGCTTGTTTAGCAATGGTAGGTCTTTTGTATTTCCCTATGTTATTAATCAATACATTTTACAACTAGTTTTGCACATGTATTTAATGTGTGTTTTTTTAGGCCAATTGCAGGGTGGCATGCTTTAAAAAAAGAAAACTGAAGTTTCCAACCCTAAGTATTGTTGGAAAAAACAATTGGATTGTCTTGTCTCTTTGCTGTACTGCTTTGCCAGTATTGTTGAGTATGATTTTTTTGTTTTTTTGATTTAGATATGATACTTTGGATTAATCATAAAAACAAATTGCATAATCGTGGTTCTGTAACTTTTTATTTTAATGAATTGTTTTTGAGTCTTGAGCCGGTTGGCCTGTTTGTTACATGGTGGGGAGTACTATTGAAGCCAAAACAGCCACCACTGACCACCATTATAAGGTATCACCAGAAATACAATATAGGTCGCTGCCCAGCAATGCAATCAGCTGGGTACTGGAAGAGTAGTCACAAAAGAACATTGGTGGCCAGGGTTAGGGCGAAAAAAAAAAGGTTTGCTCTGGCATCCAATGAATTGCAATTGGGCCCCATGCAAAAGTATATTGCTTAAATGTATTATAGGTTGTGTGTTGGCGCAATTAGAAAATGTATAAGGATGCAGCCACTCCATACTTTTTTTTAAAAGGGGAAAAAAAAAAAACATTTATTTTTTCCCAACATACAACAGGTGGAAAACAACAAAAAAACTAAAACATACAATACAAATACACATGTGGAGTGAACAGCGCTTAATCAATCCTTAACAGAATAAATAGGTCTGCTATACATTCAATATAAACAGAGCAACATAGAAGTCATTATTCCATTCTTAATAAGTGATATTAATCAGAGTTTAGGGGCATATTCCTGTACAATCTGTATTAAGGTTGTCCCGATACCGTGTATTTGCGGGAGTACTTGTACTCGCGCAAATGCTCCCGATGCTTCTGCCGATACTTTTTTTGTATTTATCAACATGTTCTTTGAAAATTCTTTCAGTGTTTTACTACTGCGTGACAAGCAAATAAAACATTTTTATAAATTTTTACTCATTTGTATTCTTTTATAATGTCTTGAGTTAGAGTTCTTCATAATTCTAAAGAAAATATCCTTAGTCTGTATTGTGGTTTGAAAACGGTCACATGACATTTAAAAAAGGTATCGGTACATGAAAAAAAAGTACTTGTACTCGGTCCTAAAAAAGTGGTATCGGGACAACCCTAATCTGTATCAAGGAAGCCATTTTCAGTCAAGATATCAGGGAGCAGGTGGTATGGTACGGTCAGAACTGACCCAAGAATCCCAAATCTTAAACTTTTTCGGGCATCCTCTGGCTTCATATGTCAACTTGTATAATGTTATGACGTGATTAATAAGGGTGAGCCAAAAAGGAATAGTGGACAAGGATTGCGATTTCCATAGTTATTGCTTTTTTGGCATAGAACAGCACAATACGTATAAAGGTTTGTACATTTTTGGATATTCCTTCATCGTCAATATGCCCCAACAAGAATCGCAGGGGGTTGCAAATTTAGGTATCTGAGCTACAGAGCCGATAAAGGCCGTGATCTCCAACCAGAACTTTCTAATTGGAGTACTCTCCCACATTAGATGAAAGAAGGTACCATCAGCCATGCCGCATCAAGTGCACACTGCAGAAGGCAATATACCTAATCTGTATAGCAAGCATGGGGTGAAGTAGGATCTATATAACAATTTAGTCTGGATTACTTGTCACGTGAGGAGATGAGAGTGGGAACCTGGAGGGGAAGAACTTGCTGCCAAATATCCTTCGTCAGTTCAGATATGTCAGCATGCCATCTGTTGGCCGTGTTGATAAGGCTATTTGTTGTGGAGTAGGGATGAGCTCCTCGTTCGATTCAAAGGTATGTTCAACTCGAACATTGTCTGTTGGTACGTTCGACGAAATTCGAACAAAACGGGTCTAATTCGAGTGACGCGCAACGGCCCATAATTCACTGCAGCATTGCGCGCTGATGATTGGCCAAACATGCACCATGACCCTGCATGCTTGGCCAATCACAGCACGCAAAAAAAACGGAGAGCCATAATTGGCCAAAGCACACGCCCCACACTATATAAGGCTGCCTGCTGGGCGGCCTCGTGTAGTGTGTTCCAGCGCTGAACAGAGATCAGTCAGAGAGACAGAGAGATAGTCTTTTTATATAGCTAGATAGAGCAGGCAGGCTAGTCAGTTTATTAATTTACAGTGTGTAGAGGATATATATACATCCCTAGGAGTTGTACATATATTTATACACTGTATAGCTTAGCTAGATCAGTTCTTCCCAATTTACTGGCAGGCAGGTGATTGTGCTATTTAAAGATGTTATCACAGGTATAGACCCCCAGCAGGTACAATATTTAAAGGAATTTTTAATTATTTATTTTTTAATTGTGATTTTAATGATGCTTAAATAAAAAAAAAAAATTCCTTTAAATATTGTACCTGCTGGGTGTCTATAGTTTGCCTGTGAAAACGTCTTTGAGAACCGGGTCTTGCCCGAGGGAACATGTATCAATGGGAAAAAGTTTTAAAAACGGTCAGTTTTTCAGGAGTACTGCTCCTGAAAAAACGACAGTTTTTAAAACTTTTTTCCATTGATACATGTTCCCTGGGGCAAGACCCGGGTTCTCAAAGAACAAATACGTTTTCCAACAATAACTTGAATATTGGGCTTTAAAATTAGCACTTTTGAATTCGAACGTTCGAGTCCCATAGACTTCAATGGGGTTCTAAATGTTCGCGCGAACGGGCGGTCTGTTCGAACGTTCTGGTGCGAACCGAACGCGGGGGTATTCAGCTCATCCCTATTGTGGAGTGTAGGAGAGTCCTGTAGTAAGTAGAAAGCAGCTTGGAATGAGAAGGATCAGTCAATAGTCATTCTAGCGGAGACAGCTGAACCACTATGTTACTGAGACTGAAGCCACTCCATACTTAGCAGCTTCTTTAGCTTTTAGGAAGAACTCCATTAAGGTATACATATGCAGCGGTAGGGGAAGTGTAACATGAAAGCCAAATTGTAAACTGTGTCGGCTATTATTTAATAACCCACTATAAAACCCAAGCTCTCCTGTCATATATCCATTCCTTGTGCTCTGCTGGAGGACAGTAGGGAGAGTAGTATCTAGTGAAGGGTTCCATAGAGATCAGTGTAATTTACATGTAGCGCATGTGTACTTTCTAGTACCGGTGCTAGTTAAATTTAGAGGGTATAGTTGAACTCTAATCCAAATTGTTAAGTGTAAAACAGGGTCTCTGTCTCAGCTTGGCTGTGCTGTAGGCTATTCTGTTGTATTGGGGTGTTCTTCCAGTGGAGTCGAGGTTTGGGTGCTCTTTCCCAGCAGCCAATCAGGAGGATTTGGCCTTGCTGTGCATGCTGGGGAGGGGTATTTATTAGGCGGACGCCATTGGTTCTGGGTCTTTTTCTTCAAGTGTGGCATCCACCTTTAGGGTGACCACATCACGGCGCCCAGGCGCTATGACCTACCGATCCGGGGCGTGCGTGCCTCGTGGTGTTCCTGGTTCTGGGACCATGTTGGCCCTGGGCATCTGAGAAGCGACTGGGACCCAGTGGCCCTTGGACTGTCCTACCCATGCTGTTTGGAGCTGGCCATCCATCTTTTGCCCTTTGCCAGGTGCAAGAAATGTTGGAGTTAATTGTTCTAAGTGGAGCCACCAACTAAACCTCCTCGGGAGTACAGGGTGGATTGGATTACTGCAACAGTGACCGCGAAGGAGGCGGCCCCATGGCCGGAACCCTCTTCAACTGCTGTGATCGCAGATCTGGAGACCATGACCATCTCGTCTACATTGACTCTGGCATCGGCTGTTACCCCGATAGGGTCACCGGAGGTAAGTGATGCGGATGATTAAGAGCATGTGCCTATTTTGGAAGCGGATGCCATACCGCAGACAGCGCTGACCAATGTGTTCTCTGTTTGGCACGCTATTGCTAAGATGGGCCCCGCTCAGGCTTCCCACGACTGTGATCGAGGCCTGCCTGTGAGCAAGAATAACAAAATCAGTACCTTTGCTGGAGAGCGTACATGCCTGCCCGCTGAGGAGTATGACTCATCGCCTTAGACTCATTATCTGATGATGGGGTTAATAAATGGTTTGAGCCGGAGTTTCCCGAGTCACAATGGGGTAAAAACTCCCGGGCTGCCAAGCCCCGCAAACACAGGAAACACTTCAGGGATGCCGCACCATCTGCGGATGTCCCACAGCTAACATGGGAAGTTGAAGTGCCAAGTACCAGCATTGTTAACCCCATGCCTGCTCTTCTGCCTGTAATGAAGAGAGCTCCTGACACTATTGTCTTGTTGGGACTTGGACTACCCCGTACCTGCCGAAATTGGCCCGCCTGTAACGTATCTTCATGAGAAAGGTGGCTATGGACTACGGGTGGGAATGTCCCTATGTGCCTCCAGCTCTTATGCCTGTGATTGAACAAAAGAGAGAGCTGGTACCAGGATGCAATTCGGGAACATTTAGATGTACCAAAGACTGACCGGAATACAGGAGTATGCATTCATCTGTGTAGGCCAACGGTTTGAAGATTGCTTGAGAGAATGGAGCCCTGGTCGGTACATTTTCAGCGACAGAGTGGTTCATAAATGTCCCGGGAAAGCGGATCAAGTTTTCTCTGTTACCACTACGAATCAGCGAGGGGACATCATCACTCTGCCTGATCCAAGGTTCTACAAGTAGGCCCAATGCCTGCATTGTCAACTTGGTTTGTTTCTTTAACCACTTGCCTACTGTGCACCTACACCCCCTTCCTGCCCAGACAAAATGTAAGCTTCCGGCACTGCGTCGCTTTAACTGACAATTGCGCGGTCGTGCGACGTGGCTCCCAAACTAAATTGGTGTCCTTTTTTTCCCACAAATAGAGCTTTCTTTTTGTGGTATTTGATCACCTCTGCGGTTTTTATTTTTTGCGCTATAAACAAAAATAGAGCGTCAATTTTGAAAAAAATTCAATATTTTTTATTTTTTTCTATAATAAATATCCCCAAAAAATATATAAAAAAAATATTTTTTTCCTCAGTTTAGGCCGATACGTACTCTTCTACATATTTTTGGTAAAACAAAAATGCAATAAGTGTTTATCGATTGGTTTGCGCAAAATTTATAGTGTTTACAAAATAGGGGATAGTTTATGGCATTTTTTTTATTTTATTTTTTTACTATTAATGGCGGCGATCTGCGATTTTTTTATTGGCACTGCAACGTTATGGCGGACACTTCGGACACTTTTCTGACATTTTTGGGACCATTTACATCTATACAGTGAACAATGCTATAAATATGCATTGATTACTGTATAAATGTGACTGGCAGTGAAGGGGTTAACCACTAGGGGGCGGGGAAGGGGTTAAATGTGTGTCCTATGAGTGTTCTAACTGCAGGGGGAGGTAGGGTGACTGGGGGAGGTGACCGATTGTGTCCCTATGTACAAGGGACACAGCAACGGTCTCCTCTCTCCCTGACAGGACGTGGAGCTCTGTGTTTACATACAGAGCTCCACGTCCCCGCTCAGTTACTGGGCAATCGCGTGTGCCGGCGGCGATCGTTGCCGCCGGGCACTCGCGCCGGGATCCCAGCAGAGCGGCGGGTGCGCGCGCGCCCGCCCGCGGCTTTAAAAAGACATCACGTCATATGACGTGATGTCAGGATAATGGAGTCCTCCGCCCGCCGTCATTTGACGGTGGGCGGTGGACAAGTAGTTAAAGAAGTTACGGATGGGAACTGTTGCCCCATTCCAGTTTTTGTTTTCATTCCACCGGATCCACATTTTGTTGTTTGTGCAGAACTTCGGGGGGGGTTTGCTAAGTTAGTGAGAATAGGGTCCTGCTGGCTTCTTCACAGCCCCAGGAAAAAGAAAGAAAAATAAGGAAACAGTTTTTTTATATCTCTCTTTTTATACTGATTGTTCTGAGTGTGCAATGGACTGCCTTACCCTGGTAGTACCAGCGCACTGACCACTAGGGGCAGTGTTCTGCAACTTCTACCAGCGCATAAAGACTATTGTACATAACCATGTTTTCTTCCTTAGCCTTGCAGAAGAGAAAAAAATATATATAAATAGGATTGTCGTTTTATATACCTCAGCACTTAGTGAATGTCTCCTTGGGAGGATGGGAAATTTCGCCTTCTGACGAGAGGGTGTAGTTTCAATTCCAACCTTAGTGACTGCATATGTATATTTATTTTGGATGTGTCTCTTTGGGAGGAAAAGGGGTTTCACCTTAGTTGGTAGAGGTGCAGCTTCAGTTCACTCCTCAGGGACCAAAAGTTAATAGTTAATGTATATTTGTATATGTGTTTTTGGGTTCTTCCAATTTTATTTTACAGGTGGTTTGAATCGGGCAGAATAGATAGTCAGGAGTGTAATATTTTCTATGTATCGCTGTACATAACTGCACGCATGACAATGTTTTAAGAATGTTTGTAAATTTCTATCTTCTTTTCTACTATCCTTTTGTATTATAATGCAGATTCAGGTCAGGTATTCAGGAGTGAATACCTTTTGTTGGGACACGGAGGACAGTGTCCATTCAGGTGGGGGGGAGTGTTGTGTAGCACTACCCCCGGAGGAGCTGCTGGTTGTTTCGGGTGGCACAATTACCTCATGGCTCCCCTAAATTCCTAGGGATGAATGATGCGTATTGCATTTGGTAGAAGTAAAGGAATGTCCAGAACAGGTGCTCTTTATTACCCAGCTGGAGTAAAAACAATAAAC
Source organism: Rana kukunoris (assembly GCA_029574335.1). Taxonomy (NCBI): domain Eukaryota; kingdom Metazoa; phylum Chordata; class Amphibia; order Anura; family Ranidae; genus Rana; species Rana kukunoris. The sequence goes on from CM056051.1 coordinate 211,608,284, forward strand.
TTGTGGTGAGGAAAGTAAAGTTGAAGAAGAAAGGAGAACAGCAGATTCAGGCGTAATAATAGGGAAACAGTCCTGCTCCCAAGCGTAACACTTCTTTGCGCCACTCCTGCCCGAGTGGGTTTAGTGTACCAGGACAGGCTTCTCTCACTGACCTGGCAGCTGGAGTATCACTCGAACATTTGTAGGATAAAGTCCCCGACACAGACCCTCCTTGGTAAACCTGAGCTTAAAGAAAAGTCTCTGCCACAGACCCTCCATGGTGAACCTCAGAGAGACGCCTCTGCCACAGACCTTCTCTGACTTGTAGTTAGCAAGGCAATCCTCAGATAAATGACGCCAAGATCTCCTTCAACTTGTCGCCCAGGTACCGACTGACAGGAGATCAATCCTTCAGTGTCCGACTACCTTGATCCCCGGTGGTTTGTCAAGGCCCTTTTGGATGACCAGCCTCTCAATGGTGCTCCTCAGATGGACACCCCACCGAACAGCAATAGGATCCTTAAAAGGTAGGAACCCAGTCACTCACTGGGTCCCTGTCACTGCTCAGATTCCCCGGGCCAACATGGTCCCGAAACCAGGAACACCGCGTAGCACGCACGCCCTGGCCAGGTAGGCCATAACGCCAGGGCACCGTGATGTGGTCACCCTAAAGGTGGGTGCCACACTCGAAAAAGAAGGCCCAGAACCAATGGCGTCTACCTCATAAATACCCCTCCCCAGCATGCACAGCGAGACCAAACCCTCCTGATTGGCTGCTGGGAAAGAGCACCCAAACCTCGACTCCACTGCCGCCACCTGTAGCATTGGGTTTGGAAGAACACCCTAAGACAACAGAATAGCCTACAGCACAGCCAAGCTGAGACAGAGACCCTGTTATACACTTAATTTGGATCAGAGTTTAACTATACTCTGATCGCCCTCTAAATTTAACAAGCACCGGTACTAGAAAGTACACAGGCGCTACATACATGTGCTTACCTCCCAAAGTATGAATCCAGTGACGATCCTGACCTCCCTGGGGCCCTAAACAAAATTCTGCTAAGGAGCTCTCTACCCGACCCGTGATACCGTGAGCCATGTAAACCATTTGACCGGAGAGAAGCACGCACACGAGTGACATCACCGTGCCTGTGACATTGACATGCTATGACACGAGGGCAGGGCTGGACTGGGACAACAATTTGGCCCTGGACTTCATCCAGACCGGCCTACTTTAATTTTTAGTGTCACCAACAGCACCCCCTTACATCAGTGTCCCCATCAGCGGTTCCCTTACATCAGAGTCCCCATTACCAGCAGCCCCCTTACATCAGAGTCCCCATTACCAGCAGCCCCCCTACATCAGAGTCCCCATTATATCAGCGTGTGCCCCCTCTCCTATCCCTTCCACATGTACTCACAGTTCTGAAGGCAGCATCTCGTTCCTCTCTCCAGTCATCATGTGATAAGTGGAGAGAGGAAGGAAAGTTTGCCGGCTGTCTATCTCCCCCTGCAGGCTGGAGGGTGCGGATAGCCTAATTCACTCTCCAGCAAGTGAATGCGACAAGACAAGGGGGAGGCGGGGCCTCAAGAAGATTTTGGGGCCCTACACAGCTTGCGTAGTCAGCATATCCGCTCTGTATGCATCAGTACATCACTTGCATGCCTTCTATTTACTCTAATTTTGAAATATAAAACTGCTGTAATCCATCCTAAAAGCAGCATTGTAGGTGGGAAATTATGAAGAATGTCTGTGTACAATCAAATAAATACCCACCTAGTGCAGAATGTTCCCTGCTGTCAAACTAGAAGGAGCAAAACAACATTAGGAGCTGACAAATCAAATGTCTGTACTGTGAACACAGTTAATCTATTATGCAAGCAATTACTTGTAAATGAATATATAATTGCTTTTATGAATGATTGCTTGGCGTATATACGGTTTATACGTTTTATCAAAACAAAAATGAGATTCTATGATAATTCTGTCCTTCAAATTTGCTTTTATTATAGTCAAACTTGCAATGGTGCAGGGGAAATAAAACTATATCTCAGTTTTAAAGCCTGAAATGTAACATTTACTGCATTTGTTTCTTCTGTAGAAACGGGCCTAGACATTGTGTTATACTCTAACCACTAAATTGTTTATTTAAGTGATTGCAAGTGAAGCTCTAGGCATTGCAAGTTGCCATAGAGATTCTAGAAGGAGTTTGACTAGGTACTTAATTCAGATGGTTCTAAAGATTACAGTGTCTTATCTTCCCTTCCATTCAGAGTGCTAGCTCTTTTTTGCAGGCCTCAATACAACCTTGCTTATTTGCAGACATAATTCTGTAAGCTTGTTACATTGAATGCTCCTAAAAGAAAGCAAAAGGTGGATTTGTGAAGCTGGTCTTTTCTAACCTTGGGTTTGGAGAATGTAACTAAAGGCAGAGCAACACAATATAGTGTATGTAAACTTAAAGGAACACTAAAGGTTCGTTTTTTATTAGATCAATTGATTGCTGTAAACTAGAGCATTTAAATATCACTTACTTCATTTTTCCTTTTGACCTCCAAAATACAGTAATCCAGGTTTGAAAATGCCATTTCCTGTCTCTCCTCTTCTTGCTTTCCACCATCATCTGAGCCGTTTTGCATGATGGAAAGCAGAATGTGCTCATCCCCTCTCTATGACTACAGCCCTGCGTGAAGATGCATTCTTATCCCTCACAGGCATGGAGGCTAAGCCTATTGGAAACTGTAGTTCCCATTAGGCCGTGATGTAGCAAGAATGAATGTGCACCGCAAACCAGGAAGTCAGTGAGAATAACGACTCAGGAGTGATGGAGGTGAATTAAACAGCTCGATTTCAACAGGTATCAAACTAGTTATAATGCAAAACATTACTTTTTACTTTATCAGATACTGTCAGACTTTAATTTAAGAGGAAAATATTTTTGTCTTTACAACCCCTTGAATATATTGCATTAGTCCTCATTAGTTGGTGGCTGAATTTGTTTTCTTTCTAGACTCTTCTTGATCTTTACCTGTTGATATTGTAAATAAAACAACCCCTGTCCTATTTGATCACTCACTGTACATCTGTAGAGGTACAGCATTGTAATCCAAGATTGATTGTCACAGATTTGGCCTGAAGGTTGATATACCAATAGCCGGATGTTCAGACTGCACCCATAGACTAAGTATAAGAAAGAGATGGCCCCTATACCACAGGAGGGGATGCACACATGCAGAGACTTTGAGGCCTTAGGCAAAACATAGACATAAGGCCCCAAAAATAATTCAAGCAATAAAAAAATAATTGTATGGCTTCCCTCCTTCTCTCCCGCTGACTGCTTTGAGAGATCTTCAAGAAAAGGGTCTAGTAAATATGTAATTTACTAGTCCTTTCCTTTTTCTAAATGAACACAGCAAGTGTGTGACTGTGATCAGGGCCATCTTTACCATAGGGCAAACAGGGGCAGCTGCCCAGTGCCCCGTCACTGTTGGGGGCCCAAAGCAGAGCCTCCCGTTAAGCCCCTGTGCTGGCCACAAATCAGCGCTGAAAATCATCAGCGGCACGCAGTACTGCTTCACTTCCCAGTGTTTTAAAATGTACAGCACCCCGGCTTCCCTTTAGACGTGCACTTCTCTCTTCCTGCCACTGGGTGCTGCTTGTATATAAAAGTGAATTAGAATGTTATTTTATAGCATCCCCAGTTTTCTCTTCCCAAGGCTGACTTCTTCTTCATGTCCTGCTCCTCAAGGTGAATGTTTGCTAATCTATATTGTAAATTGAAGTTTTCTGTAGACTGTGCCCAAAGTCTTTATAATATTTGATCATTCAATGCACGCTTGGTCAGTGTTTTAAAAAGTTCCTGTATTTTACACATGGCATGGGGTCACAGCACCGTCTGTCCATTCTGCTTTAGCACCATGGGACCCCAGGCCATGCCATGTGTAAAATACAGGAACTCTTTAAATCACAGACCAGACCTGCAATCCAGGCTAAGTAAGGCCTCAGAGCACTGTCTGTATTTAACTGCTTGATGGGCTTATTTTGGGCCTGGCTGGTTTACATGTATGTGTTTTGGCAGCCCACATTTGCACAGGCACGGCAGCCCATTCATTTGAATGGGCCGCCATGCCTGCGTTTGCTGCAAAGAAAAGCGCATGCCTCATGTAATAGGCTGCGCACACGGCACACCTATGCCCATCAAGCAATAAAATACAGCACTGTCTGTCCATTCTGCTGTGACTTATCTGCAGTTCCTGCACTGTCAAACTTGCTGCATTTATAAGACGTTTAGGTCACGCTTTTAAAAACACAGTGCGTTTGTGTGTGCAAGAACTGCAGGTAAGTAGCATGGTGCAAAAGCAGAATGGATTTCAAGGCAACTGTATTTTTAAAATGCTGAATGCACCTTTTTTCTGCAGGAAACAAAGGCATGGCAGCCCATTCAAGTCAATGAGCTGCTGTGCCTGCACGAATGAGGGCCGCCAAAACACATACATGTGAACCAGCCAGGCCCAAAAAAATGTTTGCACAGGGCCCAAACGATATTAAAGACGGCCCTGACTGCGATTACTATGCTTTGGTTTATGAATTAACAAGATCCACCGTCTCCTGTGCATTCATCTGCAGTGCAGCTGAGGCTGCAGAGAAAGGGACTGGGGAATCTGTGTCCTCGGTCCCTTTCCTTGTCTGAAAGGGACTTTAGAGGTCTGTTTAGACCCCTGATCTCACCATAAAAAAACCCTCACCAAATAATAAAAACAATTGTGTACGAGATAAGTGCGGCAGTATGACATGAGACAGGTGCGGAGTGTATGGCTTGGGTAGTACGTATATAAGAGGGGTGAAGAGTGTATGGAGGTGGGTAGTATGACATTAAAGGGGTGCAGAGTGTATGGTATGGGGGTAGTATGTCCAGAAGAGGGGTGTGGAGTGTATGGCGGTGGGTAGTATGTACAGGACAGGGGTGCACATGGTAGAATAATAGTATATGGTGTAAATGAGCCCTAATTTATTGCTCCATCTCTGAAGAGGCCACCTTGCAGTGGCATGCATAGAGCAACTGAAGTTAGCAGCACAGAACCAGAACTGCACAGCACCAGAACTGACCTCCCAGCCTGCTACAGACACTGCACTCACCGCCCATCTCGAGTCCCTGCACACAAGTCCCTTGCACAGTGCACACAAGCCACACACGAGTGGCACAGGGCACAGATCCCTGCTGGTGACAAGAATACTCTTGCTTGGACCGTATCAAGGATCAGACCCAAGTACTTTAGACCTTTAGCTGGCCTTAAGGTTGACCTTTCGGAATTTATGATTCAGCCTAAGATTTCCAATACAGCACAGTACATGTTATGCTCTGTTCTAGAGCCTGTAGTGAGTGATCTCTGAGCAGGAGATCGTCCAGATACCCGAGCACCAAATCCCTTGGGCCCTTAAAAAACCCAGTGCTGGTGATAGGACCTTTGTAAACACCAGGGGAGTTGAAGCAAGCAGAAAGGGTAAACCCACAAAGCTGAAAATGACGTTCCTCTACTGCAAGTCGCAGGAACCTCTGAGGAGGCTGAAAGATAGGTACGTGTAAATACGCATCCTTTATAATCGATGGGAGGTTAAAAAAAAAGTCTTCCACCTGGAACAAGGCTAAGACTGAGCAGAAAAACTCCTTTCGAAAGGACTGAATAGATACAGATTTAGGGATCTTATGTAAAAAATAAAAAATATATCAATAAAAGATTTCAGACTGTTAACTACTTAAAGGCCCGCGCTGTGGAGGGCATCCTCCTGTGTACGAGATGCGCGCTCCGTGATCACTGGGTCTACGAGACTCAGGTGATCGCAGTAAGGGGCCGATCCTGACCCCTTACTACGTGATCAGCTGTCAGCGAATCACAGCTAATCGTGTGATGTAAACAAGACTGGTAATCTTTTTTTTCTCCTCGCGTTCACAGTGTGAGGAGAACAAAAAAAAAAGCTGATCGCCGACATTGATGCAGAAGATGAAGAGGCACAGCCACGTCATCTGTGCCCATCACTGCAACCTATCAGTGCTGCCCCTCAGTGCCACCCATTAATACCACCTATAAGTGTCCACCAGTGCCTCCTATCAGGGCTCATCAGTGCAGCCTCATTAGCATACATCAATGAAGGAAAATTTTATAAGAAAATAGAAAACGGTTTTGTTTTATTTAAAAAAAAAATTGTTTTAACAACTAATAAAAAAAACAACAGTGATCAAATACCACCAAAAGAAAGCTTTATTTGTGGGGGAAAGATAAAATGTTATTTGGGTACAGTGTTTCATGACTGCGCAGTTGTCATTCAAAATCCGACAGCGCTGAAAATTGGTCTGGGCAGGAAGGGGGTTTAAGTGCCCAGTAAGTGGTTAGGGGAACCTAGCAAGAAATGCTTACTATGCACCTTAGTTTCCTCTTTGCTTAATTGTGCCCATCATATCCAACTTATTCACAACAGCTGTAAATGTCAGTCTTCAAAAGAAAAAAAGGATTTGAAAAGATGTCATTAAGCCAACATCCTTGTAGGCAATTCTTCACAAGACAAAGACACAGTGGCAGTGATTGCATTTAGCCAGCACTCCTTCATGGAATGCTCAGAGCTGATTGCGGGAGTGTTGTTCTCAACAGTGAATCAGAGACAAGAAGAGGAACAAAAGTAATAAAAAATTAACATGTCACATCTTTTTCTCTGGTGACATTTGCATTCTGTTCTACTGCCGAGATACTTTATGCGTCAGCATACCCTTAATTATACTTTGGAATAATATGCTGTAGTTATATCATTCTATTACCATGGTAAAAGATAACAGACAACCCCTGGGCTCATTAACTTCAAAATAAAAGCAAAAAAGGACCAATTACCCGAAACAGCCAGAGATAGACCAAATGGGCGATAGTAACCAACAATCCAAAGTGGAACTCACAGCACAGCTTTCTCCAGGTTAAGAAACAAAGATATATATATATATATTACCGTATTTTCCGGCGTATAAGACGACTTTTTGGATGCAAAAAAATGCATCCAAAGTCGGGGGTCGTCTTATACGCCGGTGACAGTCTCCGTCTGCTGCGAGCGTCCATGATTTGAAAGCCGCGCCTTCGCCTCAGTCTGTCCTGTGATAGGCGGAACACAAATTTTCCCAGCAGGGCATCTGTTCTGTGTTCCGCCTATCACGGATGCCTTCTCATCCTCAGACGAGAGGACGTCCGTGATAGGCGGAACACTGAACAGAGGCCCTGCTGGGAAAATTTGTGTTCCGCCTATCACAGAACAGTCTGAGGAGAAGGCGCGGCTTTCAAATCATGGACGCTCGCAGCAGACGGAGACTGTCATTGGCCTGGAATCTGCAAAACGTAAGTGATGGCACAGTGTGGGGCAAGTGATGGCACAGTGTGGGGCAAGTGATGGCACAGTGTGGGGCAAGTGATGGCACAGTGTGGGGCAGGTGATGGCACAGTGTGAGGCAAGTGATGGCACAGTGTGGGGCAAGTGATGGCACAGTGTGGGGCAAGTGATGGCACAGTGTGGGGCAAGTGATGGCACAGTGTGGGGCAAGTGATGGCACAGTGTGTGGCAAGTGATGGCACAGTGTGTGGCAAGTGATGGCACAGTGGGGACATGTAATGTAATGGCACAGCAAGGCATGTTATAATGGCACAGCAAGGCATGTTATAATGGCACAGCAAGGCATGTAATAATGGCACAGTGAGGGGTCGTCTTATACAGTGAGTATATCCCAAAACCGATTTTTTTCCCGGAAAATTAGGGGGTCGTCTTATACGCCCAGTCGTCTTATACGCTGGCAAATACGGTATCTATCTATCTATATATCATATACATACATACATACATATATATATATACATACACACAAACACACACACAAACAATATATAAAATTATATATATATATATATATATATATATATATATATATATATATATATATATATATTTATAACAAAAAAAACACCCATACAAAACTCTGTGAAAGGTATTCCATCACATGATGAAAGACTAATGTAACACCTTTCGTTTTAATAAATGTGCAGAAAATGTATTATATATATTATATACATATACACACACACACACACGTTTACATACCCTGGCAGAATTTATGATTTTTTCGCCATTTTTCAGAGAATATGAATAACACAAAAACTATTCTTTCACTCATGGTTAGTGTTTGGCTGAAGCCAATTATTATCAAACTGTTTACGCTTTTTAAAATCATAATGACAGCAGAAACTAGCCAAGTCACCCTGATCAAAAGTTTACATCCCTCCAGTTCATGCAAGACAGCCCAAGAATTTACAGAAACTGCACGTTTGAGATCTCCCCAGAGCGGCTTAATAATATTGAGGTCAGGAGACCGAGATGGCCACTCTAGAACCTTCACTTTATTCTGCTGTAGCCAATTTATATTTTAACTTATTTCCATAAATATAAAATTGTTTTAATATTTCAACAAAAATACCCCTCTCCCTCTGGGAACTTTGATTTGCTTCATTATATTAAACTAGATCTCAACCTCTGAAAGCTTGCCTACCCCTGTTCGAAACTAACCGGGTAGTCCAACTGTGGAAGACACTTCTGTTTTGTGGGGAGTAACACAAACTAAGGGCTAATGGGCACTGCAGCTCAGAAAAATAAAAAAGATTCTTTAGGGGGCGCATGCGCGGAGCTGATCGGTATGGTCGTGCCTGCCTAAAGCTCCATTACCTGAAGGACAGAATAAGTATGGGTACATGGAGATTACCCACGGGTATTCCTCCCAGGTCTGCATCCGACATCAGTGGGCATATTAGGGCTCTTTTCACCCCAAGAACGAACGGCCCTCCATGAAGCCAACAAACAGCGCCGCCTTAGTCAGTCAAAATGGAGTCGATGCCAGCCCCCTCAGAATCATGACACTGAGCCCATATAGCCTTAAAGGCAAATACACAATCTCTATTTCTCTCAAGCATTAATGAATTTGACCTGGAAAATATTGATGATACTTCTCAGGATGAATTGGCTCCTCCAGCCACATTAAAACAAATATTTTTTTTCCCCCCCAAAAATCATTAAAATATACCTCAGACCATATTACCATTATTCTCACTAAAGAGATCAGGAATAAGAGCCAATGCATATCTGTGCTTGAAATTAGAGTGGATGACATGGAAAATTATACCCTGAATTACTCAACGAAGATTAATAACCTTAAAAGAAGAAGTTACCATTTTACAAATCCGATTGGAAAATTATGAAAATTGTGCAAGGCGCTCTAATTTATACATCAGAGGAATACATGAAACCATCATCGACTTACGAGCCACACAGAGGGTCCTTACTTCTCACATGGGCATCTTCTGTACTCATTCTATATATTAAGATACAAACTTAATAGTTGTCTTTCCGTACCCTTGAGGGATGCTCCCTGCGCGCCTCTTCTGCTACCCTCGGTTGTTCATTATATTGGTGAACAACTGACAGTAGCAAAGGTCCCTTGTTGGAATAATTTTTCTCCCTTCAATAGCAACGTCATAAGCCTATACATATTTTCCTTTTAACCTTTCTTTCGATTTTTTTTATTGTTTTCATCCCTCTTCATCCCCCCTGCCTCCCTCCAGGGGCAATTATCTCTCGTGTATAGTTTTTGAACGCTTTATAATACACTTCATAACTATTTCATTCTATGGCTCCTTTGAACATTCTGTCCCTGAATGTACAGGGATTGAATATTCCACAAAAGCACACTAAAGCCTTCTGACCCTTTGCTTCCAGGGAGGTGCACATATTATGCCTTTAAGAAACTCACTTTACAACACAATCTACCCCTAAATTATTTAGCAAAATCTATTCCCAAGTCTATATGGCCTCAGCGAAACATGGTGTACTTATTGCGTTTCATCATAGTACTCCATTTACACTAGTAAGAGATTAAAGACCCCGACGGACGATATTTAACCACTTAACAACCAAGGACGTCCATGTAGCTGCAGGCATCATTCAGATATCACAGTCTTCAGCTGGCGATTCTCTGCAGTTGTGCTGCTTGATCGTTCTCATAGGCAGCGGGAGGGAGGGTCCCCCCCTCCCGCCGACATCTAATGGTTCTCCGGGCTCGGGGAACGAATCAGCCGGCGCTGGTCACCAGTCATCTCTATGACCGTCGAAGGACCGGGCGCGACGTTATGACATGAGAATTTTTTTTTCACAATCTCTTTTTTGTAAGCCTGGAGGAGAGATGTGGGGTCCTATTGACCGCACATCTCTCCATAAAGAGGACATTTTATGTACCAAAGTTTGGCGCTATACCATGAGTGTGCGCAATTTTAAAGCGTGACATGTTAGGTATCTATTTACTCGGCGTAACATCTTTCCCATTATACAAAAAAATTGGGCTAACGTTACTGACTTATTATTTTTTAATTCATGAAACTGTTTTTCCCCTAAAAAAAGGCGTTTGAAAAATGATTGCGCAAATACCGTGCGAGAAAAAATTATATCACATTATATTGTGAACCTAGAGCATATATTAACCACTTGTCATCTGCCCGCCGTCAATTGACGGCGGGCAGACGACTCCATTGTTCTGACATCACGTCATATGACGTGATGTCCCTTTAAAGCCGCGGGCGGGCGCGTGCGCGTCGCCGGCGGCGCGCGCGCGCGCACCCGCCGCTCCGCGGGGATCCCGTGCGAGTGCCCGGCGGCAACGATCGCCGCCGGGCACACGCGATTGCTCTGTAAGTGAGCTGGGACGTGCAGCTCTGTATGTAAACACAGAGCTGCACGTCCCTGTCAGGGAGAGAGGTGACAGATTGTGTTCCTTGTACATAGGGACACAATCGGTCACCTCCCCCAGTCACCCCCCCCTCCCCCTACAGTTAGAACACTCATAGGACACACATTTAACCCCTTCCACGCCCCCTAGTGGTTAACCCCTTCACTGCCAGTCACATTTATACAGTAATCAATGCATATTTATAGCATTTTTCACTGTATAAATGTAAATGGTCCCAAAAATGTCAGAAAAGTGTCTGAAATGTCCGCCATAACGTCGCAGTCCCAATAAAAAAATCGCAGATCGCCGCCATTAATAGTAAAAAAAAAAAAAAAAAAATGCCATAAACTATCCCCTATTTTGTAAACGCTATAAATTTTGCGCAAACCAACCGATAAACGCTTATTGCATTTTTTTTTTACCAAAAATATGTAGAAGAATACGTATCGGCCTAAACTGAGGGAAAAAATATTTTTTTTATATATTTTTTGGGGTTATTTATTATAGCAAAAAGGAAAAAATATAGCATTTTTTTAAAAATTGACGCTCTATTTTTGTTTATAGCGCAAAAAATAAAAACCGCAGAGGTGATCAAATACCACCAAAAGAAAGCTCTATTTGTGGGAAAAAAAGGACGCCAATTTTGTTTGGGAGCCACGTCGCACGACCGCGCAATTGTCAGTTAAAGCGACGCAGTGCGGGAAGCTTATATTTTGTCTGGGCAGGAAGGGGGTGTAGGTGCACAGTAGGTAAGTGGTTAAATATGCAGGCTACAAATAGGAAATGTTTCCTATACAAAGGGGCACTCGAAAAGGATGCCCGCTCTCCCCACTTTTATATGAATTGCTTATTGAACCTTATTGTACAAAGAATAAGAACCGAACCTACCGTTAATGGCATAGAATACAGTGGTTGTCATCACAAGCTATGTTTATTTACAGATGGCATTCTCCTATTCCTGTCTTCACCACAAGTATCTGCCCCTAATCTCATGATTATATTAAATATTCATTCACATCAGGCCTAGGAGGTCAATGTTGAAAAATGTATGGTGTTGAACATCTCATTAGCTAAAACAATAGCTGCACAAGATTCGTTACCCATTAAATAGGCTGCACGTAGCCTTCCATATCTGGGTATCCAGCTCACTGCCAAAATGTCAGACTTATTTGCAGTTAATTATATAGCTTTGTTAAAACCAACTACAAATTTGTTAGCTACTTGGTTATCCATACTACCATCCTCCTGGTTCGGGAAAATTAATATAATAAAAATGACCATACTACCTAAATTCTTATATCTATTTAGAGTCCTTCCAATACATATACCTGCCTACGTAAGAGTTATACAACAAAAACTAACTAAATTTACTTGGGGGAAAAAATAAAAAACAAGGATTACCTAGAAACACTTTATACCTACCTAAGATAATGGGACGCCTGGGTTTACCCAACTTAATTATACTACAGGGCTGCTTAATTGGCACAAGTATCATTCTACTGTAAATATTCCTTTATAGGCAACAATTGAAGCAGTGGATTGTGACCCTTTCCATAAACAATATCCTATGGCTGCGACCACGTGACCATAAAAATGAAAAAAATCCATAACTAAACATTCCCTATCGATTTGGGATAAACATAAAATTTCACATTGTCTACAATCCACTTACAACACACTTTCTTTTATAAAAATCCAGCATGGATATCTCCCAGAACTTTTAGAGCCTGGTCTAAAGCTGGTATTTCATGTATACAGGATATGATCTCAACAGCATCGATCCATCTCTTCCCGGATTTGTGTGAAATTTATCAACTTCTCCAATACCAACTATTTCGCTACCTTCAAATCACATTTTTTTACTTCACACCACTTTAGTCCTAAAATTCTACTATTAGAACTTTTCTAATTTTGAACAAATTTGTTTGAAAAACACATGGCAAAGGTCGCATTTCTACCATTTACTCAAAATTACTCACTCATTGTTGCTAAATGGGAACAGGATCTCGATTGTACTATTGATATTACAGAATAGTCTATAATATGGTCCAACATTAAATCTACTTCACCAAATATTGTAGCACTTGAAACATCATACAAGGTAATAGTACGATGGTACGATGGTACTTGGTCCCTGCTAGACTCACTAAATTTGCACCTGGCTACTCAGACCTATGTTTTTGTGGCTGTCCTGACCAGGGCACATACATACTGTACATATTTGGTGGCATTGCCCCAATTGTATATGAATTTTGGACAGACGTATTTTCCTTAGCCTCGGAAATGTTTGAGTGTTCTATTACAATAGATGCGACAAGGGCTCTTTTAAATTTAAAGCCAAACTCACCAACACAAACAATTAAAACTTTTCCTTCAACTGTCGAAAGCAGTGAAACAGACAACTGCTAAGGTATGGAAAATGCCTATATTGAATATCGCAGAGACCAAGAACAAAATGAATCAATAGTTAATACATGCTAAAAATGGATGCTTTGGATAAAAACAAACTGAAAGAATTCAATACTGTATGGCGACCATGGATCGTACATTCTCTTTCTAATACCTTTGACAATAGAGTACTCTCGCTCTGGTAATAAAAAATAAACAAAAATCTTGCATATGTTTATATTACTGTCTATTACAAGTAATTTTGCCTTCGAATCCATACTTCTCCCCTCACCCTTTAATTCTTCTTCCGCGTTCCCATTTTCCTTTTAAGGTTTTCTACATAACCTTGTGTATATATATATATATATATATATATATATATATATATATATATATATATATATATATAAATAATTTTACATATAACTGACTTTTTTTGTTTTCAAATTTCTATACCACTACAGGTAAAACATATTTAATTTTATTTTTGTCACTATGATTAAACAAAAAGAATTACAAATTATTATTAATTCTACAATAAGATTATACTTATTTTTAGTTATTCATTGTTTGCGCAACAAAGCATTTGTTCAGATATATTGAATCAAACAGGTGCGACATAAAACTATGGCCCTCCAGTTGTTCAGGAACTACAAATTCCCATCACGCCTAGTCATGTCTTTAAATGTCAGTTTTACAATGCCTCATGGGATGTGTAGTTCTGCAACAGCTGGAGGGCCATAGTTTGAGGATCTCTGTGATAGATCCTCTTTTCTTTTCTCTCAGACATGCAATATATTCATAGAGTTTGGTTTATTCTTCCATATTGCTGGAAACAAGTGCAAGCATCCAAACAGCATAAACAAAACATAAAATAAACCCTGGCCACTTGGGGCATCTACCTTCACCACACAGGAACCTATCTATGGAGTCTGGCACAGCCCACTGCTGGGCAGACACTGCTGGTCATACAGCAGAGAAACAATAGTCTTTTTGATTTTTATCACACAGAAAAATCAACAACCATTTCACCTCTTCAGAAGTCTCTCACTGCTCTCCTTAACTCAAAAAGCCTCAGGATGCAGCAATCAGTAGTCATCCTTTGGATAACTTATAGAGGCCTTAATTGCCTCAATTCTGAACAGCTGAAGTTTTCCAACGAAGTATAGAAACGAAAAATGTAGCGCTAATATGAAAATCACATTTGTATACGGTGAGTATATAAGAGCCACTAGCACTGAACAGGGAGTGGCCCAAATGGAGTGCTCAAAGTAAATAGAGTTCCAAAGTCTATATGTAGACAGGTAGGTGATCATCCAATGAGGGGAAGACAAGCGAATTTCTATAGGTCACAATCTCATCGTGATCAGAGGAAAACGTAAATGCGCTTACCAGATGGGTTGGACTCAGGTACTGTACAGTAGTGAGTCAGACAGGCACTGTGGTATTTGGGAACCGGGACCACTGGAAACCGGAAGGCAGGATCACAACAGATGACTGGAATTGAGGCTGGGAATCCACATCAGACCCAGGTGTACCTTGAATGGTGTGGAACGTCAGGTTGTAGATTCCAGGTGGGATCCTTGAGCCAAAAATCAAAGGTTGGAGGCCTAGAATATGGCTGGGGCTCACCAAAGCCGCAAGGTGGATGTTATGTGGAAAGAGGAAGAACAGGAAGCTCCAATAGTGCAGATGAGTACAACCAATCAAGGTTTATTGATAAAAGTCATAAAAACAAAAATATGACATATATTAAAAAGTGATCACAGATTGGCAATATGGGGTGCTAGATAGCGGTAATCCGACGCGTTTCGGCTGAATAAGCCTTCAACAGGGGCATAAATTGCACCCCCATATTGCTCTCTTATATACACATGAATGACCATCAGGCCCATCCCCCTGCGGGGCAGGGCTTGGAACAGGATGTGATGTAATAGGTATATCTTCCAACCACATAAACATCAAATCTTTCGATCATGTATCACTAAACATCAAATACATCTCTCAAACAATTAATATAAACATGAAAGATTAAAAACATATGATGTTAATATATACTGGATTAATATAATAGAAATTCATAACTCATAATTGACAACAATGTTGAAACTGTGTCACCCAGTGAATGTGTCCTCCAATTTCTATGTATGGGGACACCACATTCACTGAAACCTCTATTGAATAAAGTGGATGATCTGCCCCCTGAGGCTGCATTATAAGACACAAACCGCACGGAGGCCAACATAGGGGACGGCTCTGTTATAATCCAGCAATGCTGTAAACATGCTAAAACTGTGTTACACATCCGTGCAGCGCTCATAAACCTGAGCGCGCACCAAGTGATCACACTAGGGCCTGTCTTAAGTGTCTCTCTGATAGTAATATGAATTGGATGTATGATTGTGAATGAACCATCGGGGACCGTCCGTATATGCGGCCAATCCCGAGGCTCAACGTCATCATAGATCACATGATCAGCCGACAGTCACATGACCGCGGCTCAGAGCTAGGCGGCGGTCATGGGAGATGTAGTGTGTGACATCTCCACCAATGATGAAGCATATGGGTCATCATGTGATCGGTGTCACCTGTCAGCGGCCGAGAGGAGGAGATTGTGACAGGAAAACACGCACATCTCCAAATCGGGGACACTGAGAGGGACCAGACAGCGCTCCAACCAGATCCGTGATCCGGAGCCATTAAATATCCACAAAACATATCGTATTTAATGGAAAGCGCGGCTGGTGCGACATAGAGTTGGACATACTGCCCCCTAGCTGTTACCATAGGGGTTACACATATGCCAAAACCTGAAGTATTAAATAGGGCTGAATGAATTATATACCAGAGTTATAGCAACCTAAACAGCCATTTAAAGAAGATCAAATAGATCCTACAAGCTTCAGACTGGTAAAATAGACCTTATATGCAAAGAGTATACCGACAGGATGATCAAAGCAGTCCCGCCCAGACTGGGATGACAGAGACCACCTGTAACAGCAAGTCCCCCATGCATACATTATGAAAAATAAGATAATAATATAAAAAAAAAAAAAAAGAACTGAGTAGCAACATGGAAATTAAACAATGAAGAGGTAGGTACCGGAGACTTAAGTGCTCACCCCTGGTTAATGAAACAGTTGACGTCCCATTCAACATTCATACCATAGGGGGTGTAGCACCTAAGCTCATGTATCCAGAAAGTCTCGAGTCTCGAGACTCCCCTTATTTTGCAGTCTCCTCTCCAGTGAGGGACAAATCTGTCGATGACCTGAAACAGAGAACCTCTTGGATCAGAGTTATGGTGTTCAAGGTAATGACGTGACACTGTGTGTTTAGGGCAGCGTTTACGTATCTTGGTAACATGCTCGTTGACTCTAATGGAGAAATTCCTTATAGTTCGCCCCACATATTGACGTTTACTAGGGCATGTTATAAGGTATACAATATGGCTTGTGAAGCATGTGGTAAATTGCTTCATATTGTATACACGATTGGTTACTGTTGAGGTAAATGAGTCAATTTTGCGTCTTGTTGTGGAATTCACAACACAGACGTTACATGTGCGACAAGGGTAGAATCCATTGGCTTCTGGGAAGAAAGATATTTTTTTGGGGGGATCTATGGTGTTGGGAGCTATGTCACTTTGAACAGAGCGAGCGCCTCTAAAAATAATGCCAGCTCTCTTGGGTAAGGACGGTCCCAAGATCCTGTCATTCAGAAGGATTTTCCAATGTCGATTTAGAATTTTATTGATCTCGTTATGTTGAATAGAATAATTTGTAAACAGGGACCATTTGAAATTGTCCTGTTTGTTCACCTTAGGTCTCACCTGTAGGAGGGAGGCTCTGTCGATAGTTGACACAGAGTTAATGGCACTATCCAATAATGCAGGTTGATATCCTTTGTCCAGAAATCTGGCTCAAAGGAGGTCACTCTGCAAGTGGAAATCACTGTCCTTAGTACAGTTACGCCTTAGGCGCATGAATTGACTACGGGGTACAGACTCTAACCACCTCCGATGATGGCAGCTGTCTACCGGAATGAAACCATTGCGGTCGGTGGGTTTAAAGTAGGTTTTGAACTCCAATCTATCATGAGTGATGGCAATCTCAAGATCCAAAAAATGTATGGAGGAGGCACTAGCCTCATAGGATAGAGAGATGCCCCGATCGTTGTCATTGAGCTGGCTCATGAAAACATCCAGGGAATCTCTGTCTCCTTTCCAGAGAAAGAGGATGTCGTATATGTACCTGGCCCATAAAAGGAGCTCAGGTCTCCCAAGGGCATAGACGGCATCCTCTTCCCACTGGGCCATGAATAAATTGGCCAAACTGGGGGCATATTTAGCCCCCATGGCCACGCCCCTAATTTGGGAATAGAATACTCCCTGGAACCAAAAATAATTATGTTTGGTGGCAAACAATAAAAGGTCCATGATGAAATTTCTCTGTACAATGGGGAGCAGGGAGTTCCTGGTTAGAAAAGTTTCTACAGCAGATAGCCCGAGATGATGTGGTATGCAAGTATATAATGCTGCTACATCAGCTGTGACTAGTAGGATGTCACCCTGGTGTCTAATCTTTTCTAATATTCTAATAGTGTCCCCTGTGTCTTTCAGATACGAAGGGACTAATTTGACTAGCGG
Source organism: Rana kukunoris (assembly GCA_029574335.1). Taxonomy (NCBI): domain Eukaryota; kingdom Metazoa; phylum Chordata; class Amphibia; order Anura; family Ranidae; genus Rana; species Rana kukunoris. The sequence continues at coordinate 211,626,092 of CM056051.1, forward strand.
TGGCAGATAATAGTCAATATATTTTCCTATTCGCAAAGTGACAGAATCTATCCCGCTGACGATTGGTCTTCCTGGGGGATTTAATGGATCCTTATGGACCTTTGGCAGATAATAAATAATGGGTACCCTGGGAGCCAGTGGTACCAAAAAATCCAGTTCTTTCTTGTTTAGAATATTTAATGATGAACCCTCCTTGACAATATCCACCAATAGTTTTTTGTATTTGGTTGTAGGGTCGTTGGGTAGGATGGCATATGTAGTGCGATGATAAAAAGGAAAAGTTGAGCTCAGAAGGCACAATGTGACATTGTGAGAAAATTATTAAACGTATCAATATAAGTGAATAAACAAAGTAAATAAATGGATAAACCACATCTAATTGGAAAATAAAGTCCATAAATGGTGATGAGAACAAATGTAATAAGAGTGGCTTACACTACAACCCAATCTTAATTAGTCCATTTGAGCTGGTATCACAAAGGTATAATTAAAATGGTATAAATAAATGATTGTCCAAATTTCAACAAGAGGCAATAATGATCGTAGATTACAATATCCTGGATGGAATTCACTATCGATCTCACAGAATTCTGCAGACACATCAAAAGGTGAGTAAAGATGTACTCTTACCAGATCCTGGTGTAATTCGGGCATATCAATCCACTGGCATCTGAAGGGGGAGATCTCCTCGACCGTTAACAGTACTTCCACATAGGACTGATAAGTTTCACTGGACCAAATACTTCCCACTAGTGCAGACTCCTCGTCCAGTTCAAAGAACCGAGGGGGAGAAGAAAACGAGGGCTCGCAATGGTGAAATACTTCCAGGAAGTTTATTTAAATATGTGCAGCAAATTATACATTTAAAATTCGCGGCTAAAAAGGTATAAAAACAAAACAGCAGTAGAAAATAATTATGTGCGCCCGCGCTTCCGGGGTCACGTTAAACGCGGTGGCAATAGTGCGTGGCTCCGCCCTGACCGGTTTCGTCACAAAATGACGTTGTCAAAGGGCACGGGCGACGCACTGAACGTTCAACCAAGCCTCTCTTTCACATTGCAGTCTCCAATGAAAGGAGACCGCAAAACCGGAAGAAGTAGGAGTAGGGGTGGCCGGGAATCCGGAAGTGCCCTACCAGCGAGAACAGACTGACACAGATAGGCATAATCTGTGTAAACATAGTCCGATCCAACCTGAAAGGCAGAACTCCCTGGTCTCCCGACCTCCGATCCTCCACATCATGTAATACCAACGAAAACGTTGTCTGTCACAAAACTTACATGTCATTACACATCTTAAAAGAGGAGCAAAAATTCACATTTCTATGTCCCCAAGTCGCAGCCTAATAGAGCCGCCACACAAAGAATCAAATTAAATTAGATTTCTATACCTCATCTTGACGTAGGCAAAAAAATATAAAATAAAAATGTATATATACATTTTCATCATACTGACAAATTTAAAAATCTACATACAAAGATTAGATATAAATTATATACAATTGTATAAAATTAGCACATACATTTATACCCCAATAGTGTCAAAAGAGGAAAAAGTTAGTATACCCTCTTTAATGCCTTATGCAGCCCTCTAGTGGTTAATGAGGAAAAAATTTACACAAAAATTAACCATTATCTAGTGCAAGAGATAGCTAGTGGGAACACAGTCCACTTCATCCCTCGCATCCACTAGAGAGGAAGGAAAGAAGGAAACAAAGGATAGGGAATAAGGGCCCAGAGCGGGATTATGAGTTGTCTAAAAAAGCATTCACTTCTATGTCTACGTTTAGGCCCTGCGGTTTGAGCCTTCCAGGGCAGGGAAGTACATAGATGGTTATTTACAACCACTTGTTAGGACCTTACCAGCCTTTATCCGAGATAGCAAACATGTCATCAACATTATGAATGGTATTCTACATGAGGAGGGTTTATGGCTGGTTACCGCGGACGTGACGTCCTTATATACCATCATACCCCATGACTGGGGGATCTCCTCCGTCAAACATTTTTTGGAAAGAGATTCAGATTTATCTGCTGTTCAGCAGAGATTCATCATGGATCTCCTCCAATTCGCAACCACACATAACTTCTTTTGGTTCAGTGGTAATTTCTTCCTACAAAAGAGGGGGGTCGCGATGGGGGCCAAATTTGCCCCCAGCCTGGCCAACCTCTTTATGGGGAAGTGGGAGGAGGACGTCGTCTATCTGGACCGCAGACCCGAACTGGTTCTGTGGGCAAGATATATAGATGACGTCCTCCTCCTATGGAGAGGATCCAGGGAGTCCCTGGATGACTTTATGGGCTCTCTCAATATTAATGACAGGGGGATTGAGTTCAAATATGAGGCGGATCAGATGACGTTGAGCCTCAGGATTGGCCGCATATACGGACGGTCCCCGATGGTTCATTCACAATCATACATCCAATTCATATTACTATCAGAGAGACTCTTAAGACAGGCCCTAGTGTGATCACTTGGTGCGCGCTCAGGTTTATGAGCGCTGCACGGATGTGTAACACAGTTTTAGCATGTTTACAGCATTGCTGGATTATAACAGAGCCGTCCCCTATGTTGGCCTCCGTGCGGTTTGTGTCTTATAATGCAGCCTCAGGGGGCAGATCATCCACTTTATTCAATAGAGGTTTCAGTGAATGTCGTGTCCCCATACATAGAAATTGGAGGACACATTCACTGGGTGACACAGTTTCAACATTGTTGTCAATTATGAGTTATGAATTTCTATTATATTAATCCAGTATATATTAACATCATATGTTTTTAATCTTTCATGTTTATATTAATTATTTGAGAGATGTATTTGATGTTTAGTGATACATGATCGAAAGATTTGATGTTTATGTGGTTGGAAGATATACCTATTACATCACATCCTGTTCCAAGCCCTGCCCCGCAGGGGGATGGGCCTGATGGTCATTCATGTGTATATAAGAGAGCAATATGGGGGTGCAATTTATGCCCCTGTTGAAGGCTTATTCAGCCGAAACGCATCGGGTTACCGCTATCTAGCACCCCATATTGCCAATCTGCGATCACTTTTTAATATATGTCATATTTTTGTTTTTATGACTTTTATCAATAAACCTTGATTGGTTGTACTCATCTGCACTATTGGAGCTTCCTGTTCTTCCTCTTTCCACATAACATCCACCTTGCGGCTTTGGTGAGCCCCAGCCATATTCTAGGCCTCCAACCTTTGATTTTTGGCTCAAGGATGCCACCTGGAATCTACAACCTGACGTTCCACACCATTCAAGGTACACCTGGGTCTGATGTGGATTCCCAGCCTCAATTCCAGTCATCTGTTGTGATCCTGCCTTCCGGTTTCCAGTGGTCCCGGTTCCCAAATACCACAGTGCCTGTCTGACTCACTACTGTACAGTACCTGAGTCCAACCCATCTGGTAAGCGCAGTTACGTTTTCCTCTGATCACGATGAGATAGTGACCTATAGAAATTCGCTTGTCTTCCCCTCATTGGATGATCACCCACCTGTCTACATATAGACTTTGGAACTCTATTTACTTTGAGCACTCCATTTGGGCCACTCCCTGTTCAGTGCTAGTGGCCCTTATATACTCACCGTATACAAATGTGATTTTCATATTAGCGCTACATTTTTCGTTTCTATACTTTGTTGACTTTGTTTGTTTGTATGTGGCAGCTTTTTTACCTTTACCAATATTAGCGCAGTTTTTCCTTTATTTCTATTGAAGTTTTCCAACGCCCTAAACCTTTCTGGCTACCTCTGTAGCCGACACCTGGTAGTAATTGGTGTATTGTCTAAACAAGGCAGAAATGTATCTCCCGTCTGTGACAACACCCACAGATTTACCTGACTTCTTGTCACAGTATATATTGGTATAGGGATCTTTAGGTCCAAGATTGTGTCCCCGTTTTGTTTTTGAACCCTTTCGGGTACAGGAACCTCTACAAATCACTCCTTGATGCACTAAATGATATATTGCTTGAAGTAATACTTTTTTTGGAGGATCCGCAGGAATGTTGGATCTTAAAAACCTGAGGGGGGACCCCCCTGCAACTCCAGCTTGTAACCGCGGGATATAGTTGAGGTGACCCACTCATCCTGAACTATTCTCCAAATGTCTGCAAAGTACAGCAGGCTTCCCCCCCCCCCACCCGATAGAGTAGAGGCGTCTCCTCAAAAGGAGGGCTTGGTGCTGGGTTTAGAAGAGTTTTGGACCCAGGGCATTTTCTGGCCCTGGCCTTGCGGCTTGCCTCTGGCTCTAGCACTCTGTTGGCGGGAGGAAACACCTTAGTGCCAAGACATTTGAGGAAGTAGTCCCTGCAGTTTTAAAACAGGGACGTTTGGTGCGGTTCCTAGAACTCTTTTCTCCAGAAATCTTTTGGCTATATTTGTCCAAACGAGAATCAGGCTTGCCTTCTTCAGAGCTGCCCGATATTCTGGTTCTGTTTTGGTGGTTTATGACTGTGTAGGGGTAGTGCCCAGTGTACAAAGTCAGTCTTATGGCTCCCTATTTGTAGAATATTGATGGGGAGTGCCAACCTCTGGGGGGACCAGGTGCCCTGCACAGTTGGGGGAATTGTAACTCTTGTCCTAGCCTGACAGGTTGGAATCTTTAATTACCACCTTCCCAGCCATTTCCCTGATTCTAGGCCAGAGTTGGAAATCAGTGGCTGGAAAGTAGTAGAGGGCAATCCAGAGAAGGGACCCGTTTGTGCCACAACACGAGAATGTAGAGCTGCAAAGGTTTGGTGTGAACTGTTCAAATAATTTTCTGGAAAAAGGTCACCATGGTGCCCAGATCCCTTATGCAGAAGCAAGTCAAGGGATGCCTGGCTGACCCAAGAGCCTGACAGATGAACCTCAGAAAAGCAATCTTTTCCTGAGGAAATAAAATCTGTCTCAGATACTGTAGACCAGCATTTCTCACGTGGGGTGCCACAGAAAAAGGAATAAATGCCGTACGAACATCAAGCATTTTTCACTGTTGGCTCATTTTGTTCTTTAACTGTAACATCAGTTTGGTGTTTTTTTAAACTGATTTGAAAGGGCAGGATGACTGTGCTGTGTGGGCCACTCAACCACATCTTAACAACCAATGTCATTGGTTGCTGATGACAAGTGGGAGCCTGCATGGCTTTCTGGTTTGTAAACAATATTAGTTGAAGAGAGTCAGGAAGAGGTGTTGGGTATGTTCTACTCCCTCCAGCTCCTCCCTGATGTGTGTGTGTGTACAGGAGATGACCCCGAAAGGCACTTCGATTGGAAACACACAGACACTGAACATGGAGCACCAAGTGGAGAAAACCCTTTGCCCACTGTGCTAGCCACATACGCGGACTATGCTGCGCCAATGTAATAACTCTCCAGCCAGAGTTAGACATTCCGGGAGTCTACCTCTTTTCCCTGCACCAGAATGTCAACACAGGTTGAATATCAGCAGGTGCTTGTAAACAGATTTCCACAAAACCTCTCATAGGCTTAACTGTCCTGCAGCAGCTTCCTACTTGAGCTGTAAGCAGAGTCAGTCTGCTGCAGACCATTGATCACATCGACCAGGGGGTGAACATATGGCCCTGCAGAGACTGTCAATGAAAAAAGTTATAACTGTTGAAATAAGAAGCTGAAGTGCTAAAAAAAAAATAATGCAATGTGAATGCAATTTAAAGTTCCACTGCATATATAATTTTATTGCATAGTTACATTGGTCCAGCTTGGACCGAAGAAAGTATGGATCACTCATGACTGCTGTTACTATAGTAAAATCAACCCTTCAGTGTCCACTGCCAAGCAGCAATCCTCTGCATAGCAACCATGGGGGGGGGGGGTTGCTCGCTCAGCATTGCCGCCATTCAGAAAAAACACCTTGTATTTTTTTTTTTCATAAATACAAAGCATAATCTAGGTGGGGTGGAGTTGTAGGGTAGTGAGGTCACAATCCCCACCTTGTTCAACCAGAGAATTCAAGGTATTTGTTAAAAAATAAATAAAAAGAAAAGAAAGCTGCAAATGGAGACTGGGATGAGCAAGCAACCCCTTGTGGATAACTAGTCAGAAGCAAACCAAATCCCCATGGGAGACAGTAATATGATTTGCAGCCTCCAGAGGGTTCAGTTAGGCATGAAAACTAAGCAATAACTGGGGGTGGCGCGGGGGGTTCTTTGGAGGAAAAGCACAGCCCACACCTTCTGCCTATGTGCTCCTCTCGAGTTCTGCTGTGACTACTCCTGTAGCCAGTTCCCACCCGCGCATGTCAGGAAAGAGGGGGGATTGTACTGAAGACACAATAGGGGAAAACTTAAAAAAAAAAGTTGTGCTTGAAAGTTTTTTTGGGAAGGGGGGGGGGGATCTGCTTCACAAACTAAAATTTTAGGGCTTGTTTACATCAGGTACAGTGCAGCAACATATATTACATTGCATTTTCCTGCATCGCATAAAAATGCCCTGCTTTTGCAAACTCGCATGCGTTCCATTAGTTCTTAATGGCCCATGGTACCACGGTACCATTATGTTTTGGTGTGGCACAGTTTTAAAAATGATGCTGGCACCTTTTGTCTGTTTCACAAGCATAGAGCAGCCCATTAAAAATGAAACATGCGGGAACTCACAAACAAGCACGCTCAGACACACCTTCTGACGTAAACTAGTCCTCAGTTTAATGTACCCCAAGATTGTGCACAATTCTTAAGGGTCCTTTCACACGGAGCGGACCGTTTTTTGGTCCGCTCCGTGTGTCCGTCGGCTCAGCGGGGGATCCCCGCTGAGCTGTCAGGCGGACAGGGCAGTCCCCGCACACTGTGCAGGGACCGCCCCGTCTCTCCTCCGCTCTCCCCTATGGGGAATCGGATGGAAACGGACCATCTGTCCGTTTGCATCCGATCCGTTTGGCCGGACGGAAGAAAAATAGGACATTCTTCCGTCGAAAAAACTGATGTGGATCTTGCGGACGTTAGCGGATGCATCATCCGCTAACGGATCCGCTCCCATAGGGGTTCATTACAAGTCCGTAAACGGACTTGTAATGAACGGACGAGCGGAGCGGACACGTGAAAGGGGCCTAAGGGTGGCTTGACTGAAAAAGGGTTGCGAAACACTGCTCTAGTCAATGGGAAGGTTAAAGGGCAAAATGTCTTAGGCCACGTACACACGACCGAGAACCTCGTCGGGCTAAACCCATCGTTCCGCCCGACGAGGTTCTCGGCCGGCCGTCGAGTTCGTCGACCAGGCTGTCGAAAAAGGCGTCGAGCCATTAGTCCCAATGGCCCGTCAAGCAAATAGAGAACCTGCTCTCTATTTTGGCTCGACAAGCTTCCCGACGGGACGCTCGACGAAAGTGTACACACGATCGAGCTTCTCTGCAGAATATGGATCGCAGCGAGCCTGCCGAGAAACTCGGTCGTGTGTACGGGGCCTTAAAGTTAATCACTCATCTGAAAGTTTAAAAAAAAGGAACTTATTTTGCCCTTCAACTGTTGGAATGCAGTAAAACCTTGATTTGAGAGTAACTTGGTTTGAGAACGTTTTGCAAGACAAGTTAATTTTGTTTTATAAATTTTGACTTGATATACAAGTAGCGTTATGTCACTACCGAGTATGAAAGAAGCGTGGTGCCTCCAAGTGTAGCAATATGGTTAAATTTAACGAAGATGCAACATATTGCTGCACTTAGAGGCGCCTCACTTCTCTTTTATACTATGTAGCTGCTGCTGGATTTTTTGGTCTAATCCCCTTGTGGAGGCTTCCATTTGTGGATGGACATTTTACTCACCATACGGCAAAGGATCTATCAAACATGGAAAACAGAGCCACGGGACCCAACTTCAGGGATGGTCTGTTCAATCTCCTCCTCTGCAGGTCGGTGGTATATCCAGCGTGCCAATTAATGGGAATATGGAAAATACTCCAAATACTGGTAATCCTAAGCGTGGCTCTCCAAAAATCAATTCACATTCACTCGTGGCCTTGAGGAGGAGATTGAACAGCCCATCCCTGGAGTTTGTTCCTGTGGCTGTGTTTTCCATGCTTGATAGATCCACCGCCGTATGGTAAGTTGGGTCCACGCCTTTGGGTAAGAGTACCCATTTCTCTCTCCCCCCACTTGGAAGGTGAAGGCACTCCTGGGTGTATTTGATCCATGCTAATTACGTCTATGCAAAAAGACTGTTGAACAACCGGCAGCCATGGAAAGCTCCGTTCAGGAGTCACTGTCACAATCTGACATCAGATCTCTATGGACTAATACGTTTTGTTCACATTCTGTTGACCAACATTATACTAGTTAAACCTTTTAACCAAATTGAAAGTGCTGGTCTCCCAAAGCAAAGCATAGAATTTAATGGTGTGCGGAAAAGGTGGGAATGTGAACATGCCAGAAAATCCCCTGACCAAAGAGAAGAAAATGGCAGCTTGTGGTTTGGGGACACGCATCTATTCGGGTGTTTCAAGTCTAAAATTGGGTGAATGCCTCTGTTCGATTTTGAGACGGTAAAAAATAAAATAAAAAAGTGACAAAAATCCTCCTTGTACCTGATCGGATTCAGGACAAGAAAATTGGACTCAGGAGGTCAGAGACAAATCTAAAGAGTGGGGGCGCCCCTTCATTATGAAGAGGGCTTCTGGGTAGGCATGGAGGATTTTGGAGTCCAAAGCTTGCAAAGAAAGCATGGACTCACTTTTTGAGTAGTAGTAGGCTTAAGCCATTTTAAGTGGGGTAGAAAAACTTTACCCTCAGTAACATCCCTGATAAAAATTCACCAAACAAGCATTTCACCATTGAAAGGCGTCTTAAAATGCCTTTTACAAGCAAGCCAAGCATTCAACTACAAAATGCTATGCATGTGCACATAAAGTATTTACTTGAATACTAGAAAATTCCCAAGGTTTGAAATTTTTGAAAATCTGTATCATACTATATACTACAGCCAGCACCAGTTGATGTTGCTGGCTTACATGTGATTTTTTAAACAGAAGTGTGATTTTTAAACACAAGTGGGAAGAGTTAAAAAACAGGAGTTTGCTTTTAACTGTTTCTGCTTGCAAGTGTCATTTGTTTCTGACACTTTTTAAACAGGTTTTTTATTTTTCTCTGCTAAGGGGAGTGTTTAATTGTGATCAGGTGAACAGGTTATTTTTTTTTCTCTGCTAATCAAGGGGAGTGTTTTATTGTGAACAGAAGTGTGATTTTTAAACACAAGTGGGAAGAGTTAAAAAACAGGAGTTGAAAACAGGAGTTAAGACAGGAGTCTTCTAAACTGTAAGTAACATCTTAAACTTCCTACAAGTAATTATATTGTAACTGGGAAATGTGTGCTAGCAGGGTTGAAGGTTTTGCTCAGTGCACAGTGGGTCACATGTATGCAAAATTGGTGCAACAGCTCCAGGATGGATACCGCTGTGACAGATGTGAGCAGGTTGCCCTTCTGGAAGCTCGCATTAGAGATCTGGAGGAGCAAGTTGCAACACTGGGCAGAAAGGACAACCTTGAAAGGGGTCCTCTGCTTGCTGAGCAGGTGGTCAGTAGGGTTAATGTCGAGGGTGGAGGGGCAAGTCAGAATTATCAGATAGGAAGATGGGTTAATGTAGTTAGAGGGAGTGGAAGGGGCTTGCAGACAAGGAAGGCCAATCCTGTATTTGTGCATCAAAACAAATTTGCCAAGTTGGGTGAAGATGTGGAGGTGGCTAACACAGAGGTGGCAGCACTAGATGTTACTGCTACCCCTAACAGCCGGGAGAGCAACCCATCTAGTAGAAGTGGTGAGGGGAGTGCAGGTAGGCCTAGACAGTTGTTGGTAATAGGGGATTCTATAATCAGAAGGACTGATAGAATAATTTGTCGCCAGGATCGCCTCAACCGAATGGTTTGCTGTCTCCCTGGTGCCAGGGTTCGGCATGTGGTGGACCGGGTGGATAAATTACTGGGAGGGGCTGGGCATGACCCAGCTGTCTTGGTCCATTTTGGAACCAATGACAGTATACATGGAAGTTGGAGGCTCCTTAAGAATCAATTTAAAGAACTAGGCTGCAAGATGAAGGGAAGGACCTCCAAGGTGATATTCTCTGAAATATTGCCTGTGCCATGCGCAACACAGGAAAGGCAGGGGGAGATTAGAGAGCTGAATGCATGGCTAAAGACCTGGTGTAGGAAGGAGGGATTTGGGTTTCTAGAGCACTGGGATGACTTTTCATTGGGGTGCAAGCTATATGCTAAAGATGGTTTGCACTTGAATGGAAGGGGGTCTGCTGTGTTGGGGGAGAGGTTTAGGGGAATGCTGGAGGAGTATTTAAACTAGACTTGAGGGGGAGGGTGAACTAGAATTACATCGGGCACACAGGTCAGACATTAATGGAGAGTGGAATGGGGATAGATGGAGGTGGGGTTATGGCAGGTGACAAGAAAGTTCCCATGTTGCAAACAGCCATTGGAAATTATAGTGCCATTTGCACTACTAAAAATTATATGAAAAACACCAGCGAAAAATGTAACAATACATTTAAGTGTTTGTTCACCAATGCCAGAAGCCTTCCAAGCAAAACAGGTGAGTTGGAAGCTCTGGTGCATGAGGAGAGCTATGATGTAATCGGTATTGCTGAAACTTGGCTTTAATCCTCACATGACTGGGCTATTAATATTCCTGGCTATGCTCTCTTTCGGAAAGACAGGGTAAAAAGGAAAAGGACCTGGTTGATGGAGAGTGTGATGAAGTTGAAGCATTATGGGTGGAACTGCATACAGATGTGCGTAGTTCAAAGTTAATCATTGGAGTTTGTTATAGACAACCCAATGTTAATGAGGAGGTGGAGACTCGACTCCTTGCACAGATGGAAAGGGCTGCAAGGGCTGGGATGGTGAAAATAATGGGGGATTTTAACTACCCAGAAATTGACTGGAATAATGGAATTTCTGGGACAGTTAAAGGACAAAAATGTAAAAACCTATTGCAGGACAATTTTATGGTCCAGTTTATTGAGGCCCCAACTAGGAATGATGCTCTGTTGGACTTGGTAATCTCAAACCATGCAGAGCTTATTACTAATGTTCAGATAAAGGAACACCTGGGTAGCAGTGATCATAACATGATTTCATTTAATATTAACTATAAGCAAGAAATACATACAGGAAAGATAAAAACACTTAATTTCAAGAGAGCAAATTTTCAAAGCATGAGGACTGCTCTCCAGGGCTTGGACTGGGAGGGAATATTGGCACAGATGAACACAGAACAGAAATGGGAATTCTTCAAAAAGACTCTTTGGAACCTCACTGCAAAGTATATTCCCATGGGCAATAAGTTTAAAAAGCTAAAGATAAAACCTATGTGGCTCACGGTCAAAGTTAAAAAAGCTATAAACAATAAGAAAATAGCTTTTAAAAAATATAAAAATGAAGGAACACTAGTGTCGTTTAAATGTTACAAAGAATATAATAGAATATGTAAAAAGGAAATCAAGGATGCAAAATTTCAAAATGAACGACAGATTGCAAAAGATAGTAGGACAAACCCCCAAAAATTCTTTAAATATATTAATAGTAAAAAGGTCAAGTCTGAGCATGTAGGCCCTTTACAAAATAATTTACAGTGGGTGACTGAGGACATAGAGAAGGCAAATTTATTAAATGCTTTCTTCAGCTCTGTGTATACAATGGAGTATGGGGGAGCTCATGTCCATAATGGGGGTGGGAGTGACACAGCCCCAAATCCACAATGGCTCAAAAGTGATATGGTCCAGAAATATTTAGACAGAATAAAGGTGGATAAAGCACCTGGACCAGATGGCATCCACTTACGGATCCTAAAAGAATTGAGCTCTGAAATTTCAAAGCCACTGTATCTAATATTTAGGGACTCATTAATGACAGGAATAGTACCACTGGATTGGCGTAGAGCCAATGTGGTGCCTATATTTAAAAAAGGAACACAGTCTTTACCAAGTAACTATAGACCTATTAGTTTAACTTCTATAGTTGGGAAGATACTGGAACATTTAATAAAAGACCACATGGATGAGTTCTTGCTGGAAACAAACTATTTAAGCAGCAGACAGCATGGATTCATGAAAGACAGAAGTTGTCAGACAAACCGGATTTCCTTTTATGAAGAGGTACGTAAAACCCTGGACAGAGGCGTGGCAGTGGACGTGGTATACTTGGATTTTGCAAAAGCGTTCGATACAGTTCCCCACACACGGCTCATGTGTAAGGTAAGGTCTACAGGATTAGATATATCAGTTTGTAAATGGATAGAAAACTGTCTGAAAGACAGGATTCAGAGAGTTGTGGTTAATGATTCTTACTCTGAATGGTCCAAGGTTATCAGCGGTGTACCCCAAGGTTCAGTGTTGGGTCCCTTACTTTTCAATATATTTATAAATGATATTGGGTCTGAGATCAAAAGTAACATTTCTGATTTTGCAGATGACACCAAGCTATGCAGTGGAATAACGTCCTTGCAGGATGTCTCCAATTTACAAGCTGACCTCAATGCTCTGTCTAATTGGGCGACTATGTGGCAGATGAGGTTTAATGTTGATAAATGTAAAGTTATGCACTTGGGGGCTAAGAATATGCATGCATCATACATGCTAGGGGGAGTTCAACTGGGGGGATCTGTAGTGGAGAAGGATCTGGGGGTTTTAGTTGATCATAAGCTCAATAATGGCATGCAATGCCAAGCTGCGGTTTCCAAAGCGAGCAAAGTCCTTTCTTGTATTGAGAGGTATGGACTCCAGAGATAGAGATATAATTTTGCCCCTGTACAAATCATTAGTAAGACCTCATCTGGAATATGCAGTCCAGTTTTGGGCACCAGTTCTCAAAAAGGATATCGGAGAACTGGAGAAAGTGCAGAGAAGGGCAACTAAACTGATAAGAGGCATGGAGGAGCTCAGCTATGAGGAAAGATTAGAAAAACTGAATTTATTCACTCTTGAGAAGAGGAGAATAAGGGGGGATATGATCAACATGTACAAATATATAAGAGGTCCATATAGTGAACTTGGTGTTGAGTTATTCACTTTAAGGTCAACGCTGAGGACAAGGGGGCACTCTTTACGTCTGGAGGAAAAGAGATTTCACCTCCAAATACGGAAAGGTTTCTTCACAGTAAGAGCTGTGAAAATGTGGAACAGACTCCCTCCAGAGGTGGTTCTGGCCAGCTCAGTAGATTGCTTTAAGAAGGGCCTGGATTCTTTCCTAAATACACATAATATAACAGAGTGCTAAGTTCTGTAGGTAAAGTTGATCTGGGGTAAATCCGATTGCCTCTTGGGGGATCAGGAAGGAATTTTTTCCCCTCCGGTAGCAAAGTGGATCATGCTCTGCTGGGGTTGTTTGCCTTCCTCTGGATCAACTGTGGGTATAGAGTTGGGTGTATGGGATGTACTGCGTTTTATTTTGTTTGTTTATTTATTTTTTTATGGTTGAACTGGATGGACTTGTGTCTTTTTTCAACCTGACTAATTATGTAACTATATAAAGCCCACAAGTAACATAACCACAATTACCTAAAAGCATCAATTATTTTATTTTATCTTCAAGCTGCTGTAGGCTTGTTTGAGAGCAGCAAGAGTCTATGAGTATTCAGCCAGCCCAACAGACCATGTTAGCCAAGGATATCTATGAAGGTTTGAGGTTATCCGCAATCATTCTAACCATGGGCACTCTGACCATGGGCAGTCTCACACATGTGGTATCCCCATACTCAGGAGAAGCAGCAGAATGTATTTTGGGATGTAATTCTACATATGTATTGATCGGTGGGTATGCCCACCATTAGAATACCTCCCTTCATCCACCCACTTCTAATAATGGGCATACATGCACCATTTATATATGCCGAAGCATGGGGGCATCCTCCCGCAAAAAAAGTTATGCCGCGTACACACGGTCGGACTTTTCTATGCCGGCGTAAACACGGTCAGACTTTTCTATGCCATGAACACATAGTCAGACTTTTCCACGGGAAAGCCTCCATAGGAATGTCAACCGTATGTACGCGGTATTAGGAGCAAAATCGCTCCTTCACCCCCATGCTTCGGCATATATGCTCTTTTTTTTTTTAACTGTGGTGGTGAAATCACCTCCTACAGCATTGGAGTCGCAGGTTTATATATATCGTGGGAGCAAACGCTGTTGCTGTCACGCTAAATAAATCCGCGCTGCAAAATCGGATCCAGACGTGCAGGGAAGACAAAAACATCCCAACGCCAGAGAGTGGGGGCGCCCCTTCATTATGAAGAGGGCTTCTGGGTAGGCATGAAGGATTTTGGAGTCCAAAGCTTGCAAAGAAAGCATGGACTCACTTTTTGAGTAGTAGTAGACTTAGGCCATTTTAAGTGGGGTAGAAAAACTTTACCCTCAGTAACATCCTTGATAAAAATTCACCAAACAGGCATTTCACCATTGAAAGGCGTCTTAAAATGCCTTTTACAAGCAAGCCAAGCATTCAACTACAAAATTCTATGCATGTGCACATAAAGTATTTACTTGAATACTAGAAAATTCCCAAGGTTTGGAATTTTTGAAAATCTGTATCATACTACATCTATGAAGCCCACAAGTAACGTAACCACAATTACCTAAAAGCATCAATTATTTAATCTCATCTTCAAGCTGCTGTAGGCTTGTTTGAGAGCAGCAAGAGTCTATGAAGAATTCAGCCAGCCCAACAGACCATGTTAGCCAAGGATATCTACGAAGGTTTGAGGTTATCCGCAATCATTCTAACCATGGGCACTCTGTTTTCTCCAACTATCATACAGATAATTTTTTTTTTAAATTGGTAAAATATGCACAGAAATTTGTTTCATTAAAAAAAAAAAATATGCCTAAAGGGCGCTGTTGCTGTCACGCTAAATAAATTTGCGCTGCAACTGAATGGCGTACCTGCTAAGCAAATGATGGCTAACATTAAAACAAAGTAACATTACAGTATAACAGTTAGATCATACCATACCTGCAGAGCAAATACCAATAAAAAAAAACATAGTAAAAAATAAAACATTTTTTAACGCAACCTGTGCCTAAAATATATATGCCGAAGCATTGGGGCATCCTCCCGCAAAAAAGTTATGCCGCGTACACACGGTCGGACTTTTCTATGCCGTGTACACATGGTCAGACTTTTCCACGGGAGAGCCTCCGTAGGAATGTCAACCGTATGTACGCGGCATTAGGAGCAAAATCGCTCTTCCGCCCCTAATGCTTCGGCTTATATGCTCTTTTTTAAACTGTGGTGGTGAAATCACCTCCTACAGCACTGGAGTCACAGCTTTATATATCGTGGGAGCAAACGCTGTTGCTGTCAAGATAAGTCCGCGCAACAGCTGAATGGCGTACCTGAAAACAGTAAAGTAAGTTACATACCTGAAAAGCAAGCATCAAAAAACATAACAATAATACTTTGCAGGATAGAATACAGTAAAAAAGAGCAGAACAACAGAAAGAGAATAGAGAGGGAGAGAACAGTAAAACGAAAACTATTTTTTTTATTTTGTTTTGTTTTTTGTGTTTTTTTTATTTTTTACTTTTTTTGTAACTGTTCAACTTTTCGGCTCCAGGTTTGGGTCTCTCAAAATGCGATGGCATCTTGGGAGACCCTGTGTAAGTGTGCCTAGCCTGTGAAATGTTTTACCCTACGCCAATACTTCACTCGTGTGTGGAAGCGTTCAAAACATTCACCAATACAAAGACCAGGATCGGCAGGACATTGGGGACAAAAATAATGGGTGTCACGCCTAAATCCGCATTGGGTAGGGGTACTCTCGAGAGCATACGAAAAATGCCTCTCATGCAGTCGGCTTACTGCATTTGGTAGGGGATGGTGAGGTGTAGATCCGCCTGGATACAGGAGTTCTGTGATGATATCTTCCTGGAATTGAAGGAAGGTTCCATTCTGTCCTGAAGTTTTGTACAAGACAAAAGCATTCAGTAAAGTCAATTGAAATAAATCTAGACACTTTTTTGTACCATCGCCTCGCCTTATGGGCAATATGATACGGCGCCATCAACTGGTCGTTGAGGTCCACCCCTCCCATATTTTTGTTATATTCGTGGACACAGAGGGGTTTCTCCACAACACCAGACGTGGTACAAATTTTTACTGTCGTGTCTGCGTAATACAAGCCGCTGGGGAAAGCCCCGGTGATTAGGTCGCACGGTGCCACATGCTCCAATCTGATGATCAAACAAGTGACAAAAAAGTGGCACGCTGCTGTAATAATTGTCCACATACAAGTGGTACCCCTTTCCGAATAAGGGTGACACCAAGTCCCAAATGATCTTGCCAGCGATCCCCATGTAATCTGGGCATCCTTCCGGCTCTACCCCACTATCTTTGCCCTCATAAACCCTAAAGCTCCATGTGTAGCCTGTTGCCCTGTCACAAAGCTTATAGAGCTTGACCCTGTATCTGGCACGCTTGCTGGGAAGGAACTGCTTGAAAGACAAGCGGCCAGAAAATTTAATCAGGGACTCATCAACGCATACAACTTGCTGGGGATTAAACAAGGCTGCATAACGTTCGTTGACATGGTTTATGAGGGGCCGAATTTTGTAGAGCCGGTCAAATTCAAGGTCTCCAAGTGGACTACAAAGTGCATTGTCACTGAAATGCAGGACCCGCAGGATCGCCTTGTATCGTTTCCTGGCCATGTGAGCAGAGAATATGGGCATATTGTGAATTGGATGTGTGGACCAATACATCCGCAACTGAGGAAATTGGTGTATGCCCATGTTAAGGGTAAGGCCCAGAAAGTTCTTAAATTCGGAAACGTCAAGAGGTTTCCATTCTTTGGCAAGGAGGGTCTGGGGATTAGCGGCGATGTAGGTACCAGCATATAAATTAGTCTGGTCCACAATAGATCTATAGAGATCTTCCGTGAAATACAGCGAATAAAAAATAAAGTGGCATAAAATTCGATGTATCCACCTGAATACCGGGTTGGCCAGTGAATGGGGGAAGTACGGGTGCTGCAGAAGTGGTGGGGACCCAATCAGGATAGGCAAATTCTGCAGGAAGGGCACGTCTTTGTCTTCTTGGTGGCAGCGGGACACTACTTGTGCTTGCCACCTCGCCAGCTTGAACTGCACTTATGGGACTCACCACGTGATACTGCAGTGCTGGATGAACGACCAGGGTGTACTAGGTCGCTAGTGCTTGCCAATCCACCAAAAGGAATGGCGGCGCTAGTACTTCTCTGCTCCATACAAGGGTCCTGCGGTTATTGCTGCTCAACAACATCAGCACGGGATCTGGTACACCTGGCCTTAGCAGGGACCACAACTTCGTCATCAGAGCTATCTGACATGGAGCCGCTGTCGTAAATAGGATCATATTCTGAGCCAGAATCTGACAGATGCGTGACCTACTCTTCACTATCTGACATGCTCAGGGATCCTAAAAGCCTCTTCCCCAGTGTACATTCGCTTTGCCATTTTGGGCTCTAAATTTAGTTGTAGACTGGTGATTATTCACAGGTAAAAAAAAAGCACCTGACTATAGAAAAGCAAATGTAGAAAAAGCTTAAAAAAAAAAAAACTGTTAGCGATCGCAGGGATCATGCCTGTCTCTGCGAACACTGCAGTTATGCGTGTTGTGTTTTTGAAGTGACAGTGATTGATCGATACTGCACTTGGGTGGGTTGGGCTGGGCGGAAGGGGCAAAACGCAGGTGCTAGCGGGTATCTGGGCTGATTCCACTAACAATGTGTTTTTGGGTACCCTAAACTGCTGGGTACGCTAGTATAGATCTGATCAGATATCGATCCGTTCAGATACTATACCACTAAGGGGGGTGTATGCTTTGCGCGAGGGTGTAAGCGTTACTGGCACTAACCTAACGCTGCCTGGGGCGACGCAGACCCTCACTGACGCTAACATTTAATTGATATCACCCGCCGGGCGATCAGGGGGTTAAACCTTTATTGGGTTATATACGGCATGTGCCCTGATGCTATAAACAGCAAACTAACTAACCAGCATCAACCGTAACACTTATACGGTGATCACTGGTGAAAGGGTTAACTAGGGGGCAATCAGGGGGTTAAAACCTTTATTAGGTAATATATGGGGGTACCTGACGCTTTCTAAAAACCTAAAAAACAAAATAACCAACTTGCTAACCTGCATCACCAGTGACACTTATACGGTGATCACTGACGAAAGGGTTAACTCTAGGGGCAATCAGGGGTTAAAACCTTTATTTCTGGGGGTACCTAACGCTATATAAACCTGGCGGTGAGCCTCAAAAAAAAAACTAGCTACCTAGCGGCAACAGTGACACTAAGGCTGCTTTCACACCTATGCGTCAGCGATTTTGGGTGACAAAGTTTAGGCGTTTTGTATCAGCGATTTGCAGCGACAAAACGCGACGTTTAACAATCCCGCTTTTTGTATAGCCATTGTCGGATACGCGCGTCGGAAAAGGGTCCGGGAATTTTTTCAAAATCGGCGTTCGACATTCTATTGGCGTACGGCGTTAGGAGATGTGAACGATCTCCATAGACAATAATGCAAATTCGACGGTACAGCTTATTGTAGCGTAGCGCTTCAGGCGACAAAACGCCTAGATGTGAATGCAGCCTAATACAGCGATCAGAAAACCGATCCCTTAGTGACACTGGCAATAGGGGGTGAAAGGGTTAACTAGGGCGGTGATCAAGGGGTTAAACCTTTATTTGGGGGGGGGGGGGGTAGGGGGCTACCCTGGACCTAAAGCTAACTGCCCTAACAATGTTTTCTGTCGCAAATGACACTAAATGCAGTGATCAGAAAATAAATGATCACTGCAATAGTGACACTGACAGGGGGGTTGTGTGCCTATTTGTACTGTGTCAGTGTGCTGTATAGTGCAACTCACAGTTCAGATGTCTGCTCTCCTCTGGGTCTGGACGAAAAGACCGCCACAAGGAGAGATGACATCACTTCCTCTTCCTGTGTTTACACTTAACACAGGAAGAGGGCGGAGGATGACGCCCATTGGCTGGGAGCGATTGCGAGGGGGTGGCTGGAAACAAATAGCCGCCCCCTCATCCCGGAACGCTCCCGACCGCCGCACGGAGCGCGGGGGTCCCGATCAGACCCCCGACCCGCGGAAAGGCAGGGATGTACATGTACGCCCATGTGCCTGTTAGTACTATGCATCATTTAAATGTGCCATTCTGTGGACGTACATAGTCGTGCGGCAGTCGTTAAGTGGTTAAAAAACATTTCCACTTTCACAGTCAAATGTGAGAAAATTCAGATGTGTTCCCAGTCACACATAATGCATTTTTTTTTCTTACCTTATAGGATGTTTAAAAGAAGGTGTCATGGCTGACTGCAATTTTTTTCTCCCATCAATGCCAGAGCAAGTGTCTTCATTAAAACACAATGCAATAATTCTAGTCTCGAAACCTTTAAACCATTTGTTAGGACAGTGTTTAAACTCTAGATAATGAAGGTCTACCCGGTACAATAAGGCTCAATTAAAAGTACAGTTAGCCTTTAGGCCTCCTTAAGACCTATGCTTTGCAGTAAAGTCCATTTTACTGCAACAGTAACACAATGCATTCTATGTCATGTATTGCCATTTAGAAAGGCACCCTAATACACTAGCATGGTGTGTGCCAACAGACTCACACTGAAACCCATCACACATGTGGTGCATTTGTATTGGATGCCTTGCAAAGTGTTGGGTTGCATCATCATGCAATATACTGAAAAAACATATGCGATTACATTAGGATGTGAACTTAAAAGGATAAAAACACTAACATTTTCTCAAAATTTCCCCCACCCCCCAACTGTGCTGATCTAACTCACCCTTACCCCTTCTCCATTATATCACATAATTCTGGAAGCTTGTCCACCAGCATTCTGAAGCATTGTTTACCTGTGGTCAGTGAATCTTCTACTGCTTGCGGTTTGCTTGTTTGTAGTAGAAAAATAATTGTATAGGGTTCTTCTGCATATAGGTAGATGGCAGGACTTGGACCAGGCATTTAGTGAGATTGTACTGCCGGTTTTTAAACCTTCAGCAAGCCCTGCACATCCAGCAAGCAGATCCCATCTCAAAAGTCTCCTATCCCTAATCTTACTTTCAGTAGATCATGTGGGGTGTAGGGGCCACAAAAAAGTTTAACTATTGGTGACTTCCTGTGATGGGAGACAGTATATGAAATGGTCACTGTAGATTAGCAACACGATCACTGAATGCCAAACCCATTTTGGGAGTAGTGTAAAGTCTTTGGGATAGGCCAAAAGGGTGCCAATACTTGGTGCATTCGCAGTAGCAGGAGGCTTACAAGGCTGTGTTAGTACTATGCATCATTTAAATGTAGACCATCTACAACAGTCATACCCAGCAGGAAGCACGTCCACAGTAGTTATAACAGAAAACTCTACTCCTGTGCACAAGTGGATTACCAGACAGACTGAATTTCGTGATGGTGCATGTCACTTGGCTTTGCTGCCCTCAAGGCTAGGGGTATCCTAACAGTAAACTAGAAAAAGAAAGCGGGCGCACCAGCCTAGTGCATTATCCTTAAAATCGATTTTTTATTAGAAAAGATAAAAAATTTAACTACTCAGGTATATGCGGTGAGAGGCTTGGGGAAATAGTGTGGCGCATGCTGAATAGTGAAATTTGCACTTGGATGCTGGCACTTGCACCTTAACCACTTGCTTACTGGGCACTTACACCCCCCTCCTGCCCAGGTGAAATTTCAGCTTCCGGCACTGCGTCGCTTTAACTGACAATTGCGCGGTCGTGCGACGTGGCTCCCAAACAAAATTTACGTCCTTTTTTCCCCACAAGTAGAGCTTTCTTTTGGTGGTATTTGATCGCCTGTGCAATTTTTATTTTTTGCGCTATAAACAAAAAAGAGCGACAATTTTGAAGAAAAATACAATATTTTTTACTTGTTGCTATAATAAATATCCCAATTAAAAAAAAAAACACATTTTTTTTTCTCAGTTTAGGGCGATACGTATTCTACTACATATTTTTGGTAAAAAAAAAAAAAAAAAAAATCGCAATAAGCGACTGGTTTGCGCAAAAGTTATAGCGCTTACAAAATAGGGGAGAGAATTATTATTTTTTATTATTTATTTTTTTTACTAGAAATGGCGGCGATCTGCGATTTTTATTGTTACTGCGACGTTATGGCGGACACATCGGACACTTTTGACACATTTTTGGCGCCATTCACATTTATACTGCGATCAGTGCTATAAATATGCACTAATTACAGTATAAATGTGACTGGCATTGAAGGGGTTAACACTAGGGGGTGAGGAAGGGGTTAAATGTGTATGCTAGGTGTGTTCTAACTGTAGGGGGAGGGGGGGGTGACTGGGGGGGTGACCGATCTGTGTCCCTATGTAGGAAGGAACACAGATCGGGCTCCTCCCTTCCAGAGACAGGACATTGTCTCTGTGTCAGCCAGCAATGAGAGATGATCTATGAGAGATCATCTCTCATTCGCCCACAGATCGCATTGCAAACGGCCGCTCTGATTGGCCGTTTGCCGCGATCTGTGATTGGCCGTGTCCAAGGGACACGGACAACACAGGGCTTCCCCGCAGCGCGCTGTACAGCGCGCGCTGGGAATGCCAAGACATGCCGTCAAATGACGGCATGTTGGATATTGAGGTCCGCGCTGTTGCCGTCATCCGACGGTAGCGCGGGCCTCAAGTGGTTAACCTCCCTGGCGGTATGATTCTTTCAGATTTTAGGTGCTAAAAGCGGTACCATTATTTGCAAGGGAATTTGGCGTTTTATACTGTAGGCTTGTAATTCTTAGGAAAAACTCACTGAAATCTATCCAAACAAGAGTCTAATAGGCATCCCGGGTATGATTTTTTTTTTTTCTTATTAAAAATTATAATATAATAAATAATTATAAAAAATTATAA
The DNA here is from genome assembly GCA_029574335.1 of Rana kukunoris. Classification (NCBI taxonomy): domain Eukaryota; kingdom Metazoa; phylum Chordata; class Amphibia; order Anura; family Ranidae; genus Rana; species Rana kukunoris. The sequence continues at coordinate 211,647,987 of CM056051.1, forward strand.
CAAATAATAATATAATTATAGTAAAAATTATTCAATAATGTAATCAAATCAAAATCACTGAAATTTGCTCAGTTGCAGAATTTTTGCTGTCATTTTTTTATTTTTTATGACGAATTTCCCCATAAATCGCTATCGCTAAATTCTGCAAGTGATTCTGATTTATTATCGCTGTTTTTTAGCTGCTCTAAAACAATTTTTGCCATAAAGGGACACTTTTGGTTGCTATGGGCAATCTACAGTTTGCAGGGAGAAAGAACAGTTTTTATTATATAAAAGGACATGTAGTGTACAGGGCAGACCACTAGGGACATGGGGGGTGTGTATTTTTTACATACAGTACTGTAATCTATAAGATTACAGTGTACTGTATGTATAGTGTTTGTTTACTTTTTTTAAATTTGGCGCCGTTCCCCCCCCCTACGTCGCGACGCTCGCAGGGAAGGGAATCGGCGGAACACACAGCATCAGGCGGACATCCGGCCGCCGTGTACTGCGGGGATTCATTGCTGGATCGCAGAGAAAAGGTAACTAAACTTTTTTCTGCATCCAGCGAGGCAAGCCCGTGTGTGGCACGGGGTTACCGATCGTAGCTTTAAAATCTCACCCCGTGCCACACACAGGAAGACCGCCAGGGAGGTTAATATTTAATCAGTTTATAAATCTCGTGAGAAGCATATTATTCCTGCTGTATGAGGTTAGAGGCTTGGGGAAATAGCGTGGCACATGCTGAATAGAGGAAACTACACTTGGATGCTGGCAACTGCACCTTATTTGCACAGTTCTTTGGACTTTTTATTCATCTGAATTCTTCTGCACATTTTATATTCCGTTGGACTTTTTTTATTTAGCTAAATAAAATGTTGGCACTTTATTGCACATATTGGTTTACCTTTGATAAAAACACATTTTAATTCCTCATCTTTTTTTATATATTCATTGTTGATCAGTTTTTTGGATTCACAGTTTGGACTTGTTTACACATATGGGATTATCACCATAACCTTTAAAAGGAACTCACAGATATTTGTCTTTCAGCATTAATTGGATTGCTGTGCTGCACATTTACATTGCACATATTGTATGCTAATTATACATGTTATATGGCATTGGTCTGATAATCATTTGCTATATCATTTTTACATGAAATAATTAAACTGGGTGCTTTAATTATTTGGATTTATCCTCTTTTGAAATTTCAATTTAATCACTTTATTTGTGATTTGACGATTTGCATTTCCTAGGATCAAGCATTATCTGCAATTATTGTAAAGCGCCACAATACTTGTTTTTTGGGATCAAGTTGTGTTTTATCCTTTTATTACATTATGATCTTTCATTAAGTGCCACATTACCATTTTTATCATGATCAGAACCACCGCTCCAAAGTGTGCACAATTAAGTCAGCAGTTGCAGCTCCCACATTTCTATCCCCATGGGCTCACTTTAAAGTGGAGTCTGTCTGCACCCCTCTAGAGCAGTGGTTGCCAAACTTTCGGACCTCACAGACCAACAAGCATACAATTTCAAATATCGCAGACCACAAACATGAATGGTATACATAGGTGTGCGCAGCCTATTGGATTAGGGTGTGCACCCTTAAGCTCCTTAAGTCTACATATATACCCCAGCACATGGATCTCCCAGTCAGCACAGTGATGGTGAATAGCATGAAAACCTTGTCTTATGGCAGAGCCGGTAAGAGGGAACCGTTTCCCATGTTCCTGCTGCTACACAGAGCAATAAAACGAATGCGCATGGGGTGATTAGAATGTGCATAGGCACACCCTGTGCGCACGTCTATGATTTTTTTTACACACAATTGAATCTCACCACTTTATCCAGCCATATGCTAAAGCTCCAGGCTCCCTCCCACAGTCTGATCAGCACAGCCATTGAACGTTCCCTCCCACGTTCACCTCCCACCTCTGAGTTCATGGGAGCCAGATTTGCGTCAGAACCGTGGGGATCACCAAAATACTCGTTGACCCATCAGTGGTCCACAGACCACTGGTTGGAGACTGCTATTCTATTTTGGGCAAGTACATGGTAAAACATCTATATTTGCAGAACAAATGCTCTACAATAATACTGCAAATGTACTTTTTTTTTTATGAAAGCAGAATCTAGACAACACATTTTTAATGAAACCTGGCAGCTGTTGACGCATAATCTTTCTTAGCTGGACTAACAGACAGGTAAAGTTAGTCATTCAGTTAAAAAAGAAAAACATGTGAAAGGTCCAACGAAAGGACCAATTTATCCAAAACATAACACCTTGATGTGATGAATGATCGTTTCATTCTCTCCGTTATATACAGTTTCTATTGGTTAGCCCGCTTTAGTCATATTTAGTGCAAGGCTGTAAAATCATAAATGTTTCGCTATAATGACTGCTCAGAATCGCAATACTACAAACTATTTGTATGTAATGGCCCAAACTTCCAGGTAACCCCTAGCTCAGTGGGGCACAGGGGGTGGCTGAAAATGGAGCTGATCGTCAGTTATTACATCAAGATGTTATTCACCGTTATTCTACACTTGTCCCTTTAAAATCGACCACACCTTGGACTATGTTGTAAGTTCATTTATGTACAAATGAAAACTTTCAATAAAAACAATTTAAAATGAAAAAAAGAAAAACATTTAACAAAAAACACATTAATGCAGCATAAAATGAAATTCTAAATACAATTTATGGCTAGCGAATGGGAGACCTGACAGTTCTTCGGTTAATTATGGACACAGGAGTCACTTATAGCGGTAGCGCTTTCCAGCCAAATACCGCTATACTTACCATTATCACTACTTACAGCATTTCTTATTTCATAATAAAAAGAAACCTTGGTCATGATCGCACAAAATGATTTCACATTCTCAAAACAAAGCCAACACTGCAGTGAGGAGAGCTTTTCTACTTTATTACAAAGAGAAGAAGCCTTTATGTGGTCAGAAAATACAAGATTGATCTTTTTCTTCCTATGAAACGCTGCTGTTCAAACAGCCAGAGTGAATTGTCTCAGTTCACTTCTTTAAAGTCCCATCATGTTCACTTGGGTATGGATGTCCTTGGCTGCTGAAAATCTGGCCCTTTAGTGCACAGGGCGACAATGGAGTCCCCTGACCAGCAGTTCCAGAATGTCCCATTTTCATATATTGCATCCATGCACACCTCCTAAAAATGAGGTACAGCAGGGCAAACATTTCCAAAATAGGTGTCATATATATAATATATACACATTCGTACATACATACCTTTATTCATGTGATGTCCAAAAATTTAAAAAAAATGTACACATTTATTACAAAATAGTAACAAAGACTGGACAGTGTTTTGCTCATTCTGGAAAGATGAAGCTCAGTAATACACAACTCTGGAAATTGTCCAAAGGTTGCGGCAATCTCTTTTTCTTCTAAATAGTGAGTTCTTGTTTGCCCATTCCCTGTCACGGGGGCATGTAGATCTTTGCGCTGCAATGAGATACAAACCCCATTGGCTGAGAAGGGGCTGAACAAGGGCTTAAAATCGCCTTTCAGAACAGAATGGGGAGTAAAATGAAGGAAGGTGACCTTGCCCATCTTTCCAAATGAAATACGAGAAGGATCTTCACATAAAAATGCACAAACATGTGTTTTGTTTATTACCAAAGGTGCTACAATGAACAATGCAAACTTTGCTGTCTATTTTGTTTTTTTCCCTCTCTCACTCTCTTTCGCTCTTCCTTTTTACATTTTGAAAAAAGTGGTAAACTTTGTCAGTGTACTGTACTGGTATGTGGTGAACAGACCTAGGTCTGTCTGCTGGCATAAAATGGAAACAAAAACAAAAGAGGAAAAAAAAATACAGACCCTGCTCAAACTAAAAAAAACAAATGACAATTCTAGTTGTTGGGCAGCACATAATTAGTAAGGCAGGACCTCAAGTGATGATCCCTTTGCATGAGACAATTGCCAGATCCTCAAGGAATTAAAACCAGGATGCCTGAGCCACATCAGTTCTGCAGTTGAGTATTGTGCTGAGACAGCCATACCCCATGAACAGGGAAGTCTTTAGAAGGCTTGCTGAGCAGGATTGTAATTGAAGGTGGATGGCAGATGAGGCCTTTCTTCTAGCTTGTCATATTCCAAATGGAACTCCTGAAAGGGAGGAAGAAAAAGAAAAAAAAAGGTAAGTTTCAGTTAAAATGAAATACTTGAATTTGTGGAAGAGTGTTTTTTTTTTTTTTTTTTTAAAGACTAAAAAGGTCAGGATATCCAATGTCTTGTTCATGGTGGGCCAGATGTGTTTCTGTATGTATTGAAGGGCCAGAAGTTGTAAACTATACAAAGAGCAATTAAAAAGGGACTTAAATCTGAACTCCAGGCAGATTCAAATAGTAAGCAGGTATGTGTTCATCAACTGATTTATAAAAAAAAATAAAAAATTATTTAAGAAAAATCAATGGACGTTAAAGTGATACTAACACAGTTTCATTTATATGTCCCTACTATTTCCGTATGGGGATGGTACTGTACATATTGTAACATTAAAGTACCTCTCTTCTAATTGATATAAAGCTGTCACATGAACCAGATCTTTTCCAGCTTGTCTGCAGGGAAAAACATAAGCAGGAGGAGCTTCTAGTCCTCTGCTACTGGTCACATGTTCATAAAAAACAGCCTTTGGAATACAGAGTTAAAATATATATATATATATATATATATATATATATATATATATATATATATATATATATATATATATATATATATATATATATATATATATATATATATATATATATATATATATATATATATATATATTTGTATAAAAATGTAAAACCGTATATTTGAAACCAAACCAATTATTTTGTGGAAAGAACATGATGTGGGCGGATTTCTGCCACTCACAGGCTATGTCCCACCCCTCCAGCCTGTGTCTTAGAATTAGAGGAAGGTGAAGCCTCCATTAAAGCGGGCCTTCAGTAATTTTTTTAAACTTTCCATATATTAAATCTTCTGTCGTTTTAAATTTGGATTGTAAAACATTTTTTTTCTGCCATTAAATACCTTATACAGCTCACTTCCTATTTGTTCTGGTAATTAGCCTAGGCTTATGACTTCATGCAATGCTCACTCTCCAACTCTTGTAAGAGTTTGCCAGGAAGGGGGGGGGGGGGGGGGGAGTCAGAAGGCCAAGGAGAGCTGCAGAGCTAGGGAGGTGTGCCTATGTGTGTGTGTAAACCCAGAAAGTAAACAGGCAGCAGCCTCAGCTGCCTACAGTTAAAACGTTTGCTGCCAGATTCAGTGGAGGGAGGTTTCTGCAGCATATTTGACAAGTGCAGAATCACAGTATATCTAAAATTTGCAAAGTGGTGGAAGGAAGTTTCAGAATGGAAAAGATATTACAAATTATGTAAGCAGGCTGCAGTTCCTCCTTAATCTACATGCAATATCCTGCCCCTATTGTGTTTAGCTGGTTAGTGGGCACGGAGGAGGAGTAAAGGAGTGGGCTGTCATTTACTACTGTGTAAACGCCCACATGTGTGAGCCTATAGTCCTATGGGCTGCTCAGATGTGATAGGGAGGAAATGCTCAGTATAGAAACTGACTGAAAACTGAGCATGTGCAGACTTGCCACTAAAGTTGCAAAATCCCTAACTGAATTGGGGACATAAACTGAAGGAGGAGATGGAGAGCAGCAGGCTTAATCAGGTTTTTTGCAGAATACAGAAAACGAATCTCATAGTGACTGAGTGAGTATGAACAGCATGTAATACAGCATTTATTGATAGTTTTTTTTTTTTATGACGTGGGTTTAGAAACACTTTAAGTACCTGAATTTGACTTGGTATCAGCCTCTTGTAATCCCCTGTACAGCAGAGCTCAGACTGGAGGAGAGGGAGAAGCAGGACAAGGAACCAGTCAGTTTTGCTGCATTGAGCATGTGCTAAGGTGGCACATGCTGATAGGAGGCAAGAACAGAGCAAGAGGAGGATGAACTCTTCAATCTGTTGCTGCTCTAACTGAAAAGTCACAGGCTGGGGAAGGGACAAGGCCTATTTAACTGCAATAGAACAGATTTCCAGGCTGGCTGTGCCATTTGGGCAAATCTCAGGACTAGGTGGACAGACACACAAATCTATCTAATTTGTGTATTTAGCAGTTTGCCTGGAGCTCAGCTTTAAATAGCAGTCAGTCATACCTGAATGCAAGAATGTATTATTCCTTAAAATTGTTAGACGCCACCTCACCCAATCAAGATCAGAACACACACATGCAGGAATTATGTTCCCAAAGTAATATTAGTGTGCACCAATATTTAACTACTCAATGTATTTTACATATGCAAACTCAAACTGATATGCTCATGAATGGGAACCAGAAACTACATGATACCCAGTCCTGAGCACCAGGATGATTCCTAGTACCGAATAAATATCATAGGGACTTAAAAGGGTTGTAAAGCCTTGTGTTTTTTTACCTTAATGCATCCTATGCATTAAGGTGAAAAAACACCTTGCAGTGTCTGGCCCCCCGAGCCCCCTATGTACGCCGAGTGTATGACACAGGAGCGCACCCACCAAGGTAACCCCCTCAGACGAGAGCTTCCCAGAGGCATTTATTGTGGGAGGAGCCGCCGTGGAACCCCAAAAGAGGACGATCAGGGCCACTGCCTGCAAAACGAACTGCACAGTGGAGGTATGACATGTTATTTTTTTTTTTTTTTTTAACTTTTACAAGACACTTTAATGTAAGGAAGTTAAAGTGGTAGCCAAGCCAAGTAACAATTTCAGGAGGATGTCAGCAATAGCAACCCCCATATTTGTCAGTGCAGGTTTTCTTATCTACTTAAGGACCCCTTCACGCCGATATACGTCGGCAGAAGGGCACAAGCACGTACAGGTACGTTGCCTTTAAGAACCCAGCCGTGGGTCGCCTGCGTGCCGCCGGCGGCATGCTCGTGACCTGGTTCTGAGCTCTGTGACCACGCCCGCAGGACCCTTGGACCCGATCGCCGCCGGTGTCCCGCAAATGGGTCACAGAGCTGAACAGGGAGAGGCAAGTGTAAAACCTTTCCCTGTTCTTCCTAGTCTGAGTGTCACGGATCGTCTGTTCCCGGTCATAGGGGATGCCAATCAGTGATGTCACACGCCAAGCCACGCCCCCACACAGTAGTAATCGCTCCCTAGGAAACACTTAGGTTAACCCCTTCCCTGCCAATGTCATTTTCACAGTAATCAGTGCATTTCTATAGTATAAAAATGACAACGCCCCAAAATAGTGTCAAAATTGTAAGATGTTTCCACCATAATGTCGCAGTCACAATAAAAGTCACCGATTGCAGCCATTACTAGTAAAAAAAATAAAATATTAATAAACATGCCATAAAACTATCCACTATTTTGTAGACGCTATAACTTTTGCGTAAACCAAACGCTTATTGCGATTTTTTTTTTTACCAAAAATATGTAGAATACGTATTGGCCTAAACTGGAGGAATATATATATATATATATATATATATATATATATATATATATATATATATATATATATATATATATATATATATATATATATATATATATATTTTTTTTTTTGGGGGGGGGGGGATATTTATTATAGCAAAAAGTAAAAAATATTTTTTTTTTTTCAAAATTGTCGCTCTAGGTCAGGAATCTCCAAACTACGGCCCTCCAGGTGTTGCGGAACTACACATGCCATGAGGCATTGTAAAACTCTGATATTCACAGACATGACTAGGCATGATGGGAATTGTAGTTCCTGAACATCTGGAGGGCCATAGTTTGGAGACCCATGCTCTAGGTCAGGGATCTCCAAACTACGGCCCTCCAGCTGCTGTGGAACTACACTTCCCATGAGGCATTGTAAAACTCTGACATTCGTAGACATGACTAGGCATGATGGGAATTGTAGTTCCTGAACACCTGGAGGGCCATAGTTTGGAGACTCCTGCTCTAGGTGATCAAATACCTCCAAAAGAAAGCTGTATTTGTGGGGGGAGGACGTCACTTTTGTTTAGGAGCCACGTCGCACGACCGCGCAAGTGTCAGTTAAAGCGGCGCAGTGCCGGATCGCAAAAAGGGGCCTGGTCCTTTAGCGACAAAATGGTCTGGGGCTTAAGTGGTTAATCCAGCTGCTCAGGACATCCTAGAGCAGCAGTCGGGGTACTACGGTCATTTCTTATTGCCAACTATTTTTCAGAGTGAATGTAAAATGTTTAGCTTATTAAATAATATATTTTCTATTTCTATACAATTACACAGAATCAGGCTTCTTCATAATTAAGCTTATTTGATTTGTAGAACTAACTGAGGAAGCTGTAGCAAGGTAATTTGAATTACTGTATCTTTGAGTTAAAGCATTTGGGTATTTTCAGCATAATGATTGCTTAAAACGAACAATTTAAAATCGTAAATAAAAGCAATAATTATTTCAATGGGCCAACATCGTCCTTCAAATAAATAACATGCAACAGTAATGGACCAACAACCTGGATAAAAAGCCCTCCATTTTTAAATGGAATAATTTATATAGCTTACCAACAATGTTGTTACAGAGCACATTTCATCAATATGTTTAAAGTGTTTTTCCACCTTTAACTGGGCTCTTGTACCAAAAAAGGCTCAGATGTGCAAAGTACTGCTCTAAAGCAGTTTTGACAGTGGTGAGGTCTCTGCTTTTCTTTTATGAAAGTAGCATCCAGCATAATTGTATCTTAGGTATACTTCTAAAAAAATACTTCATTTACTGGATATGTTTGGCCTCAACGCAATCAGATTTGCTACCGCTGAACATGCAGTTGGTGAACTGCTAATCACTTAGAAGCAAATTTCTAAAGTATTACAAATTATAAAACAAATGCATTGCCTTCAAAACCGATGAAACAAGATTTCACAATAAAAAATAAATAAATACTTGGAAAAAAAGGGGTATAGTTTGTGCTTTAGGCCCATTTCACGCGGGGCAGATTCTATCCCAATGAGCAGGGAATTTGTGAGCCGATCCCCTGCTGATCGTAGGAGAGCAGGCAGACGATATCCATCTCCCGCTCAGTTACTGCAGCGTGAACACGGACAGAGCCCACTCTGCTCTATAGGCGGCAAAAGAGGAAAACGCTGCCTCCTGTTTTTTTAGCAAACCCAGATGAAGGCAGCTATCCAGAGGAATATATGGACTGTTGGATCAGGTTCACAAAAAATAAATAAACTGACAGCTGGACCTCATCGGAACGCCCGTCTGAATAAGGTCTTAAGAGTACATGGACTGCAGTATTCACTTTTCAGTATATTGCTATTGAAAGGGTTAGTTTCATTTAAACCAGAACAGACTTATGAGACTAAAGTCTCATGCACACTGGATATTTCTCCAGCTCTCCTAGATGCCTTTCCACCAGGGAGCAGCGTTTTATACATGTTTAGGGGAGTCAAGCACTTAGATCAGTGTGTCTAAAACTGTGTGCTATTTGCAGGTGTGCCGTGGGAGTTTTAAAAAATATTTTAAAAAATGGCTAGCGTTTTGAACCCTTGAACAGATTTAAAAATTAAATGGTAAATCAATGTCGCAAAAGTAAAAAAAGTAACATATATAAAAAACACAATCTGTCAGTCTGTCATTCATGGTTCCTTATGTAATGTGAGACTTAAACACCTTTCACACTGAGGGAGTATTGCAGGCGCTATAGCGTTAAACATAGCGCCTGCAATCCGCCCTTAAAAAGCTGCTCCATTGTCTCCAGTGTGAAAGCCCCGGGGGCTTGTCAGCAATTCAATTCTTTGAGTTCATGGACGGACACGGCCTTAATCTTGACAAAGTGAGTATTGGCCTTCATTCAGGAGTGACTAGGCAGAAACGTATAGAAAGTAGTAAACACATCACACACCATACAGTACCACCCAGGGGGCAGTCCCTCTAGGTATAACCCTTTTCTCAGCATCTCGCAGATCAGTTAGTCAAAAAAAAACAGTACAAACCTAAAAAAAAGGAGGTGTGGGTGCTGTGTCCGTCCATAAAAGATTTAACGGTGAGCACAAAATCTATTTTCTTTCGTTCATGGACGGACACAGCCTTAATCTTGACAAAGTGGGACGTCCCAAAGCAGTGTCAAAAATGGAGGGGTGGGGACAGCATAAAAATAACTTTACCCCAAAACAAAACAGAGGGCCAAAAGAAGCATCCGAAAATGCACTCACATGAACCTTGTAGAATTTAGTGAAAGTGTGAACGGACGACCAGGTCACCGACTTACACACCTGGGAAACAGGCGCTTGATGTCGGAAAGCCCAAGAGGCACCCATTTCCCTGGTCGAATGCGCCGTGACAGGAAAGGGAGGCGCCCGACCCCTTATGGCATAAGCCTGAATTACGACCTGTGGGTTACACCTAGAGATGGTGGCCGACGAGACCGCCAGGCCCTTCTTAGGACCAGCCACCGAAACAAACAGTGAGTCTGACCTCCGGAACGGAGCAGTAACAGATAAGTATACTCTCAGAGCTCGGACAACGTCCAAGGAATGCAACACTGCTTCCTTAGGATGCGACGGACGAGGACACAAGGATGGAAGTACAATGTCCTCATTGAGATGGAAGGCCAAAATGACCTTAGGAAGAAAAGAAGGCTGCGGACGCAGCACCACCTTATCCTTGTGGAAGATCAGATAGGGGGCCTTGCATGATAAGGCTGCCAGCTCAAAGACCTGTCTGATGCAACAGCCACCAAAAATACCACTTTCTGAGAAAGTGTCAAGGGAATCTCCCTAATGCTTTCAAACAGCGGTTTCTGAAGCACCGAGAGGACCAGTTTCAGGTCCCACGAAGGTAGGGGAAGACGGACCGGAGGGGCCACATGACGAAGCCCCCGCAACAAACGTACTCACTAGAGAGTGAGCCGACAGGGTAGTTGAAAAAAAGACCGTCAGGGCAGAAATCTGCACTATGATCGTACTTAAGGTAAGCTCTTGGTCCTCCTTGATGGTTGACATTTTGCCACCGCCGTGGCGCTGTTCGACTGTATCCTGACTGGGCGTCCCTGTAGCCTCCGAGACCATGTGGAGAGGCACAGCCCGATAGCCCGGAGTTCCAGGACATTGATCGGCTAGTAAAATTCCTCTGGAATCCAGTGACCCTGGGCTGACCACCCCCCCAACCGGTAATGCTGGTGGCCGTCGTGACAACTATCCAGTGAAAAGGAAGGAACGACTTCCCGGACAGAAGTGCCGGTGATGTCAGCCACCAAACCAGGGAGGTCCTGACTAGGTGGCTCACTCGGAATTGACAATCCAGGGAGATTAGATCTCCAAGCCTATGGGCCCGAAGGGAGCCATGTCTTCTCCTAGGCAGAAAAAAAAAACTGATCTGCGAGATACAGAGAGAGGGTTCATATCCAGAGGGGCTGCCCCCTGGGCGGTACTGTATGGTGTGTGATGTGTTTACTTTCTTTAAGTTTTTGCCTAGTAACTCCTGAATGAAGGGCAATACCCACTTTGTCAAGATTTAGGGCTCTTTCACACGTCCGTTCCGTTCGTCCGGTAACGGACCTCAATGCTTCCCTATGGGAGCGGATCCGTTAGATGATGCATCCGCTAACGTCTGCCAGATCCGCATCCGTTTTTTCGGACGAAAGAATGTCCTATTTTTCTTCCGTCCGGCCAAACGGATCAGATGCAAAACGGACAGACGGTCCGTTTCCGTCCGATTCCCCATAGGGGATAGCGGAGGAGAGACAGGGCGGTCTCTGCACAGTGTGCGGGGACCGCCCTGTCCGCCCGACAGCTCAGCGGAGACCCCCCGCTGAGCTGACGGACACACAGAGCGGACCGAAAAACGGAACGCACGTGTGAAAGAGCCCTAAGGCTGTGTCTGTCTATGAACGAAAGAGAAACAAATTTTAAATAGGTTTATTTTAAAATGTGATGGTAGAGGGCTGCGCTGACTTTGGACTTGATAAAATACAGTGGACAAACACCAGTAGATGACAAGGCTCCTCAAATCATCACTGGCTGTGGAAACTTCACACTGGACCTCATGCAACAAGGATTATGTGACTCTCCACTCTTCCTCCAGACTCTGAGACCTTGATTTCCAAATTAAATGCAAAATTTCCCAGTCAGTTATGATTTAGGGAGCCATGTCATCTGCTGGTGTTAGTTCACTGTGTTTTATCAAGTCTAAAGTCAGTACAGCCCTCTACCAGGAAATTTTAGAGCATTTCATGCTTCCCTCTGCTGACCAGCTTTATGGGGATGCCGATTTCATTTTCCAGCAAGACTTGGCACCCACTTAAAAACTGCCAAAAGTACCAATAATTGGTTTAATGATCAGCAGATGAGCTAAAAGCCACTATTTAAAAGAAACCTGGCCTTCCATAACACCTCAGATGTGCCACAGGCTGATCGCCTCCATGCCACCCGCACTGATGCAATCATTCATGCTAAAGGAGCACTGACCAAGTATTAAGTCATTCTGTATTTAAAAAAAAAATCATCAAATCTTTTTTATTAGTCTTAATATTCAAATTTTGAGATATTGAATTGTAGGTTTTCACTAGCTGTAATCATCAAAATTAAAAGAAAAGCAACTCTTGAAATATATCAGTGTAATGCATCTATATAAAATACAGAAGTTTCACTTTTTGAATTGAATTACCAAAATAAACTTTTGATATTCTAATTTTATGAGATGTATATGTATATATATTTTAGCGACGGCTTTTTCTGGGCTTTATTGTAGAACAAGGTCATGATCCTTAGACAACATACATGAACAAGAACCAAGCCAAGAAAGGTTTTTCCAGGGCTCCAAGGATTTGCCAGTGCTCCACATGCACAGTTCAGTGCACAATCTACAGAAGACTACAGACAGCTAGATTTTATTGCCTGCAATTAGGAGTCTGACTGCTTTTTTATTTATTTTTTACATTTTAGAATTTAGGCCTGCTTTAGGGATTGCAAGACTCCTTTCACGTCACAGAACAAGGAAACTGGAAGCACAATTCATCCAAGCACATATTTTCTCCTAAATGAAAAATGTTATCCATACTCTAAGTTTTAATGGGCAACAATATTTTTTGGTCCATCTTTATTGTTTTTATATAAAATGAGTTCCTCTGGACCTCTTTAAATCTGCCAGCAGCATAACACAATTTTGAATCACAGGAAAGAATTGATGCAACTGTGGGCTGTTCAGAGCACTGAACTGCGTTGCAGCACAGTAAGGATAAAAAAAAAATACCTTCCTGCACAATATTCTCTGCATTAGCACTCATTAAGGAAGGCCACGGGACTGGATGGTAGCAGATAACGCACATTACCCTGCCAACTGTATGCCTTACTGCATGACATGTCTTTTTAAAGTTAACGTAAACCTTTTGCAAACATACAAGGAAAATACATGTTACCATGCTTTACATGGGAGAATCATGTGTAAGCATATGAAAATATGTGGGGTGGGGGTTTGACCTGTATAAATGGATATACCGTACTTTGACCCACTGCCCAAGTCGATTGTTAATTAGCTGTTTGGGTGGCTGTCTGTACTTCTATAGGCTCTACAAGTATGTTATTTAAGTAGTAAGAATAAAAATTGCACAATGTAGCAGACTGTTTAAACAGAATTCTGTGGCTATAAAGAAACTAACAAAATAAAGACCCTAAAAAAACTGCGCCGTCATCCCCACCTGCCTTGGTGGACGGATATTGACCAGTTTCACCATTTCAATGCATGGGGGAAAAAAAAAATATATATATATACAGAAATACCTGGACACATAATGACAGGAAGTAAAAAGATATATTAAATATTTTTAATAGAACCGATATACAATACTCTAGGAATGCTTATTTTATCAAAATGTAGTTTTAGTATAGGAAAAATAAATCATTTTTTTTAAAGAAAATCTGCACTTACAAAAATACAGAAGCCACCATTTCTAACCTTCCAAAAATGTTAACTGAAGTGATCATGGTGATCCAATGGATTTAACACTTTCAGGCTGGATTCACACTAGAGCAGCTCACAGCAGGGGCCCAGGTCTGATTTCAGCCCAAATTATCGACTGAATTCGGACCTGAAACATGCACTGAACTCCTGGGCAATTCGCAGCGTAGCCGCTCGAGAAGTGTAGACCCCGCTCCATAGAGAGTCGGTCACAATCTCCTGCTATGCGAATTGGATGCGGCCAAATCCAAATCGCAATAGTGTAAATCCAGCCTTAAAGCAATAAATCCATTAGATCAGTAAAGTCACTGACCTGCAACAGAGTTCAGACTTTACATGCTATATGCTTGTGCAGGGTCATCGACTGCACTGAATTAACTGGATCTGCAAAACAATCTGCAGTGAAATGCAGTCGTTGTTTGGTGATGCTTTTATTACAAAAAAAAAAAGTGAGGTTATTGGGGACATCTGGTCTTACGTAGCCAATTAGTTTTTTTTTTCCTCAACGTTTAAAGCCAGGTTCCCACATGCATTGCCTGCAATGCACTCTGCGACTAAAGGGCCAACATATAAATCAGAAGTATGACCCTATCAAAGCCATAACAAAAATATCTTTCAAGTAAACTATGCAGTACATACAACAACCCTCTGTCCCACCCACAGGTCTAACTATATGCAACGGACAGCGACTTCACATAAGAGTACGCAAGTGTATCTTGCAACCTCAGTGGGTGTTTATCAATAAAGAAGCACAGCAAAAAACATTAACCACCAGAAGGTTTTACCCTTCTTGACCAGGCCATTTTTTGCTATTCAGATGGCAATTGCTCAAACATGCAACACTGTATGCAAAATACATATTTTTTCCCATATAAATAGGTTTCTTTTGGTGGTATTTGACCACCAAATTATTTTATTGTAAAACCATATGGAAAAACATTATCTCTTCTGCTTTCGGTTGAAAAGCATATCCAATAAAAAAGAAAAAAAAAATTCATAAATTTCGTCCAAAACAAAAATTCTAAATGTCTTTGGTAAAAACCAAGCTGCATTTTTTGGGATACTAGTATTGTTCTGATGGTGATCAAGATACTAATCTGTAAACACAATACTAGTAATGGTGGTGATCAGCGACTTATAGGGTGACCGATAGTGTAGAGGGCAATCTGATGCCAATTGATACTGGCTGGTAGTGACACTTGCACAGTGATTAGTGAGAATACTGTGGCACTGGTTGGGTGACGAGAATAAAAAGGGCAAGCAAGGGGTTAACTGTGTGCCCAACAAATGTATGGGTGCTGCGTTTACTTACAGATCTGGCTGGAGTCTTTGGGCTTTGACCTCATGCACGCTGGACGTTTTTCAGCTGCTGTTTTTGGCTTCAGGCATTGCTTTCTGCAGCCAGTAAACTCCCCAGCATATTATTCTACGTGTCCCTGCACACATAGGCAGTAATCAGTGTTTTTTTGGCAGGGGGGGGGGGGGCTTCTGGCTGGGAAAAAAAACACCTAGTGGGTTTAATAAAAGCTTAAAAATGCTAACAAATGCAGCAATTCTGCTTTTATCAGCATTTTTAAACCATTAGCTTTTGTGGGAGTATTTTTTTTTTTAAGCAAAAAAAAAAAACAAACGAACACACCACTGAAAAACTTATTTTACAGCGGCAACTTTCTACAGCTAATGCAACTGCCGTTTTTATTGCGTCAGGTGTGCGCGAGGCCTTTCAGTTCTAAAAAGGTAACAAAGCTGGGAGAAATCAATCCATATCTGTGCTACGATTGGCCACAACCGTTCAGCAGGTATACAGCCAAAGGGATTGGTTATAACCTGCTGACAAACTTGGGCTGTGTACAATCACAGCATAGGAAGCACACATACACTCCTGTAAAAAGTACATCATGACTTACAGGTACGTCTGTTCTGCCCACAAGCAGTAAATGTACCGTTGGCGAACAGAAAGTGGTTGAGCATCGCATTAACGCCTTCACTTCTTTCCCACTTATGAATAAGCACTAAAGGTGTAAAACGGGTCAAGGCATTTGTGCTTCTAGATATATTGACAGTTCACATGAGAAAAAGATAACATATACCGTACCTTTGCAACTTTCCTCCAGTTAAGACAGTCAAAGAAGTAATATGTTCCCCTCTCGTAGGTGTTCGTTTTCATTGTTGGTTCCATTCCAGGTGCCCTGGTTATCCATACCCGCTCTTCTTTATGATATCTCCAGTCTCTGTTGAAACTAAAATGAGAAACATTTTCAGGGTTATGTGTTGCATCTCACTTTGTACCAATATCACCAGTGTATAAAAATATTTCAGCAGTTATACTTCATTTTTTACAGAAGGACCAGAAAAGCGAATAGGTGGGGTCTTGAACGTAGTGCACAACCTCCCAAGGAGGGGTTCCGGTATGTTAGTGGCAGTGTCTCCCCAGGGAAATACACGATTGTCACCTTTGATGTGTTACCCATCAACAGTTAAATGTTTATTCCGTATATAGATTTTGTGCACAAAATGAGGACATTATGGAGCATATGTTCAATTTGGAAAAATGTATGAATTTGCAGCAGCACTGGAGATGTGTGCTCACTTTCCAAACTAACATTTTATAAAAAAAAATATGAAGACATTGAATGTGCATTTATATTTTTAGCATGGCTATTATGTCGTTTATGCACTTGTGTACATAGACACAATAAGCGATCAGCAAATGCACAATAAAAACATAATCCTTAAAGTTTCCAGCATTACAACAATAAATACATTGTTAATATATTTCCATCTGCAATAAACACGGAACATTCTTGCAAAAGGGGATTAAATCATAACCTATACAATATTAAAAAGCGTCCGCACATGCAGTACACGCATCAAAATATGCATGTTACCACATAATGGGGACAAAGGACTTTAAAAATAACATTCCAATCTTGGTAGGTTCACAGCACAGTAGAAATAAAGCATTTGTACCGCCCTTTTGCCAAGACAGGTAAATGTCAGTTTGTGGAAGTAAACAGTATTGTAAGGCCTCATGTACACACAGCACATGTCTTTACGTAGGATGTTGAACGATTGAAATATGGTCATTCCGTGCGTACACCGCCAACATATGAATGACTTATTCGGGGCGGACATTTAATCTCTAATACTGCGTAAGCTGTGGTGGCAGCCCTGGCTACACATTTAACATGTAGACTGAGCAGCAGTGACCAATAGAGCCCCACATGCGCTGGATGCAAGTTAGCGCCCCACATGCGCTGGATGCAAGTTAGCGCAATTATATGTGTACAGTGGCAAATATGGTCTTTATGCCAGAACTGTAATGCAGACGTTTCTAGCTTTGGTTTACGCAGGTATATGCTGTGGAGTAAAATAAACCTGTGTGCATGGGGCCCATAGGATACAATAGTGCTGCATTCAGTTCTGTATAAAATTACAGATCCGTGAGCAGATAATTGTACACCCGTAAACAGAAGCCTTAACTAAAAGTGGAGCTCCTCTGTAAAAAATACAAATACTGTTGACTTTTAATATTAGGACACTTACCTGGCCTGGAGTCCAGCGACGTCGGCAGCAGAAGCATTGCAGCTTCACTGCCCGGTTCCCTACGGCACATGCGCAAGTCGTGTGTGTGCGCTGTGTTCTGGGAGACGTGTGTTTCCCAGAAGACAACGGGGGGTTGGGATCGGACAGACGTTCTTACACAGGTATCTGCACCCCCCTCCCTGCCAAACGACACCGGAGGGGAAGTTCCACTTTAGGGTGGAGCTCTGCTTTAAATGAGCTGAGATTTGAGGCTGTGGTGGCATTACAAATTTCCATAAATTCAATACTTTGATATCAAGTCCCTTACTAAACTCTTCCAGACTCTGGCCTCCCTCAGCTTCTTTCACATGGAAGCTATAAGAGGAGATTCTAGAAGAAAATTTGAATTTTTTGCAAACTAAGGAAATTATGCAACAAAACAAACCAATATACATTTTCCTAGTGTCGGTCTGAAAATTGCTTTATACTTATACATACAGCTCGACTGCGGCTAAAAGCTGTAAAACATCCCCTCCATTCATGTAATATAGATAGAAAAGAAGATCTTCTCCATATCGGCCAAGTTTTATTGCAGCCAACTACAAAAAAAAAAAAGAAGTACATTAGTACAATCGTAAGTATAAGCTTTTTTGCACTCACCCTAAAATATTTTTCTTGGTGTCTGAGAGGCACAGGATTAACACCAAAAAAAAACCACCCAAATAATTGTAAGCCAGCCAAGATATATATACCCCCTTCCCCCACTGCTTACATGACTGAACCAGCCAGAGATTGAAGAAACTGATATGCACAGCTTTGATTTAAGATTTGAACCTAAAAATCTCACTTGCTAATACAATTTAACAATTAAATAAACCAATAATTTGTTTATGCATATAACACACATTGCACAGGAATAGTTAAGTGCTGTTGCAAGTGAACAAATATGGGGGGGGGGGGGGGGGGGAGTTGGCAAAGTTTACAAATGAAAAAATCATTTCAGAAGGTCTGCCCTTAAAAATATGTAAATCATAAAGGGAACATTTGTTTGTGCCAACAAATCCCAAATGACTGCCCACAGCATACACAGAATTACTGCTTTGCAATAACTTATTAAATCCCAGTTTGAAGAAACGCTCACCTTATCCCTAATGTGAATGTTCGTTAAGTACTCAGAAGGAACATGGAAATCTAAAAAGAAAAAAAAATGAAAAGAGAATGAAAACTGAACAAAAAAAGAAAATCACTTAGCTCTGCCATCCCGGGAGGGGTCTTGCTACATGTAAAAGTCATCATAAATATAAATGAAAAGCGGAGATATAAAAAAAAAAGGCTATTTTAGACTAGTAAATAACATTCTTTTATCAAACCATCACACACGATAACCAAGAAAAACTTACCGATATCTTGTGGTCGACACGGCGAGGATGCCCATGGCGATGCAAACTTCGGATAAAGATTTCTAGGTTTTAAATAAAAACAAGGATATAATCACAAAAACAGACACGCATCAAATAAAATTCATGGTTAAAAGAGAAAAAATTGAAAATCATTTTTTTTTGTGCCAGCGTCTGGGAGCAGGCTGCATTTACCACAAGAACCAGGGGTCTTTAATGCCAATCTTTGCTTAAGGAATACACAAAGCAAATGCAGATCTGATAGGCACTGACCCACATCAAGCTTGCACCAAATTGAAAAATGGAGAACTGTTAGAAATCCTCATCACTATAAATTGTGCTGGGGTTAGTGACTGGGGAAAGATACAATCCAAAGCATTCCTAACAGCTAGAAGGAAAGGTCAATAGCAGCCTACTTGTTTTATGACAGGTTTTCTTTAACCACTTGAGCTCTGGAAGATTTTACCCCCTTCATCACCACAGCATTTATTGCTATTCAGGACTACGCTACTTTAACTGGCAATTTTGCACGGTCATGCAAATTAAATGTATATCTTTTTCACATAAAGAGTGCTTTCTTTTGGTGGTATTTCAAGGCCACTAGTTTTTTTACTTATTTGACTTAAATGAAAAAAGACCAACATTTTTTTTTAACATCCCCCCCTTCAGAGTGCCCCAATGGCAAGCTGTAAAGTACAGTATGAGTGCCCCTTAGAACCACTTACTTCCTGCCCAGGACTACATGTCCCATGAGGCATTGCTCCTCGTACATTTACAAGTTCTCAGGCTCTTAACCACTTCCTTACTGGGCACATATACCCCCCTACTGCCGAGGCAAAATTTCAGCTTCCGGCACTGCGTTGCTTTAACCGACAACTGCGCGGTGGTGTGACGTGGCTCCCAAACAAAATTGGCGTCCTTTTTCCCCCACAAATAGAGCTTTCTTTTGGTGGTATTTGATCACCTCTGCGGTTATTTTTTTACGGCAATTTTGAAAAAAAATATATATATATTTTTTACTTGTTGCTATAATAGCCCAAATTTTTTTTTAATTTTTTTTCTCAGTTTAGGCCGTATGTATTCTACATTTTTTTTTTTTTTTTACAAAAATAAAAAATAAAACGCAATAAGCGACTGGTTTGCGAGTTTTAGTGCCTACAAAATAGGGGACAGATTTTTTTTTTCTATTATATTTTTTTTTTTACGTCATTTTGGGTATATCACCGAAGGAGTGTTCAAAGGTCTGGGAACCACAGTCATAGACCCATATAGCACCCTACAGCTAACTTCACACTAAACTTTGTGCCAAGAAGAGCACTTAAAAGGATATGTAAAGGTTTGTTTAAAAAACAAACACGTCATACTTACCTCCTCTGTGCAGTTGGTTTTGCACAGTGGTCCCAATTCTCCTCTTCTGGGGTGCCTCAGCGGCGATCCTGGCTCCACCTTTTCTTCTCGAGTGCCCCGTTGGGGAGCTGCTCTCACTCAGGGCACTCGTGTGGGCATGCTCCAGTGTCCTGCTGCGTCCATTGACAGACAGCAGGACTAGGCCCCGCCCCTCATCAGATTTGATTGACAGCAGTGGGAGCCAATGGCTGC
The DNA here is from genome assembly GCA_029574335.1 of Rana kukunoris. Lineage (NCBI taxonomy): Eukaryota > Metazoa > Chordata > Amphibia > Anura > Ranidae > Rana > Rana kukunoris. Next base: position 211,668,446 of record CM056051.1, read on the forward strand.
GCTGCCATAAAGCTAGCCAATCGGGACCCGAGATAGCGGCAAGGAGCTGGTGTGCTTGTCCCTGTCGCTGGAAAGACCAGGTTCAGGTAATTAAAAGGGGGACTCTGGGGGGCTGCTGCATCACAGGAGGTTTTTCACCTTAATGATTGGATTGCATTAAAGATGAAAAACCTTGCAGGTTTACAACCCCTTGGATGCAGTTGCCCAAAGAAAACATTATGGGCCAGCCCTGCACAATTGGGTCTGTATATAGTACCAGAGCTACTCATCAAGGGCCAACGATCCAAAAAACAAACCCCAATACCTATCCGGGGAAAAACAGCTCCTGGAGTGGACGGGTTATATAGGTATGCACTATAGGTATGCACTAGGGGTGACCCCAACAGACAATTTTACCACCGTTAAATTACCCAAAAGTAAAAGTAGCAAAATATAACCCTTGCTGTAGGAACACCAGTCCAGTAGGATTAGTAGGGTTGTCTCAGTATCGGGACCGATACCAAGCATTTGCAAATGCTCCGATGCTTCAGCCGATACCTGGGCAGTCAGGGTGATCAGTGCGGTGGGGGAGTTACAAGCACTGATCACCGCTGACTGTGGCTGCCGCCGTGGCGCCCCCCCCACTTCGTGGCTGCCGCCGTGGCGCCCCCCCCACTTCGTGGCTGCCGCCGTGGCGCCCCCCCCCACTTCGTGGCTGCCGCCCCCCCCCCCCCACTTCGTGGCTGCCGCCCCCCCCCCCCCACTTCGTGGCTGCCGCCCCCCCCCCCCCACTTCGTGGCTGCCGCCCCCCCCCACTTCGTGGCTGCCGCCGTGGCGCCCCCCCCCACTTCGTGGCTGCCGCCGTGGCGCCCCCCCCCACTTCGTGGCTGCCGCCGTGGCGCCCCCCCACTTCGTGGCTGCCGCCGTGGCGCCCCCCCCCCACTTCGTGGCTGCCGCCGTGGCGCCCCCCCCCCCCACTTCGTGGCTGCCGCCGTGGCGCCCCCCCCCACTTTGTGGCTGCCGCCGTGGCGCCCCCCCCCCACTTCGTGGCTGCCGCCGTGGCGCCCCCCCCCACTTCGTGGCTGCCGCCGTGGCGCCCCCCCCCCCACTTCGTGGCTGCCGCCGTGGCGCCCCCCACTTTGTGGCTGCCGCTGTATCCCCCCCTCCGTGCTGCCGCCAAATCCGGCTCCTACCTTTTCCGAATTTACAGAGTCAGTGATGACTCTGTACATTCACAGAACTGAAGCATTGTAAACTGAGTTTATGTTTCAGTTTATGAATGAAGAGAAGCCGCTGTCTTCTCTCCATTCATTTTCAGTGCAGCTGAGGCTGCCGAGAAAGGGACTGGGGAATCTGTGTCCCTAGTCCCCTTCTCTGTCTCAGAGGGGAGATGTCAGTGGTCTGTTAAGACCCCCGATATCTCACCAAAGCCCCCAACAGGGCTGATAAAAAAAAAAAAAGGAATTGCAATAAATAAAAAAAATTATTGTAAAAAACAACAATAATAAAAAAAAAAAAAAAAAAAAAAAAAAAAACACACCGACACTGTCCACACCCCCCACCCCCTTAAAAAAAAAAAAACTAACACATGTGCCACTGTCACATGAGAGTTACAAAAAGGATTGGTAATTGGTATTGGCAAGTACTTGATAAAGAGTATCGGTACTTGTACTCAGTCCTAAAAAAAAGTGGTATCGGGACAACCCTAACAATTAGGATATAAGGTTTTCACAAAACAATAACTTTATATTGGCCCTGACTTATGACACTTCAGGGGAGGCACAACATCACAGCAGTGAATTCTCCCTGTGTTTTGAGCACCCAGAATGGATAAGGCATGGTGACAATCACCTTTACCTTCTAGGCATGTCTGAAGTCGGAACTAGGTATTTTTTAATTTTTGTTTTAGGGTGAACAGAATCCTGATATTCCAGTTTGCCGACAGCTATTTCTTACTGGAAAGCTTTCAGTATACACAAAGGTTTCAGATCATTTTAATAATATTAAAAACTTATCATGCGAAAAAAATATATATATTTAAGTACTTTGTACGCTATACATCTGAAGGTCTCTTGATTCAAAGTGATCTGGTGTCAAGTAAAAAAAAGCATGTAGTCATTGTGCTTTTAAACAATCAAAGTATTGAAGTAAAATAAAAAAGGTCATCCGTTCATATAAAGCTATGCAACGAAGCGTTGCCCAATGCCACACACCAGTATAAAAGATGTCATTTTAAAGAAAAAAAGGGATTTTTAAATACAGCTTACCTGTAAAATCCTTTTCTTGGAGTACATCACGGGACACAGAGCGGCATATTCATTACTATGTGGGTTATATGGAGTACCTTCAGGTGTGGACACTGGCAATCTCAAACAGGAAGTCCCCTCCCTATATAACCCCCTCCCCTAGAGGGAGTCCCTCAGTTTTGTAGCAAGCAGTATGCCTCCCAAAATGGTCACCCAAAAGAGGGGTGGGAGCTCTGTGTCCCGTGATGTACTCCAAGAAAAGGATTTTACAGGTAAGCTGTATTTAAAAATCCCTTTTTCTTTCTCGTACATCACGGGACACAGAGCGGCATATTCATTACTATGTGGGATGTCCGAAAGCAATGCTTTAATGAGGGGAGGGAGACATCTTCCAAAGAAGGATTCAATTTAGAGATAAACTCAAATCATAATAATAATTCCAACTTAGTCAAGAAAAAAACTTTTTCTTTTTTTTTTTTTTTTTTTTTTATAACCAAGGGTGTTTCTGATCCCGAGGATTTCAAACTGCAGCCTGTAGTACTGCCTGACCAAAGGCAGCATCCGCATTTCTTCTCACGTCTAGTTGATAAAACCTTGTAAACGTGTGGACTGATGACCACGTTGCCGCCTTGCATATCTGAGCCATAGAGATCTGATGGTGTGCTGCCCAAGAGGCGCCCATGGCCCTGGTAGAATGGGCCTTTACCGACAACGGAGGAGGCAACCTCTTCAACCCGTAGGCTTGAATGATTAATTGTCTAATCCATCTCGAGATGGTGGATTTTGCAGCTGCCTGCCCCTTCTTGGGGCCATCTGGTAGAACGAATAACACATCTGTTTTCCGGATCTTTTCTGTAGCTTTAAGATAGGCCTTCATGGCCCGGACAATATCCAAGGTATGCAGCAACCCCTCCTTTCTAGATGTAGGTTTTGGAAAGAAGGATGGAAGTACCAAATCCTGGTTTAAGTGAAATTTGGATATAACCTTTGGTAGAAAGGAAGGATGGGGCCGGAGAACTGCCCTGTCCTTATGCAGAACGAGATATGGTTCCTTACACGATAAGGCTGCTAATTCTGACACTCTCCTGGCCGAAACTATGGCGACCAAGAAAACCAATTTTCTTGTCAGTAAGACTAAAGGAATCTCAGCCAACGGCTCAAAAGGCTGTTTCTGTAGAGTGGACAGGACAAGATTTAAGTCCCATGGACAAATTGGTGACTTGACAGGAGGATTAATACGCAAGACCCCCTGTATGAAGGTCTTTACCAGCGAGTGGGTGGCCAGCGGCCTCTGAAACCACACTGACAGAGCTGAGATCTGTCCCTTGATTGTGCTTAGTGCCAGGCCTTTATCCACTCCTAGCTGGAGAAAACTCAACACCCTATCAATAGTATATTTGCGGGAATTCCATCTTTTGGATTCACACCAGCCTACGTAGTTCCTCCACACCCTGTAATAAATCACCCTGGAGACCGGCTTTCTAGCCCTAATCAGGGTAGGAATTACCTGCCTAGACAGGCCTCTATCCCTGAGAATCAGGGATTCAGCCTCCAGGCCGTCAAATTTAGACGCTGTAATGTAGGGTGGAGGATCGGGCCTTGTGAGAGTAGGTCTGGTTGTAGAGGAAGAGTCCAAGGGTCTCCCACTGCCATCTTCAGGACTAGTGAGTACCAAGTCCTCCGGGGCCAAGCCGGAGCTACTAGAATGACTGGCTTGTTCTCCACTCTGATCTTGCGCAACAGGCGCGGGAGTAACTGTAGTGGAGGGAATGCATATAGAAGTTTGAATTGATGCCAAGGGCAAACCAACGCATCGGTTCCGCAGGCCATAGGATCCCTCGCTCGCGACACGAACCTGTCTAGTTTCTTGTTGAACCTGGATGCCATTATATCTACGTCCGGCATTCCCCACCTCTGGCAGATTGTCTGAAAGACCTGGGGATGCAGAGACCACTCCCCTGGCAACAGACTCTGGCGACTTAAGACGTCTGCCTGCAGGTTGTCCACTCCGGGAATGAATATCGCTGAAATGCAGGGTACATGAACCTCTGCCCATTGAAAAATCAAGTTCACCTCCCTCTGAGCGGCCTGGCTCCTGGTTCCCCCTTGGTGGTTTATGTATGCCACCGCCGTGGCATTGTCTGACTGGATTCTCACCGGGAACCCCTTTAATCTGGAGGTCCAAGCCAGAAGGGCTAGGCGGGCAGCTCTGATTTCCAAGATATTGATGGGGAGCTGCCTCTCTGCTTTCACCCAAGTTCCCTGGCGGGAGAACCCCTCGAAGACCGCCCCCCAGCCTGCCAGGCTGGCGTCTGTGGTAACTACCTTCCAGACAACAGGGCTGAAGGATTTTCCCTTTAGAAGATTCTGAGGGTTCAACCACCAGGCCAGGCTTTGTCGGACCCTTGATGATAGCGTCAAAGGGGACTCTAAGGCATGTGCCCTCTTGCCCCAGGCTGCTAGAATGGCTGCCTGTAGGACGCGAGTGTGGATCTGAGCGTATGGTACTGCCTCGAATGTGGCCACTAGCTTGCCTAGTAATCGCATACACAGGCGAATAGTTGGTTTTTTTCTTGTTTAGAACCAACTGAACCAACCCCTTGATAGCTTCGATCTTTACAAGGGGCAGGACCACCTTTTGATGTTCTGTGTCTAACCTCATGCCGAGGTATTCCAACTGCTTTGTAGGCTGGAACGCTGACTTTCCCCGGTTCAGGACCCAGCCGAATTCTTCGAGGTACCGAACCGTGAGGTTTACTGCCTTTTGCAGACCCGGCCGTGAGTGATCTATGATTAAAAGGTCGTCCAAGTATGCTAGGACTGTGACCCCTTGGATCCTTAAATTGGCCAGAATTGGGGCTAGGATCTTCGTGAATACCCGGGGGGCCGTGGCCAGCCCGAAGGGGAGCGCCCTGAATTGGAAGTGTCGCTGCCCCACCGCGAAGCGTAAAAATCTTTGATGCGACTGAAAGATTGGTACATGAAGGTAAGCATCCTTTATGTCTATGGAGGCCAGAAAATCGTCCTTCTGAAGCGCGGCGGCTGCTGACCGGATGGATTCCATCCGGAAGGAACGAACCCTTAGGTAACCGTTTAACCTCTTTAGGTCCAAGATTGGCCTGACATCGCCGTTGGGCTTTGGTATGACAAAGAGATTGGAATAGAAACCTAGGCCTTGCTCTTGGGCTGGCACTTCTATAATTACGTCCTGGCCAAGCAGGTGATCCAAAGCTGCCAGCATTGAGGCCTTCCTCGCTGGATCCCTTGGTAGCCTTGATTCCTGAAAATGAGGCGGAGGATACCTTAGAAACTCCAGTCTGTAACCTGTGGTTACAGATGCCCGGACCCATTTGTCGGGGATCTTGGCTTCCCAAACTTCTGAGAAGAAACGAAGCCTTCCCCCCACCCGCAAGAGTGGGGGCGCCCCTTCATAAGGCAGACTTAGGGGCTGTCTTTGACGGCTTGCGATACCACGGCCTCTTACCCCCAGGGGTCTGTCCCTGCGATCTACTGTTAACGTTGGATCGTGCAGGCGGCCGTCGATACTGCCTGGAATTTGAGGGCCCCGAGACAGGAAAGAGCTGCCTTTTAAACGTAGGAGCCCGGAATGTCTTTTTGACCGGTAAAAGGGTACTCTTGCCATTTGAAATAGTCTGAATATATTTATCCAGATCCTCTCCGAAGAGTCGTCCTCCATGGAAGGGAAACCCTGCCAGAAGCTTTTTGCATGGGGGCTCCGCCGCCCAGTTCTTCAACCATAAGAGCCTTCTCATGTGCACCAAACATAGTGATAAACGAGAGGCCTGCTGGATGGAATCTTTTATAGCATCTACCGCAAAACACAGAGCTCTGGGAATGTCAGAAAACTATTCTGCTTGTTGGGTAGGCATGTCCCTTAACATTTCCTTTGTCTGGTCTTTTAATGCCTGACAAACTCCAATTGCAGCCACCGCTGGCTGCACCACTGCTCCTGCCGTAGCAAAGGATGCTTTTAAAAGTGTCTCTAATCTTTTATCAACCGGATCTTTAAACATATGTATGTTTTCCACCGGGCAAGTTAGTGATTTATTCACACATGAGATGGCTGCATCCACTACTGGGAGCCTCCACCTCTTGGAGAACTTTTCCTCCATGGGGTAAATGACCGCAAATCTTTTCGGTGGCAGAAAAATCCTGTCCGGCCGTACCCAATCCCGAAAGATCAATTCCTCCAAGAGAGGATGGACCGGAAAAACTGCGTTGTTTAACGGAGCTTTCAAAGAGCCCAGAGAGGATACCGGAGGAACCTGAGGCTCTGGCAATGGTAAACTAAATGCCGAGCGGACCATGTCCGTCAAAGACTGTACCCACAGTCTTTCTGTCTGGGAGTCTGAAAATGGTTCCTCAGAGGCAGATCCCTCAATCCCTGAACCCTCTTGGTTCAGGTCTAGTTGATCCTCCTGTGATTCCAATTCCTCTGGAGAGAGAATCTCAGCATCTGAGGATACACCTCCTGGTGATGGGGATCTAACCCGTTTCTTACCAGGAATAGCTCTAGCGATCAATGCTGCTATTCTCTCTTCTAGCCCCCCTAGGGATACGGCTAGCATCTCCTCTGTGATAAACACAGGGCTGGGCTGATCTGGGCCAGCCTCCGCACCAGATCCCCCTAATGGCTCATCCAAGGCGCTTCTTATGTTAATAAGTTGCGGGGAAAGTATCGGCATATCCGAATCAGAAAGGGAACCCTTTTGTTTTTTGGTCTTTTTTGTACCCTTTGACCCCGAACCCTTGGAAGCCATAATACAAAATCGAGGGACTCCGCCCACACAACAGACTGTAGTGGGCAGGAGTACAAAAATCAGAGTTTAGGGGACAATAGATCACTAATGCCCAAAAACTGATGGGATCTCGTATGTTCTTTTTTTTTTTTTTAAATATATTATATATTTTCTTTTGACAACATACCGTGACCCCAAACTAAGTTTGCCAGCCTCCAAACCTGCTGCAAAAAAGGGGGATTTTTTGGCTTAACAAAAAGGCATTGGAACAAAGTCCACATGTACTACCCCTCTTCCGCCACCGGGAGTCACTGTTCTGCCGCTCTGCGTCCTCTCCTCTGAAAATCAGCCTCAGACTGAGCACTGAAAATGCCTGCTGTCTATAACAGCACAAAGGCGCGCCCCTGTATGACGCCGCAGGCACGCCCCCCCCCCCGCCCTCCTGTCTGAACGGCGCGAAAAACGTCAAGACGTGCGCGCGCACGCGCGTATGCCGGAAACAGGAGGAACATGGAGGAGCCGCGCTGCTGGAGATCCAGGAACGCAGAAACAGGCGGCAGATTCAAACCCCCGGCCAGGTAGGACTCTCCAAAGGCCCCTAGGGATCCTTACTAGCCCTAGGAAGAAACAGCAGGTTTAGCTAGCACACATATTTAGACAGGGGGACCTAGTGATGGGGGAGAAAAGGTGTCATCCTGTCTCTCTTTAGACATAGTGAACAAGGTTGCCCATGCAGAGCATACTTAGGCTATCCCCCCTTTTAGGTTACCCCGGAGAGCCTGCTGACGAACCAAGTCCCGCAGGCTCCCCCTTACCTGCTCCATGCTGCAGGATGTTTGTCCAGCAAACTGATCCAATCTTCTCCCATCTCCGTGGGTAGCGTAGTAGACCTTCAGGCCCTGGGGTCCTATGAAGGTACCCACTGTCCTGGACCTATATAGCACCCTGGCAAACAGGAACTTATGGTTTTTACAAACTCCAAGTCCTGGGCCCAGGGTCCAGCCCTCCAAAGAGGAGCATTATAGGCAAAACCCCACGGCTTGGGGCCCGGGTACTGTCCACTTTGGCACTGAGGCTCCTTGGACAGATCCGGTTAGCCCGCCCTTAATCCCAAGGATGTGGAGCAAAGCTATTCCGTGACCAACACCTAAGACACTGGCGAAAAAACTGAGGGACTCCCTCTAGGGGAGGGGGTTATATAGGGAGGGGACTTCCTGTTTGAGATTGCCAGTGTCCACACCTGAAGGTACTCCATATAACCCACATAGTAATGAATATGCCGCTCTGTGTCCCGTGATGTACGAGAAAGAAAGAGCTTTACTTCAAAAGCGCCTTTATAACTAGAAGCAGTTCATTCTAGTACATAAAGAATACCGGTTTTGATATATCTAATATGCCTTGAAAATAAAGGCTGCCATTGATACTCTGCATCTGAAAACACGATTTACCTGGAGGGCAGAAATCATAGGTGCACTTTCAAATTTTTGGCAATAACGCTTCCAACTTCTATACAGTACATTACAAAGTTAGGCACTACCAAGTGCAACCCATTCAGGGCAAAGTTACAACTAATACTTACCTCTACTTCACTTCCCTGAGGGCACCAAGTATCGCAGTCCGGTATAAGCTCAAACAGGACTAAGGACAATCCCCCACCCTGGTACGCAGGCCTGATCATTGATCGCTTAGGTGCTGAGCACTGCATTGTGGGATGAATGGGAAAGGATAACTTGCTTCTACACACCCAGAAGTACAGTGTATGCCACAATGTGCTGGAGAGTGTCAGAAAGGCAAGTATCTGCAAACGTGAGGGCAGACTTAGTTTGCCCTGACGAGGCAACATGGTAGATTTAACTTGAGAACAGAGAAGAAAATAAAATACCGAAACTCACAATTCATGAAAAAGCCTACTTTCTAAGTTTCTTCCAGTTTTTCATATGTCCTAGAAACCTGTCAGAGAACTAATGGGATGCTAGGGGCAACACAGATAGTCCTTTGAGAAACAGTCTATTTAAAGAAGGAATAGCTCCTTGTTTACAGCAAGAAGGGAGAAAAAATAAACCTGGGTGTTGAGTATCAGGATCAATAAAAGTACACTCTGATGAATTCCATTGCAACCAATCCAGTTAAAATATTCTCAAAAAGCATGTATACATAAAACATTGGATATGGATTTCAAATATATACTTCATTAAAGAGAATGCCTATAAACACTGTTTAATGAACATTTAATTTCCCAAACTTGGCACAGACAGACAAACATTTGGTTTGCATAAAAACAATAGATGCACAGACATTATTAGTAAAAAGCACAAAAAAATAAAAAAAAACAGACTTACTCTGGAGAGTTGAGATTGAGGCCTAGTGTTGTCAAGTCACTTCCTAACGCAAGATGTACCATCCCTGGGTCTGTTTCAGCTGCCCTGATGAATGTTAACAAGCCAATCATGCCAAACTGATCCGTCACCATACCTTGAGGAATGTTGGTAACGCGGCCTGGACAAGACATACCAGCAATCAAAATTAGAAACATCTAACAAAATATTTGTATCAAGAGCTTGAGGTAATTAAAGCAGGACAATAAGACAGGACTGAATTAAAGCAGTAATAAACCCAAAAATGTAATATATTGTAGCTTATGGTGTTGGCTGCATTCGTCTTCTTTTCAGGCCCCCCCTGTTTTCACTGGCCAATAACACACCTCCTGCATTAGAGTGCCTACACTCTGGATGAAGGAGCAACAGACACACCTTTGGACAGCAGCATTGTCAGTCTAGGGGGAGGGGAGGGTTAGATGGTCTAGCAAGTTTTAAGAGCGCTTACGATTTAAAGCCGACCTCCAGTTAACACTTTTTAGGCACTTCAAGCAAGTGTCCCTCACCCCTTCTGGGATAAAGGTTTTATATAAATACCCCCCCCCATCAGTTGTAAATGTTTTGTCTCAGCCACAACTGCTAAATCTGCAGGACAGCTTGCTCTGTTGAAAAAATTAAACAGACTTACTGGCTGGATGACCAGGTAAAAATAAATTAAAGAAAGCCTAAAAAATAAAAACAAGTGCAGCCACCACATCTAGGGAGTGGTAACCTACAACATATTATAAGAGTTTGCTTTGGGGTTTAATACACTTTTAAAGAATTTAACAAAATAAAAGCCTCAGTGTAAATGTTGCTACCAATGCATTCTGCAAGAGCCTTTTAAACTACGTTCAGGGTGGTCTCAGTGTTCTGGCATTTAAAGAGAACCAGTCACCACTTTTTTTGCAAGACTATGAATATTCAGTCTTTAAATTATCTATACAAGCTTTCTAATAAGATTATATTGGTCGCCTTATTCAGCTTTATGCATTTGGAGCCTACCTTGAGAATCAAGAGTGAGAGGTCACCAGAAGTATGATAGTTGCTATGCTCATCAACTGCTTGACCTTCCACACTTTCTCCAAGCTCTGATAGTGAATAATAGTGCCACATAAAATGGCCCTAAACAGCATTTGTTACTGACACAGTTATACACATGCATGTGTTGTTTGCTGTGGAAGATCCATGCAGCAACGGCACCTAAAACATTCATAAATCTGCCAAAAGTATTCAAAAGGACAGCCATATTGTAAGGCACCAAAGAATACACTAGCCAAAAAAAATAAAAAATTGCCTTTGATTTAATTGTGCTTTAACCACTTGTCATCTGCCCGCCGTCAATTGACGGCGGGCAGACGACTCCATTGTTCTGACATCACGTCATATGACGTGATGTCCCTTTAAAGCCGTGGGCGTGCGCGCGTCGCCGGCGGCGCGCGCGCACACCCGCCGCTCCGCGGGGATCCCGTGCGAGTGCCCGGCGGCAACGATCGCCGCCGGGCACACGCGATTGCTCTGTAAGTGAGCTGGGACGTGCAGCTCTGTATGTAAACACAGAGCTGCACGTCCCTGTCAGGGAGAGAGGTGACAGATTGTGTTCCTTGTACATAGGGACACAATCGGTCACCTCCCCCAGTCACCCCCCCCCTCCCCCTACAGTTAGAACACTCATAGGACACACATTTAACCCCTTCCCCGCCCCCTAGTGGTTAACCCCTTCACTGCCAGTCACATTTATACAGTAATCAATGCATATTTATAGCATTTTTCACTGTATAAATGTAAATGGTCCCAAAAATGTCAGAAAAGTGTCCGAAATGTCCGCCATAACGTCGCAGTCCCGATAAAAAAATCGCAGATCGCCGCCATTAATAGTAAAAAAAAAAAAAAAAAAAAAAAAAAATGCCATAAACTATCCCCTATTTTGTAAACGCTATAAATTTTGCGCAAACCAATCGATAAACGCTTATTGCATTTTTTTTTTACCAAAAATATGTAGAAGAATACGTATCGGCCTAAACTGAGGGAAAAAAATTTTTTTTTATATATTTTTGGGGTTATTTATTATAGCAAAAAGGAAAAAATATTGCATTTTTTTAAAAATTGACGCTCTATTTTTGTTTATAGCGCAAAAAATAAAACCGCAGAGGTGATCAAATACCACCAAAAGAAAGCTCTATTTGTGGGGAAAAAAGGACGCCAATTTTGTTTGGGAGCCACGTCGCACGACCGCGCAATTGTCAGTTAAAGCGACGCAGTGCCGGAAGCTTATATTTTGTCTGGGCAGGAAGGGGGTCTAGGTGCACAGTAGGTAAGTGGTTAAAGTAAAGGGTTACAAGACCCCTCACCCATGGATTCCATGTATGCCACAACAAAAATAATTCCTTTCAGGAATTTTGAACGGCAACACACACACACACACACACACACACTAACTTAAAGCGGATCTCCACCCTAAAGTGAAGATCCGCTGATCGGAACCCCCCCCCCTCCGGTGTCACAATTGACACCTTTCAGGGGGGAGGGGGGTGCAGATACCTGTCTAAAGACAGGTATCTGCACCCACTTCCGGCCCGCAGTCTCGGGCAAAAGTCGGGTTTTTCTGCGACATCCCCACACAGCGGGAGCCAATCGGCGGGCGCAGCGCGACTCGCGCATGCATCGTAGGGAACCGGGCAGTGAAGCCGGAGCGCTTCACTTCCTAGTTCCCTCACCGTGGATAGAGGGGGGAACAGCAGAGTGACGAACGATCGCTCGTCCTCTGCTGCAGACGCCGCTGGACTCCAGGACAGGTAAGTGTCCTAATATTAAAAGTCAGCAGCTGCAGTATCTGTAGCTGCTGGCTTTTAATATACTTTTTTAATGGGACATCTGCTTTAAGACAAATCACCACAGCGAGCACAGTGACCAACAGCAAAGAACTTTATTACATCCTCTGCATGTGACCAATGTTCTCTTATCTCCAAATGTGCTAGATTGGAAGAACAGATGCACACAAAGTGCCAGTTTGAATGCTCTTCCGAATAGTATGGTTACAGGTAGAATGAACAAATCTGCCTGGGTTCCATTTGCAGTTTACAGCTGACCCCATTGAACTGTTAAAATTGTGGCCATCTGCAGGGCTAATATACAAGCTAGTGCCAACAAAAAGGCATGGGAGACCAAGCCCTGCCATGGGGAACATGTGCCAAGGCCAAAGCTGAAAAAATAAATAAAAACGCAACTAGTCCATTACACAGACAACATGGTGGCTGTGAGAGCGACCTTTTTATAGGAAGGGGGCTGGGTTATACATTTTTTCAATTTATTGGCACTTGTGACAAAGCCAACCAGGGGCAAAGGTTATGCATTGCATACTGGATAATTCTTTATTTCTGGTAAAGGTTTTTGGCCAAAAGCTACTGGGGATGAACACAATGTTGGAATATGGCATTCCAGGCAGAAAGCTGAAGGTTTAAATACATAAACTGAATAACGTGACCCAATAAGTCAGGGTACAGTCTATAATGCTTAAAAACAAAAAACAGAAAATCTCCAATTTGTTGCCGTGAACTTGTGAAACTGGATTTTTGATTTTCCAGTAAAATCCTGCACAGTACACGACATGGGTCTTCACATTCATACCAAATGAATGCCGTTGTCTTTCATGCAACCTTACTATGCAACTATGTAAATGTTTTATATGCCACATATGTTCAGATGACTGGACACTGGCCAAGCCAATTAAAAAAAAATGTCACTCACACAATGCAAGCCTCAGTTTTGTAATAAGCAATGTTAGGACCAAGTCACAAAGAAGAGACCCCTGTACTCTATATGCCAAGAAAAGGATTTAACAAGCAAGTCAAAAATACAATGTTATCCTAAAGTACAGGACTTCATATTCATAAAAAAGATAGGGCACTACAAAGCAGTAAAATAAGTGGACAGTAACATGGCAGGCAAGAGCACCAACAATGGCCTTCAAGTGATTGTAAACCCTTACATATACACAGTGAAGTGAATGGCCTTAAGCGATACACAGAGATTAAACAAATTCTCCTACATAAACTGTACATGTATCTGTAGGTCTTTCCCCTACATCCATGCAAAGTGCAAAATTTAGACAATTTCTCGGCTTTGAAAAGCAGGGGATGGAGAGCTGAAGTTGCATCAGTGAGGAGAGCTCTGAGAGTCGATTGGTGGGAAGAGACACACCCCCTTCAAACAGCACACAGGGACAGAGCTGAGACTCAATTACAGACTGTGCCCTCCCGTCGCCATTTTTCTCTTGGCCTCAGGAAAACTCTTCAGAAGTGACTCATGCTTATAACAGAGGAACAAAGTAGCAGAGAGACATTACACTTGGTGCTCTGGATTGAGACAAGCACACACTATAGAAGGATAGGTTAACAGATTCCAGAAATTCAAAGCATGAAGTGTAAAAGTTCAATAAAAAGTCAGTGCAAATGTCCCACACGTGATCTAACTGCAAATACTGTTCCAATCAAAGAAAATTTGATTATGCAACTCCACAAACAATCACCTCAAGTGCTCACCCTATGTGTATCCAACTCTACAAATGGTTATGCTTTACAGAAAAAATGCTTGGCATAAAGCACTCAGAATGCACCATTCCTTCTGAAGAGTTTTCCCATACACTGATTTGAATGATAATGTGATGGTTCCTCGGATATCGGGCAAAGAAAGGGGAACTGGGCATAGTGCATTACCATAAAAACCATTTCACTTTAATAAACATCAATTACTCACAAACTAAACAAAATAAAGATGTCAAAAGGCATATCACATATCCCAGCTGATCACTTCGCATTGCAAAGAGCTGTCCCATACATCTTCAGAGTAGTGTAAATATTTCCGGAGTTCGCAGCCCCAGAAGGAAGAGGGGTGAAGAATGGACGCTCGCTGCCAGCGAGGAAGTCTGGGACATGACAGGCTTCTCCTGCAGGCAAGCGTCACATAATGGGCTACTATGTGATGCATAGTAGCACATTATGCTTTACCTTTGAAGGGAAACAAAGGAAGTAAAACCCATTAGGGTTTACTTCCTCTTTAATAGTGTACATAAAAACACAACAAAATTCCTAATAAAATAGTGAATTGATACAGCGCTACTAAACCTACTAATTACAACACATAACCAATGACCAAATGTAAAAAAGCAGCAATCAAAATGGTGCACTAACCAAGAAAAAAAATATATAAATATAAATGTGAACTGCGCTAAATATACAACTGATTAAGTGATAAACATACAGTGATCAATATTTATATTAGTGAGGCCAAAAGTGAAATTACTCATGGGAAAAATTTTCCCATGAGTAAGTCACGTTGGCGGTGACGCAACGCGTAGGGAGGAGCCTAGCGTACTGAGACCTGAGGAGAGGGTTTCTCTTACGCATCTCAGCGAGTACTGAGCGGCTTGGAACTTTCGTTTGAACGCCTATTGATATTGGGGATCCGTGAGTGATACTAACACTAGAGTTACATTGTAACGGTGTCACCAACAGTATTATGCTATGTATGTTTTTTGTCCTCTTTTCCTTACATGTATCGGGAATCGTATGAACTTTATCCATTGAGACTGCATGTGGTTCAGGAGTCTACTCACCCTGGGTGCAAGTTATCCATGATTGTTATTGCCCCAGCAATGCCCGATTGACTGTATATGATTTCGGGAGTCATTTCACCCTGGGTGCAAGCTATCCATGAAATTATTGTCTCAGCATTGATTGGTATTGTTTTTTACATTAATTTATGTGGTTGGACTGTTTTTGACACATCCATTGTTTTAAATTGGTTTGATTCCATTTTAAAGGGCTATTAGTCCCATGGATGGAATACAACATTTAAGGTCTGTATAAGGTGTCACTATTCAGAGCACATCTAGTTGGACACACATCATATTATTAATATTAATAATAATTTCACTTTTGGCCTTTGGCCTCACTAATATAAATATTGATCACTGTATGTTTATCACTTAATCAGTTGTATATTTAGCGCAATTCACATTTATATTTATAAAATTCCTAATAAATTGCTACTAAAGCATCGTTCACGTGGCATACTAAAGTGTGCGCCCATGGAGGGCCATGTTTACCCGCACAGGGGTTCCATGCATCCCCGTACAGGCAGTCCCATTTATGTCAATTGGCAGAAAAATGAGCGAACTCCTAAACATAGGCATTCACCAAAGAGTGTGGTTAAGGATCTCTGCAACAAAATATCCAAGGCGCAAATTTTCACAGTACTCAGAACATGAAGCAGGATGGAAGTAGGGACCTTAAGACAGATCTTGTTGGTCCAGAAGTAGCCAAGAGACTCTGCTAGCAGGCAAATCATATCTGAGAACCAAGCCTTCCTTGACTAATTTTGGCCTACCAAATATTACCAGCATCTTTTCTACCTCAAACCTGTAAAATGAGATGGAGGTAGCAGCTACAGGAGGAAAGGCATAGATCTGGGATCGGTCTTACAGTCACCAGAGCATCCACTGATCACTTGTGGACCCCGCATTCTGGTCACACATGTTCAACTTCTTAGAACATATAAATGGCAGGAGTTCCACATCTGGTTTCCAAGAGGCTTCTCAATAGATAGCAGCAATAGGGTCTTTCCAATGAGGTGCAAAATACCAAAAACTGGGTGGTCCAGATATTTTGGTACCATGAAGATATGGTGGGGTAACAAAAGTTAACGGGTCAGCAACAGAATCACTTCAAAGGTTCAAAACTTTGCCCACGTCGGATGGGTCCCCCCTAAGGGACCACGGCCCAAAGCCTGAACAGCATGCAGCAGTGATACACACACACACACACGCGCACACACACACGCACACACGCACAGACAGACACAGACACACACACACAGACACCATATTCCTAGATGCATCGTCCTCCTGCCAGGTCCAGTGCAGTTGCAGCATTACAGCTTAACCCCACCATCTTTTACGTAGGGTCAGTGTACAGTCCCTTCAGAGGTTACATTGTTTCAATAGTTTGGTATAGCTTGATAGAAAGTTTCTAAAAACCTATTAACACCCTTGCATACATTCTCCCCTCAAAGAGATACATCCATCACCTAAAAACACTAGCAAAATAATTGCATGGTCAAGCCTTGATTGGCTTTGCCAGTGTCCAATCATCTGAAGGCATTGCATAGAACCCATCCAATCCATTAATCAATATGAAGACCTATACTGTACTGTAGGATTAAGAAACGTAAATCTAATGTTTCCAAGGAACATAAATCAATGCTGACAGTGCACAGAGAAACAATAAAAATGTACCAAACTTCTACCTTCAAAGTCAGCAAGGCCCACTACCCTAAAAAGCCCAAAACTTCCATAAATGAGTTATGCATCTACCCTTCCACATTAGCATAGGTCCACTCCTCTACCTACCTTCCCACCAACAGTGCTTGTCAACGCTGTATCCTGGCCTAGACCAACAAGGCCCAGGGCAGTAGCATGGAAAGAGTCCCCACCGGCTTGCGCTACGCTGTTAGTGTAGCGCCAGTCTTATGGAGGGGGGGGGGGGGACTGGGTTGAGGCAAATTAGTCTAGCGCCCCCATAAAGCGGCTGCACGGTTTCTGGTATGAGGGTGGCTGCTTCTTATTTTGACTGTCCTATCATCCTGGACCACAAACCTTCCTCACTGTGCTATATGGTTTCTGCTGCACCATTGGCATGATTATATCTTCTTAGTCCTCTCCATAAAATTATCAGAAATTTGTGTTTAAAGTAGAACTATAGGCAACACTTTTTATTTTCATTCTGGATAGAGTAAGGGAGGGTTATAGCCCCTGATTTTTTACCATCCCTGACCGATTGCAGAGATTTCACTTCACTTCCTGTCCCATAGCCAAACAGGAAGTGAAAGGAAATCTATGCAAATTAAGGGAATCCATTGCCCCCAGGCTTTTAGAACTAGTGTTCCCACTTGCAAATTTCAGGGCAGATATTTAACAGTAAGGGGCGTGGCCTCGACAGGAAGGGGGTGTGCCATATTTAAATTAGGGGGTGCACGAGTTTAGTCAGGCCTAGGGCAGCACAAAACCTAAATACACTACTGGTGCCTGGAGAGGCGTCACTCTAGCACAGTGGTTCTCAACCTAAGGGTCGGGACCCCCTCGGGGGTCAAATGATGATTTGCCAGGGGTCACCAAATCCTGGGCTGTTCCTGAAGCCCTCACTGTTCTCCCAGGAAGGGAGAAATCAAGAGGTGGAGGAACAAAGAAAATGTCAGAGAAAGGAAAAAAAAAAGAGCAAAAAAGACAGTTAGTGAGGGATAGGGGGAAAAACAAACAAACAAGGAATTAAGAGAGAGATGAAAGGGAAAGAAAGGAGAGCAAAGAGAAAGAGTGGTAAAATCCTAAAATGTACTATAAGGGGTTTTAATACTGTACAAGTGGAAGGCAATCAGGGAGCGCTAAATGTCTGTGGGTTTGGGGGCGCAAATTACTTGCCTTGGGTGCTTTCAACCTACGCTATGAAAATAATTTTACCGTTAGGGGGTCCCCACAACTTGGGAAATTTTATCAAGGGGTCACTGCACTAGTAGGTTGAGAACCACTGCTCTAGCATCAATTAATGCATTATGGGAGGCAGAGGCGGACTGACCATTAAGGAACTCAAGCACTGTCCGAGGGCCCCATGCCACTAGGGGGCCCCCATCAAGATTGGCTCATTAAAACCAGGGACAGTATGTAAAAATCTGTGTTTTTTTACATCTATCCCAGATATGTCCAAAACCTACATGCTTTCGATGTGAAAATCCGAGATTTTAGCTGCCCCGCCTCTGTACTGCCACCTGGCTTGGTGGCCATCTGTAAGCCCGGGGGCCCCATAATCTTCTATTGCCCGGGGGCCCCATGAGTTGTCAGTCCGCCCCTGGGCAGAGGGAAGTGTACATGTGCAACAAATGCCAAGATTTTAATGGCTCCAACAAAAGTTCCAACTAGGCAAAAAAAACGTATAATATTTAATGTGTTTCACTAAGCTGCAAACAAATACAAAAAATAAATCATGATTTCAAAAATACATTACCATCAGGTAAAACCTGAATCCCTTTTTTCTGCTGGTTATTATTTTGCGTCGTGGAGCTTTTATCTCCTGGAAATTTGGGTCCATCTGTAGTTGAAACTGTCTTTCCTGGCGTATTTAAATTCTGCATGCAAACAAAAACAAAAAAAAAGGGAGAAGAGGGCTTTAAGAAAAAAAAATATTGAAAGTTAAACACATTAGATTGGACTTTTGCAAAATTATGTACAATATTGTGGAGTCAATACACACATGAAGAAACTTTGTGGTCTAGGAGCCTTTGCTCAGTTCTCTTCAATCCACCAAGGGTTCATTAACACAGGCGCAGAGCCCAGTAGAGCTTGAAGAAACATTTGTTTATCTTCTTGTTTCAACGTGTTGCTGCATGCAGGCAATCCATACAAAAATTCTATGGATATGCATTGGCTGTACGCACTCGCACACATAGCCCAGTTTTACAGGTATGCACAGACAGGTGCATGACTCCGAATGCGCAAGCTCTGCCTACCTGTCAAAACGAGACTGTGCAGGTAAGTTTATACAGGTGATGAGCATGCATTTACTTCTCAACAGATAAAAGGACTCTTCACGTTGTATGGGACTGTACATTATGTGAATGAATCCTTAGTAAACTTGCTGCAATATGCTCTTCCTGCCAGTAAGCTTAAAGAATGATGTAAACCCCACATTTCATATTCCTAATATGTGCCTGCTGTACCATGTACCTGCATGAAAAATAATCCCTTTTTTGTATTGCTTTCTTTGTGCGAAACCCCTGGTGTTCCTGCCAGTTCCTCTGCTTTCCTATTTAAAACTGACCACATTAGGCACGAGAGCACAGCATGATCAGTTCTCTAGATATGCTGGGAAGTCAGGCTGCTCTCCTCCAATGATCAGACTTGTCCTAACACACCTCCCCCTGCACAGCCTTTTAAATGAGAAGATCAGTGTAATGCAATTTCTTCTCCCCCACCTCTTATGCGGCTAAGAAAGAACAGAGTGATTGTCATCAGTTATAGGTACAAATCAAATAATGGCGTCAGAAATTATTAACCATGAGTGCAGGTGCCCCCTTTAAAAAGTGTAATACAACACTTTATATATAATCAAATATTTGTGCGAAAAAGGTGTGGCGCCAACTAGCATAACAGATATAATCAACATAAATCACAAAATCATATTGGCACAAATTAAAGCCCAAAGGGGTAAAAAAAAAAAATCCCATAAATAATATATATATATATATATATATATATATATATATATATATATATATATATATATATATATATATATATATATATATATATATATATATATATATATATATATATATATATAAAAATCTTTAACAGAATGATCCAGTCACCGTGATCCTAAAGAAGAGTGCAGAAATGTGTTAAGCTTTTAAACTGTGCTCCACCGCAAACAGTGTGTGAGAAATACAAACTCACCAGAAATTCATAATAAATGCATCTTTCATCAATTGTAATCTTTCAAACAGCAGTGTGTAGAGAGGCAATGACTCCTAACCACAGAGGCGTCTCCTTACAATGATCATTGAGGCTTTGGAGAAGCATATTGAGAATCATAGAGCAAAGTTTATTAAAAGTAAATTCAAGCTGATAAGTAAAAAAAAATGCGCACTTACATTTAGGGGCGCTGCAAGTCAGCACGAACAACATGTACAGCTTTAGTGAATGCGCATGCGTTCTAAAGCACAGGAGGTAGGAACCAGGATTTTTCTGGCCCTTTTTATTCAGCGTTGTGGGGTTATTCAACCTTAAGGGTAACCAAAAAAATTAAAACCCTCCTCCAATTAGAAATCCCTGATATAGCATAATGTTATAATGGTAGACTTCTAAAGATTAAAAATGTTTTAAACTTTCATTTTTAAGATTATATTGTGGGATAATAGTATATTGTTGGTTGGAACTATTTATGGTTGCAATTTGTTATGGAGCCACTAGATGGTACTAGGTTTAATACTTATGCGTAAGAGTTTGTGTAATAAAGGGTTAATATTACAGGTCGTATCAAATAATGGAAATATGGTCCTTTTTGGGTTGACTCCCCCTTACCGACGGAGTAAATATGGGCCATTTGCGTAATTGTCACTAGCCCACAAGGCCGTATAGATAGTCATTCTTATTTGATCTCATATTTTAATTACATATTCATTTTATTTTAGTATGGTTATGTACAAGTTTGTAAACGGAAGACACCAATATGTACAGCAGCCCCTCCAAGTTCCCTTTCACAATGGGGCAGTACAGACACTAGCGGCGCTTTACTGCTGTTATAGCGGCACTTTTTGCCCTCGCTAGCGGCCAAAGGGTTAATAGCGCCCGTGTTGCAGCGCTACCGAAACGCTTTGGCAGTGCTGCCATTTCATTGGGCTGGGGCGGTGCAGGAGAGGTGTATACACCACTGCCACACTGCCCCCAAGATGCTGCTTGCAGGACTTTTTACCCCATCCTGCAAGCGCACTGCCCCAGCGTGAAAACTCTCGGGGTGGCTTGAGAGGTGCTCAGAAACGCCTGAAAAAAGAGCCCCAGTGTGAAAGGGGTCTAAAACATTTAACTAAAACACAGATTCCCGGAAGTTTTGGACTAGTTTTCATGCAATATCTCCTTAACAAATGACAATAGGGTATGGGGGTATACAAGACTTAAATGTCTCCCGAGACTAAGCAAGTTATTACGAAATGTACGCCGGACGGAGCGACGTGCTGACGTCACCTTGTGCTCCATATATCTTTTATGCACCGTGTGCATCCATTGATGGTTTGATTGGTCGAGAGGCCAATTTCTAAGAATCTGTGATGGTGTCTGCTGTCGTTTGGAGTAAGCTGCAATTCATTACATGCATTCTCTTGATCCTCTGTCATGGGGGATCATAGCAAGTTGGTAAGAAGTCATTTCTGATGATTTGGTAGTAGATCAAACACGGCTTCTTTTGGATACGGCATTTCACATTTGTATGGGACTTTTTTTTCCCACAGAGCACCGGTGCACAGTTATTCAGTTTTTTTATATTTAGTACATTTATATATAATTTTTGGTCTTTACAATTTATGGACACAAATCTTTGGGATTTCACCAACCAACACAACACATTTGTGGACTCTTATTACTATGGATTTTAATTAATTTATTCAATATTAAGTTTGGTATTTCTCATCATTTGAATATTGGTATTTAGCACTCAGAATTTCATTATAATTTATTCTCAATTTCACAAGGTTAGCGCGATTTATTTTTCTTTAAAAATTTTGTGCTTGTATTTATGTTTTACATGAAAATTGCAGCTTCCAATTAAATAGCTGGAATAATCTTACAGCTAGCTGTTTAGTCATTTTTAGCGCGGTTTCTTTTTCTCGTTTTCAAAAAAATGGCGGCAGGTAAGCTTCTAGATGACCACAAAATGCATTGAGGCTGCGAGTCCCCCATTGACATCCCATCCAGCTTCCTGGTTCCTACCTTCTGTGCCTTGGAACACACCCCGTGTTCTGCAGAGACACTAAAGCTGAATATGTTGGTGCCAACTTATCGAACCCCTAAATGTAAGAGCATATTTTTTTACTTATGTGCTTCAACTGACTTAATAAACATTGCGCTACGATTCTTAATATGCTTCTCCCAAGCCTTAATGATTACTGTAAGGGAGACACCTCTGTTTACGAGTCATTGCCTTTATATACCCCGCTGTTTGAAAGATTACAATTTCTGCAAGGTGCATTTATTATGAATTTCTGCACTTTTCCTTTTGATCACAGTGAATGGATTATTCTGTGAAGACTTTTTTACTTGCTGGAACTGTTATATAAATGGGATTTTTACCTTATGGACACGCCGTGTCTTTATTATATAATTTTTTTCATTGCTGGCAGGTTTTCTTTACATTCAGCTGTCCGCTTTCCAACACACTCATTAGCAACCAGCAATCGGTTTCTGACAAATATCGCATTCTATACAGCCAACAAAACCCTGGTGATAAATATTGCATTTTTTTTAAACTCCGTTCAGTTGTGAATTGGACTTTGGAAAAAAAACTTACCACATGGTATTTTGGCGATATTTACCGGCACATTCTTCATCTTGCAGTAAACACTGCAAAATCTTTATTTTTTGTCAATGTAATTTACTGCATGCAATCATTTATGTAAATGAGGAAAAGGCCAGAAATAAAAAGGCATAGGTCTAACAGACTTCAATTGGGTAAGGTGCTATGTTTGGGTGTAGGGAACCTTTCCTGGGTTATATGAACCTTCTGTGAACTGAACTTTGCTTGGTTCGCTCATCCCTATGGATTTAGAATGTTGTCCACTAAGGATATCACCTCAGTATCCCCAAAGTCCAGCTTTAAAGGGGTTGTAAAGGAATTTTTTTCCTAAATAGCTTCCTTTACCTTAGTGTAGTCCTCCTTCACTTACCTCATCCTTCCATTTTGCTTTTAAAATGTCCTTATTTCTTCTGAGAAATCCTCTGGTGTGGAGAAAGCCTCTTGAGGGGGTGAGCAGGAGTGTCAGGAAGCCCACTAACACACAGCTCCTTTCTCTATCTGCAAAGTAGAGTGTCCTGACTTGCCTGCTCACCCCCTCCCCCCTTAAGAGGCTAAGTTAGGACACTCTACTTTGCAGATAGAGGAAGGAGCTGTGTGTTAGTGGGCGTCCTGACACTCCTGCTCACCCCCTCAAGAGGCTTTCTCTACACCAGGAAGAAAGCTTCGCATTACGGTGGTGAGTTACAGACAGAAGAACAGGAAGTGAGGATTTCTCAGAAGAAATAAGGACATTTAAAAGCAAAATCGCAGGATGAGGTAAGTGAAGGAGGACTGTACCAAGATAAAGGAAGCTATTTAGGGGGGGGGGATCCTTTACAACCTCTTTAAGCCTTCCCTTTTTGTGCCAATCTGATTTTCTACAATCCTAGGGATGTGATTTCTGTTAGGCAGCATGTTCCAATTAGCATATTCTGAAATTCTTCACAGCAAAAGGCCTAAGCTCCTGTTTTACATGACCAACAATGTAGGTAGCTTGCAAGCGGCATTTCTCTCCGGAAAAAGGTAGAAACTTGGTTTTGTTATTCTTTACGTATGCATCTCAGCAGGATTTCTAAGTCTCTTAACCCAACATGAGTGTGGGCTAATCTTAAAACTTATAAGGCAAATTATTAGGGGTCCCTTGACGCCTGTGCTTTCTGATGTGTTACGACAACTATCCATTTGGCTGGGCTGCCAAGGCAGCCCAAAAAAGACCTTGAATAGAACCTGCACTATTTTTGCCAATGCAGCGTGTTACCAAGCATTGCACTGCAATAGCATGTGTGTGCTGGTTTAGTGCTTTGGTGTGCCTTTCGAAATAAAAACAAACACTGTAGGCTATCCCAAGTTGAATCAAATATAAATATGAGGACCCCATCAAAAACGATACAACTAGTGGTCAATATCTCAAAAAAATGAATGTGTTAAAACCAAATAAAAAAAACGGTCAGTGCAAAAAAAAAGGGCGGAAACGTTACAAATAGGTTTTGAAGAATCCGTGTATCAATATTAAGTATTAGAAACACCCATATGTGAAGTGATTGCGACATGTTGAACATACAACATTCTAAATAGACAAAATTAACTCACTTAGATGGAAATATGAATTATGCAATCCATCAAAAAAGTTTGTGAAGAAGTCCAGACTGGTAATGAAGCAGAGACACAACACCTGTACGTTTTATTGAGGAGAAACCCCGATCTGATCTGTGCAGCCCGATTCTGACTAAGCAGAATCAGGTTCCACAGAGCAGATCGGGGTTTCTCATTAATAGAGTGTACAGGTGTTATGTCTCTCTTTTCTGGATATATACGCTGATCGAGTGTTAGAGAAGTTATCCATGCCTGAATCTGAAGTTCATGGTCCTGCATAGTCACTTATTATGCTGTTGAATTGGAGGTGGAGGTGGAGCCCCCCCACCCCCAAATTGTTTAAAGCGGTTGTAAACCGCATATACAATTTTTTTTTTAAACCTGCAAGGCAAAAGGCATAATCAGCTAGTATGCACCACATACTAGCTGATTATGAAATACTTACCTCGGAACGAGGTGAAGAGCACTTACCTGGTCCACACCGAGCGAAATGTCATCTTGCTCCGGCGTGTCTTCCAGGTATCGCCACTCCAGCGCTGCGATGTCACTCCCACGCGTGCGTGCGGGAGATTTCAAATCGGCAAGGTCCGGCGGCTGCCGGTCCTTGCGCCGTGGATTCCCCCATGCGCCGCTGCAATCAGCGGTGCATTGCGAGGGGAATATCTCCTAAACCGTACAGGTTTAGGAGATATTCTTTATACCTACAGGCAAGCCTCATTATAGGCTTACCTGTAGGTAAAGGTCAAAAAGTGGGGTTTACAACCACTTTAAGGAGAGAGTGTTGAATGGTGTGAAAATTCCCCCTTACCAGGTGTCTATACACCCCTGCCTGTTTAGACCCATTAGGCATATGGCGACTGGGTCCATGTGTTCCAGTAAATGATATTGGTGGAACCCTTCACAGTGGTGACCGCTAGTTGTGGTTCTTGAAATAATCTACCATCCTTAGGATTACCATTCTGATAACTTGCTTCATTACACCAGCCTGGACTTCTTCACAAACTTTTGATGAATTGCATATTTTCCTAGCAGAACTCATATTGTGGATATGGGACATTCATTGTTTTTAATCATAATTACATCTAAGCAATCCAAGTTAATTTGTCTATTAGGTTATATTATTTTCCACATGCATGTCACAATCACTTAACATATGGGCGTTTCTAACTCTTAATATTGATAGACTGATTCTTCAAACATTTGAAATGTTTCCACACTTAACATTTTATTTGGTTTTAAGAATAACACGTGAATCTTGAGATACTAACCACTTGAACTCTAGTTTTATCTATTTGATAGGGTCCTCATATTTAAAAGTAGTAGATAATAAGTGCAACGCTAATCAAATATAATACACACATTTGTCCTTGTGGTGCTAGAGGCTTTTTGGTTTTAATTGGGACATTAGCACTGTACACACACTGTATGCATGTACGTACACACAAATCTACTAATATATATATATAAAAATAATGTGTATACACACACACACACACACACACCAAAAAAAAAAAAAACTTAAAATAAAAAGAAAAAGAAACTGGGGATAGCCTACAGCTCAAAGAGCCACCTAAAAAAGACTCTATACTCCAAGCTGGAATAAGATAAGACCACAAAACCTGGTATAACATTGAAAATGTAGGGATGCTTGCAAATCTGGGAAACCGCTGCTTGGTGACAAAACACACACACACACACACACACACACTAATCGTTGACAGGAAAGGGTGGAACCTGATCCTTTGAGATTGATACACAGATGAAACCATTTACAAAAGGCAAATCCACTTTGCACTGAAAGTGCAGTCACTGTAAATCTGAGGGGTAGATCTGCCGATTTTATTATCCAATCATGTGCAAGCTAAATTGCTGTTTGTTTTCCATGCATGTCCCCCTCGGACCTACAGCGACTGTACTTCCAGTGCCATTTGTGTGTGATGTCTGGGCATACAACCAAGATAGCTAAAATTGCTGATTGGAGGAAATGCACACACCCCCTCATCATAGGCAGAGACTCTAAGGTGTTTTGTAACAGGGCCATCTGGCTGCTAATCTATTAGCAACCTACATGGACAGAAATTTAATGAATTGGGTTTACATCCACGTTAATGCGCTTTACCAATTGCACCAATTGTCACACATTAATACAATTGCATAGTGTGTATGAGCTCTAAAGGAAGCAGAGGTTGAGAGATACTCTAACAGCTTAAACCACGTCCAAAACTGTCAGAGCACAGTGATCGGCCAGGCCAGCAGCACTGATTGAATGAAAAGATCCTAAGGAGTGGAAGGCCAGCAGTTTATAAACCGACAAGAAAAAATAAGAAAATTGTCCCTTGATACTGCTGAGGGCCAAACACTGGTCTGTAGGAATTCTTCTCACTGAAAACCTCCTAGGATGAAAGCCAAGACAGAGGTTTCTCTGCTTGTGCTTAAACATTGATCCTACAGCACAAGAGTAGGCAACCTCGGCACGCCAGCTGTGGTGAAAATACAAATCCCATCATGCCTCTGCCTTTAGGAGTCTTGCCTGCGATTGTCAGGTCTTGCAATGTCTCATGGGACTTGTAGTTTCAAAACAGCTGGAGGGCTGAGGTTTCCTACCCCTGCTCTAGCAGGAGCAGTTGATGCTCTGGTGGCTCTGTGGGATTAGTATGCCCTGATCTATTGATTTATATTGTATTGCAAAAGCACTGCACAAACATCTGCTTGAGCATCCCGGTACAGGAGACAAACTTCTCCAGTTAGTTATAAAAACATGGAAATCAGGCAATCACATCTGATGTCCTCTATGCTATAGGATTCCAGGACCTGTCGCAGGTAATCTATACCTTTCCCCTCTTGAAAACGGTTTGGCAGGTTCAAGTAAAAAAAAAGACAATTTGGCAAGCCTCATTGTTTTTGACTGGCCCAGGCAGGTGAGATAGGCTGTCCTGGTAAAACATCTAGTGGATAGTGGATGCTCTGGAGCATGGGTCTTCAAACTACGGCCCTCCAGGTGTTCAGGAACTACAATTCCCATCATGCCTAGTCATGTCTGTGAATGTCAGAGTGTTACAAGGCCTCATGGGAAGTGTAGTTCCGCAACAGCTGGAGGGCCGTAGTTTGAGGATCCCTGCTCTGGAGGATTCAGTACACTGACCACACTAGCAGTCTGAGAAAACTATTGTCAGTGTGTGCAGTGCCTTACAATATTCTAAATCAGGGTGTACTGATATTAGACCATCCCTTGCTTCCACTTGAGGATCCTTGTACCAGGAGGAGATGAACTTCACCAGTTTTTTGTTAAACATGGAAACCAGGAGGAGCGACATCTGGTGTACCACCCACCTGCGCCACCAGGTTCTGGAACACATCCAGGTGTAGGGACTAGTTACCTGGGTATAGTCCCTGTCAGATGAAGTTTGCCCATCAATTGTCTACATTCACATCTTGTACAAGAGCCAAGCAAAGTTCTGCACAGGACAACATCCTGTCTACCTCTTGCCGAGACTTTTTGGTTCCTCCTGATGGTTGACGTAGGCCAATGCCATGGCATTGTCTGAATGAATCCAGGTAAGGAGGACCTTCCCACAGAATGGTCAAATGCTGCAGAGACAGCCAAGTCACCAAGAGATCAAGGATGTCGATTGGGAGATGAGATTCC
Source organism: Rana kukunoris (assembly GCA_029574335.1). Classification (NCBI taxonomy): domain Eukaryota; kingdom Metazoa; phylum Chordata; class Amphibia; order Anura; family Ranidae; genus Rana; species Rana kukunoris. Next base: position 211,696,115 of record CM056051.1, read on the forward strand.
TCGAAAGACCAAGTCCAATGCACTGACAGGGAGCCCCAGACTCCTCTCTAGCTTAAACAGACAGGCATGTGTTGAGAGAAACCTCCAAAAGATGGGAAAGAATGACTTTGGATTCTAGCACCAAGGACAACCCGATCCTCTGTACCAAGTGAAACGATCAAGTCTCTGGACAGACCGAGGACAGGATCTCGTCTAGTAGGAGTTCTAGAGTGAAAATGGGCTACTATAAGGCTCAAAACTCACACAAAAGCGGAGTCAAGAAAACTCCTATACTGGTGAACACTGATCAGAAATCAAAAGATTCTCACCATTTCTCCTGACCGTTGTGTTCATGTCTAGACCCAAATACTACAAAAAGGAAGAATGGAGTTTCTAAAGCTGATTTATGAACATTTAGGATTCATAACCACTGTAACAGTCAAGTCATTTTGTTTGACTGAGCCTGCATCAACTGTTCTCCCTACAGGAGATTATCCAAGTATGTCACAATGGGAATGCCATTAGATCACAGTAATGGCAATACTGGGAGAAAGTACCTTGAAGTAGTGGCAGATAAGGGGCCAAAGCACAGGGACATGAACTTGTGGTGTAGAGGCCACACAGCAAAGCTATATGTTGGAAAAATTGGGGCATATTAGGTATGTGTCCATGTCCAGAGAAGCCACAATTTCCCTGGTGGATGCCATGTGACATTTCTGAGCTTAAAATGAAGACATTCAGGGGGCCTTTGATATCAAAGATGAGGCAGGTGCCTCATTTAGGTTTGGCAACAGTGAATAGATGCTGCTGTAGAACCAAGACATGAAAACCTTGGTGCAGAAAACTCAAGAGGGCTTAATGCCAATCTGTGCTATGACAAAAGAAGGTTGGAGGTGAGCAAGACTCCAGCATTACCATCTCCTGCATCCAAGCTTCTTAGGTGCAATCTGCCCAAGTGTCCGCCAAGGTTAACAATCATTCCCCCACTCTGGAAAATGAAGTGGGGGGGGGGGTGCATCTTTATGCCAAAGAGTATAAATATTTAGATGATTTTGAGTCCCAGACCTTGTCGGTAGAGTGGAAACCAAGTTGAGAAAAAAATGAATCCCTTAACAGGTGGAGAGAGAAAACTTTGCAGCCTGTTCCTTAGGCTTCTTCTGCTGGGATGGTTGTTCTTGCCAACATAGCTTCCCTGATAATGGTATCAAGCATAGATCTGAAGAAATAGTGTTCCTCGAAGGCCATACAGCTCAGAGACTTCTATAGATGGGGCTTCTGTAATCCAGCACTTTGTGTCATACGCATGTGTATTGACAGGAAATCTGTGCAAACGATAAGCCAGCAAGCCCTTACAACTGAAATTAAAAAATGTAGCCATTTGCTCCACGAGTTCAAAATTAAGGGATCAACCACATCAGTAATAACATATCTATCTCAAGCAATTTTACCAGTCAACCATGGTTTGGCACATTAAAGTCACATTCAAGATGGGGTGGATTTCTAGAAAGTTTATAAAAAAAAAAAAAAAAAGTGCATCCTTCACCAGGGAGGTCACTTGGATACAATGAATATAAGGTCCTGGGTATAGATTTTAACCGTCTCCCACAGTACACAAAACATGGATATGCAATTGTTTTTGTAAATATAAACTGATAAATAGTAAACACCGTATTTTTCACTTCCACAAGATGCACTAAAGTAAATAACGTTTGGAGGAGTTTATTTTCCCCTGATCATGCTATAAAGCTGCAGGACTCAGGGCCCTCTGTCTGGACAGTGCTGATCACATGCACTTCCCAAAGAAAAAAAATATAACGCTAGCACTACCCACCAAACGGAGAATGTGCAGCTTGTCCCCCTCAGTTCCATCAGGAGGGAGATGGATTGGAGCTAGAGGAAGGGGAGGATCAGAGACCGGAACACACAGAATTTACACAATGCAGAGGATTAACCCCTTAAGTTCCACAGTGAGTAAAACAAGCATGCTAAATTGCATATACAGACGGATTTTACAGTTGTGGGGTTTAATAACACTAAGGCAGAACAGTACCAAATCCAGTGGCTATAGAGCCTTTTAAACGAGCCTCCCGTCAAACAGCTATTCAGGATGCTTCATATTGCCGCTGAGAGTTGTAATAACAGGTGCAATGGAAAAGTCTTTGCAGCCTCTGCATCCAAGACTGAAACCAGCACTGGTAGAAGCTACAGGTTGAACCCCTTATCACAGTAGGGAGCACTGCATTAAGCAGCAAAAAAGCAGTCTTGCTTCTTGGGTGTAATAGCAGTGGATTGCAACTCAGTGTGTACAAGCAAACAAACAGAAAAAGACTGAAGCAACTCAGAATGAGAGTCTCAGGGGCTAATAGCTGAATACCCACCAAGAGTGTGGGCAAATCATTTACAGACTCCACAGGAGAAGCTAGGAAAGCACATTGTAGCCTCTAATCAGAGTTAGGAAATAACTAGGGGTGCAACGGATCAAAAAAACAGTTGGGATCATTCCACGGATTGGATCATTTTTCAGATGACCACCATATATAGTCCCCACTGTAATGATCCAAATCTCCCACTGTATATAGGAAGATTGTCTGCAAGTGTTTAGTCTTACCAGGATAGAAGCTGGCTGAACAGATACACGAGCAGTTGAGGGGTGATGACATCAGCGCGCATGTCACCTAGGCCGCCGCCGGGTGTACCAAGATGGCCGCCGCTCTGAAGCTAGGCCGAAGCCGCAGCCTTTCCTATGGCCGAGGCAGTGGAGCGCTCCGCGGATCGCGTAGTATTCCCATTGCGACCATATTGACCCATTCGGATCGCGGATCAATGATGAACCGTTGCACCACTAGAAATAACGGTTATTTTTGCCAATGTCTTGCACGACTATACTAAAAACCTTAGCCAAAGGGGCGGAAGAACCAGTCAAACCCAACAGAGGTAAAGAGGATGTTGATGTCAGAGTAGACACTAGAAGCAAAGGGTAACATGATTCCAGGCTGCAGATGTTGACATCAGTAGACAATGCAAGCAGCCCAGGCGCCATTAGTAGTGTGAGCTTAGGGAATGACGTAACATGGCAATTTAGGGGTCAAGGATAGAGAGGCAAGGCCTCGGGTATGCATAAAACCCAGATTAGCTGGTAGCAGGCAAGAGTCAAAAGGCCAGAAGGTGACCAAAAAGTTACCGCAGGAACAGATTGATGATTGTGCAATACTCCACTCAGCAGATTACATCAGTGCTGGCATCACAAAAATTGGAAGGAGATGAGGAATCTTAAAATGTGCTCAGCAAACTATGTACTTGAGGTAGCTTCTGATGCTTGACACAACCAGTTTACTCAAAGTGAATCTCTAAAGAGAGGGCAAGCTCTAAGGCGATGCCAGCAACGCTGAACCTGGAAAAAGCTCCACAGCCAAGGTTTACCAGAAGAGAGTATGTAATGCACCCCGCAAAAGGAACCCAGTGCCTGGAGTTCAGTTACAGACTAGCCTAGAACATCCAGTCAAGCGGGCCCTGGTTGCTGCACTTCAAAGGCCAGGCTTAGAATGGCTGTGCCAGTTAACCACTTAAGACCCGGACCAATACGCTGGTAAATGACCCAAGGTGTTTTTGCGATTCGGCACTGCGTCGCTTTAACAGACAATTGCGCGGTCGTGCGACGTGGCTCCCAAACAAAATTTGCGTCCTTTTCTTCCCACAAATAGAGCTTTCTTTTGGTGGTATTTGATCACCTCTGCGATTTTTATTTTTTGCGCTATATACAAAAATAGAGCGACATTTTTGAAAAAAAAACCACTATTTTTTACTTTTTGTTAAAAAAAAAATCAAATAAACTAAATTTTAGTCAAACATTTAGGCCAAAATGTATTTAGCCACATGTCTTTAGTAAAAAAAAAAAAAAAAAAAAAAAAAAAAAAAAATCGCAATAAAAAAAAATAGCTACCTAGCGGGAACAGCGACACTAATACAGCGATCAGAAAAATGATCGCTTAGTGACGCTGGCAATAGGGAGTGAAAGGGTTAACTAGGGCGGTGATCAGGGGGTTAAAACTTTATTAGGGGGGGTGGGGGGGCTATCCTGAACCTAACACTAACTGTTTTTTACAGTGCCTGTCACACTGACACTAAATGCAGTGATTAAATCACTGCATTCAGTAACACTGTGACAGGGGGGTGGGGGGGGGCGATCACAAGGGGTTAATATGCCTATGTGAGTGTGTGTCAGTGTTGTGTTGGTGCACACTTACTTGTCATGTCTTCTCTCATCAGCAGCGCTGGGAAACAGCGCTGCGATGAGAGAATACATCATTTCCTCCTTCCTGTGTAAACACAGGAGGAGGAAGTGACAGGCTGGGAGCGCGCTCCCATTGGCTGGGAGCGATCGCGGGGGGGGGGGGGGCGGAAAACACGGACATCCGCCCGCAGATCCCGGATCGCTCCCAGAGGTAGGGAGACCCCCGCACGCCGCGGAGGGGGTCCCGATGGGACCCCCGAACCGCACTCAGGCGGGGACGTAAATTTACGCCCTTGTGCCTGTACGAGCCATGTTGTGGCCGTATATGTGCGTGCAGGGGTCTTTAAGTGGTTAAGCTGCATGAAAGGAATTTTTTTTTTTTTTTTTTAAAAGGTAAACAACTTTTTTGCTAGTAAAAACATGTGCATTTGTAATTTTTCTAAGGATCAGCAGATCGCAGGTGCAATGTCCAGCTTCAGTAGACTCCGCATAACTGCCTGCCGTAGCTTGTACGGGCAGGTGGTTATCTCAGAGCAGGACGATCAATTGACTACAAGTACGTTCCCCAGTGCACTCACAGCTCATTACAAGCCTCATTGGCCCTCTTAGGACTCATCCCTCCTCCTTTTTGGCAAACTCTCACGAGAGTGAGAGAGCTGTGCATTAAGTTATAAGCCTAGGATTTTTTTTAGCAGGCAAGAAACAGGAAGTGGGCTGTAGAATAACATAAAATGTTTTACCATCCAAAGTTATAACCACAAGGGCAGAACATTTAATAGATAGAAAGTTGAAAAAAAAAAAAATGGCTGAAAGTCTGCTTTAACCTCCCTGGCGGTATGATTCTGTCTGGAATTACGTACCAAAAGCGGTACAATTATTTGCATGGAAATTTGGCGTTTTATACTGTAGGCCTGCAATTTTTAGGAATAACTTGCTTAAATCTGTCCAAACAAGACATCCCGGGTATGATAAAGTTTGAAAAACAAAATCATAATTTTTTATATAATAAAAAACTATAAATAATTATAACAAATTATAATGTAATTATAATAAAAAATATTCAATAATGTAATCAACTCAAAAACACTGAAATTTGCTCAGTTGCAGAATTGTCGCTGTCATTATTTTTTTTTTTTATGACGAATTTCCCCACAAATCGCTATCACTCAATTCTGCAAGTGATTAAAATTTATTATCGCTGTTTTCTAGCTGATCTAAAACCATTTTTGACATAAAGGGACACTTTTGGTTGTTATGGACAATCTACAGTTTCCAGGCAGAAAGAACACTTTTTATTTTATAAAAGAACATGTAGGGCACTGGACAGACCACTAGGGACAAGGGGGGTGTGTATTTTTTACATACAGTACTGTAATCTATAAGATTACAGTATACTGTATGTAAAGTGTTTGTTTACTTTTTTGAATTTGGCGCCGTTCTCCGCTTCCGTGCGTCGTAACGTCGCAGGAAACGGAGATCGGCGGCACACGGGGACGCTGTGTGAATCGAGCGAGCACTCGCTCGCTCACACAGCGGGGATGCATCGCTGGATCCAGGAAGAAGGTAAGCCAGCGCGCGCTGCAGGCTCTGCATGGCTACCCCGAGCGTGACTCGGGGATACCGTTCTTAGCAGAAAAAACCCACCCCGAGTCACGCTCGGGGATACCGCCAGGGAGGTTAAAAAGAAAAAAAAAAAAAAAAATGAGGTTCTAGCAACAACGTAAAATTTAGTTACGAGTGAAGAAAGTAAATTGCCAGCAAAAAAAAAAATGTTTAGACAACATCCATCCTCCTAAGACACCAGTAACAAAATGAGGTATGCTGGTAGTGTAATGGGATATGCTCAGCAGGGTTTTTTGTATGTGTCAATCCTGCTGTAGGTGTAATATAACCTGAAAAACTTCCTCTCTCAATAGATGAAAAATAGTTTATTAAAGAAGGCATATAGAAAAAAGGTAATCTTAAACTACTTACAGATTTGTTGTCATCATTGCTCGATGTAGGGTCTTTATAGCTGGAGCCTGGTAATGCAGGGAAATCCTCGTTGTGTATTGAGAAGTCCTGCGACTGTTCATTTGCTGGTTTCGTTACCATGCCAACTACAGAGGAGAGAATCCTAAAGTTACAATATTCACTCCTAATATACTCCAAGTTTATAATCTTCTCTAATCCTGTCGTTCAACTGTGAAAGCAAATGCATGTATCAATTCTGATTATTAAAAATAAAACATATGATCTGGGGGGGGGGCGGGCGGAATTACCTCACAGCGACAATTTATGGACCATGACCCAGTCACAGTAATCTGAGTGACAATGGCTACGGCATCACATTTATGTCCCGACAAGCTATTGCAAGACATGGCATCAGGCACACAGGCTTGAAAAGGGGCACTCTGCTCTACCTTACACACTTGCAGAGTGTCCCAAATTGCTGGGTCAGAAACATTTTAGGGCCCTTTCACACTAGCGGACGAACGGTCCGCTCATTACAAGTCCGTTTACGGACTTGTAATGGGTCCCTATGGGAGCGGATCCGTTAGCGGATGATGCATCCGCTAACGTCCGCTCGATCCGCATCCGTTTTTGCGGACGGAAGAATGTCCTATTTTTCTTCCGTCCGGGCAAACGGATCGGATGCAAACGGACAGACGGTCCGTTTCCATCCGACTCCCCATAGGGGAGAGCGGAGGAGAGACGGGGCGGTCCCTGCACAGTTTGCGGGGACCGCCCCGTCCGCCCGACAGCTCAGCGGAGACCCCCCCGCTGAGCTGACGGACACACGGAGCGGACCGAAAAACGGACCGCTCCGTGTGTAAGGACCCTTAGGAACGGGTTTGCATTGCAACACAAAAAAAAAAAAAAACACACACGTTATTCTGACAGAGTTTCTTAACTCCAGTCTTCAAGGCGCCCCACCAGGTCACGTTTTCAGGCTTTCCCTCAGATGAAAAACAGCTGTGGTAATTACCAAGTCAGTGAAACTGTTCAAATCACCTGTGCAGAATAATGGAAAGCCTGAAAACATGACCTGTTGGGGCACCTTGAGGACTGGAGAACCACTGCACTATGACAATGCTCAGCAATATTAACCACTTGTGGCAATATAGTGGCAAAATGATGGTACTTAACCGCTGGCTGTCATATGATGTCCTGGTCTTTCAGTGGCAAGATCTGAATGATGCCTGCAGCTGCAGGCTTCAGGATATAGTTTTTTACGCTGGAGATTCTCTTCGCTGCAAGAGCAATCATAGCCCCCTCCCGCATGTACAATCGGGGAACCGGAGAAAGAAGCCACCGGCAGAAGTTAGCCATAGAAATTTCCGGAGGACAGATTGTCCCTGGCAAGCTCTATGATTATCGGAGGCACGGGTGCGACATTATGACGTCAAGTCCGGGGCCAGTGTAAGTAAACAATGCTGAATACATATTTACTCAAAGTAACCCTTCACGTTATACAAAACAATTGTGCCAAGCTTACTCATGAAAGGGTTTTTTTTTTTTTTTTTTTAGCAGAGACAAAAAAAAAAAAAAAAGTATATAATGTTTGGGGGTTTTGCGTAATTTTCTATAAAAAAAAACATTTTTTTACTTGAAGAGGAGTGCTGGAATTTGCCCCGTGAGTACATGGTTAAACTTCATAGGCAACACTTTTTACAGGTTAGCAGTTTAGAATTAGAGGAGATCTAGTGCTAGAATGGTTACTCTTGCTTTGACGTTCAAAATACATAACATGTGCGGTTTGAACACAGTTTACATAGGTGGACGTGACCTAGAGCGTTCACTACTGTGCACAAGTACGGGGGCGGTTTAAGTTTAAGGCACTTAAGTTTAAATCAGTATTTTTTGCTATAAAAATGACTAATCCCCAAACATTATACATTTTTTTTAGCAGAGACCATAGGGAATAAAATGGATAGTTTTCAACTTTTATGCCACACGGTATTTGCGCAGCGGTTTTGCAAACAATGTTTTTTTTTGGAAGACACTTTAACCACTTAAGACCCGGACCAAAATGCAGGTAAATGACCTTGCCCCTTTTTGCGATTCGGCACTGCGTCGCTTTAACTGACAATTGCGCGGTCGTGCGACGTGGCTCCCAAACAAAATTTGTGTCCTTTTGGTGGTATTTGAACGCCTCTGCGATTTTTATTTTTTGCGCTATATACAAAAATAGAGCGACATTTAAAAAAAAAAAAAAATCAATATTTTACTTTTTTTTATAAGAAAAATCAAATAAACAAACAAAAATTTTAGTCAAACATTTAGGCCAAAATGTATTTAGCCACATGTCTTTAGTAAAAAATAAAATAAAATAAAAACGCAATAAAAAATTAAAAAAAGCTACCTAGCGGGAACAGCGACAATAATACAGCGATCAGAAAAATGATCGCTTAGCGACGCTGGCAATAGGGAGTGAAAGGGTTAACTAGGGCGGTGATCAAGGGGTTAAAACTTTATTAGGGGGGTAGGGGGCTACCCTGGACCTAACACTAACTGCCTGTCACACTGACACTAACTGCAGTGATCATACATAGAATCACTGCATTCAGTGACACTGACAGGGGGAGGGGCAATCAGGGGGGGGGGGGGTTAAATGTTCCTATGTGTCAGTGTGCTGTTGTGTACACTTACTATGTGATGTGATCTCTGCTCAGCGGTGGTCGAAAAAACCACAAAGGGAGCGATCACATCACTTCCTCCTTCCTGTGTTTACAGAGGAGAAAATGACACGCAGGGGGAGCACGCGCATTGGCTGAGAGCGATCCGGAGGGGGCGGACAAAAACCAACCGCCGCCCCCTCTGCACGGATCGCTCGGCCAGGTAACCGGACCGTCGTATGTACGGGGGGGGTCCGGTTGGACCCCCGAACCCCCTCAAGGCACCAACGTATATATACACGTTGATGTGCCTGTCAGTGCCATTCTGCCGACGTAGTGCAAGTAGTTAATGAGGGGGAAAAGAAAAAAAAAACCCACACACAATTCTTACCCCAAATTTTTGTACAATGTAAAAGATGTTACGCTGAGAAAATAGATACCAACATGCCGCGCTTGTGAAATGGCAACAAACTACGGTACATAAAAATCTCAATAGGCGACACTTTAAATGACTTTACAGGTTACCCGTTTAGAGTTAGAGGAAGTCTAGCTCTAGAATTATTGCTCTCTAATATTCGCAGCGCTACCTCACTTTGCATTTGCTTCAGAATGCAAGCACGGAAGGTGCTTTCAATTTTATTGAACTTTTTTTTTTTTTTACATTTTACACACACGATTTTTAATAAAAAAAAAAAAAAAAAAAAAGAAGAAAGAAACTGATCACTTTTATATCCATCTATTACAATGAACTTTAAAATCCCTTGTAATAGAAAGGAGGATGACAGGTCCTCTTTATGGAGAGATCTGGGGTCAAGAAGACCCCACATCTCTCCTCTACAATGTAAAGTATTAGTAGGAAAAAAATAAAAAGTATTGTTTACATTGGGCCACAACCGGAAGCAGCATTATGACATCACTCCAGTCAGAACATAGATTTGAGGCAATGGCAGCAAAGAGTCCACATCCTTTTTACATTTAAAACTTTCTGAATTCTATGGCATTCAAACAACAGTACAAGGTATAGAATAAGAACAACATATGGCTTACCATAGGGAGCCCTTCCAGCCAAAGGATTTATTAAAGGAGTTGGGTTACCACTTCCTTCCCTTCTATTTCTATCCGCTAATGCTGGAAAATCTGAAAGGTCCAAACCCGTCACATTTTCACTGCCATCTGAAAATCATTAAATACATGGTTAGCAAAGATGACCGACATACAGAAGAGGTCAAAACACAATTCTAATAGTATGAATATTAGTGAACTGGCATTGCCAACTTGCAAGTTCTGTGGTTGTCATTATCCCCGCTAGACCATTTAGCAAGTCACTGAAAAGCAACAGGTGTATGCAGCATCCTTTAGAACTTGGGTTTCAATCGCCATGTCATTAAAGCCAGTGATTGAGAAGCAGAATGCAACAGATGTTTCCTATAACATAGCTAATCTTCACTTTTCGAGTTTAGTTTCACGGTAAAAAAAAAAAAAAAAAACACACACACCACACAATTTGGGCTGCATTCACACCTGAGCGCATAGTTTTATTTTTATTTTTTTTAAGCTTCTTCAAAGCGTTTTTGAGGTGCATTAGACCCCTTCCACACGGAGACAGTTTTCAGGCACTTTAGTGATCTGCCCAAAAACAAGTTCATGTACTTTTTTGAGCTTCAGACATTTTGCTTTAGGGCCCTTTCACACTAGCGGACGAACGGTCCGCTCATTACAAGTCCGTTTACGGACTTGTAATGGGTCCCTATGGGAGCGGATCCGTTAGCGGATGATGCATCCGCTAACGTCCGCATCCGTTTTTGCGGACGGAAGAATGTCCTATTTTTCTTCCGTCCGGCCAAACGGATCGGATGCAAACGGACAGACGGTCCGTTTCCATCCGACTCCCCATAGGGGAGAGCGGAGGAGAGACGGGGCGGTCCCAGCACAGTGTGCGGGGACCGCCCCGTCCGCCCGACAGCTCAGCGGAGACCCCCTGCTGAGCTGACGGACACACGGAGCGGACAGAAAAAACGGACCGCTCCGTGTGTAAGGACCCTAAAGAGGAAGTAAACCCTCATGGGTTTTACTTAGTTTCCCCTGCAAAGGTAAAGCATAATGGGGTACTATGCATCGCATATTACCCCATTATGTGTACACTTACCTGCAACCGAAGCCTGCAATGTCACCTTTTTCCTCACCTCCACGAAACAATCCTTCTCACTCTTCCGGGTATCGCGGCTCCGGCGCTGCGATTGGCTGGAGCCGCCAGTCACGGCACGATCTCCTTTAGGAGATATTTCAAACACCTACAGGCAAGCCTTAATCTAGGCTTATCTGTAGGTAAAAGTGGTTGTAAAGTGTTTACAACCACTTTAAGTTGACAAAATATCTCATATGTGGACAGATGCCATTGAAATTATTGTGATTTTGCTTGTTGAGCATTTTGGAACTCTTGAGATGAGCGTTTTACGAGCTAAAAATTCTCAGATGTGAATGCAGCCTTACTGAAAAAAAAAAAAAAAAAAAAAAAAAAAAAAAGGGGGGAGGATGGTCCAAGTATACAAGCTTGTAAACATTTAAACAAAGGGCAAGTGTACACCAGATGCAGTTGAACGAGCCTTTAGGGCTTCTTCACTTCTTGGCCTTTCCGAATCGCAATTTCGAAATGGCGGCAAATCGAGGGACACCCATGCAATTCTGTCTCTTCCAATGGTACCCCGACAGTGGCACGATTTTGCCGTGATTTGTCAGATGTCAATCGCAGTAAATATGTGTAAAACAGAATCGCGGGACACCCGTCGCCCAAAATAAAGGGATTTTTAAATACAGCTTACCTGTAAAATCCTTTTCTTGGAGTACATCACGGGACACAGAGCGGCATATTCATTACTATATGGGTTATATGGAGTACCTTCAGGTGTGGACACTGGCAATCTCAAACAAACAGGAAGTCCCTCCCTATATAACCCCCTCCCCTAGAGGGAGTCCCTCAGTTTTGTAGCAAGCAGTATGCCTCCCAAAATGTTCCCAAAAAGAGGGGTGGGAGCTCTGTGTCCCGTGATGTACTCCAAGAAAAGGATTTTACAGGTAAGCTGTATTTAAAAATCCCTTTTTCTTTCTCGTACATCACGGGACACAGAGCGGCATATTCATTACTATATGGGATGTCCGAAAGCAATGCTTTAATGAGGGGAGGGAGACATCTTCCAAAGAAGGATTTAATTTAGAGGTATACTCAAATACTAGTAAATCCAACTTAAACGAGAAATGTAAATCTCAAATCAAATCAAGGGAGCCCCCTCAGATCCTGAGGAGCTTGAATCGCGGCCTGTAGTACTGACTGCCCAAAGGCTGTATCCGCATTCCTTCTTACGTCCAATTGATAAAATGTTGTAAACATGTGGACTGACGACCACGTTGCTGCCTTGCATATTCGAGCCATAGAGATCTGATGATGATGTGCTGCCCAGGAGGTGCCCATGGCCCTGGTAGAATGGGCCTTTGCCGACAAAGGAGGAGGCAACCTCTTCAAACCGCAGGCCTGAACGATTAATTGTTTAATCCATCTTGCGATGGTGGATCAAGCAGCTGCCTGACCCATCTTGGGCCCTTCCGGTAAAACGAACACCACATCTGTTTTCCGAACCTTCTCTGTAGCTTTAAGATAGGCCTTTATGGCCCTGACAATATCCAACGTATGCAGCAACCCCTCCTTTCTAGAGGTGGGTTTTGGAAGAAGGATGGAAGTACCACATCCTGGTTCAGGTGGAAACTGGATATAACCTTTGGTAGAAAGGAAGAATGAGGACGGAACCCCGCCCTATCCTTATGTAAAATGAGATATGGTTCCTTACAAGATAAGGCTGCCAATTCCGATACTCTCCTGGCCGAAACTATGGTGATCAGAAATACCGACTTTCTAGTCAGTAAAACCAAAGGTACCTCAGCCAACGGCTCAAGGGGTTGTTTCTGTAGAGTTGACAGAACAAGATTTAAGTCCCATGGACAAAGTGGTGATTTGACCGGAGGATTAACACGTAAGATTCCCTGTACGAAGATCTTAACCAGCGAGTGGGCGGCCAGCGGCCTCTGAAATCACACTGATAAGGCTGAAATCTGTCCCTAGATCGTGCTTAATGCCAGGCCTTTATCCACTCCTAGCTGGAGGAAACGTAATACTCTATCAATGGTATACTTGCGGGAAACCCATCTCTTAGCCTCACACCAGCCTACGTAGGCCCTCCAAACCCTGTAACAAAATTACCCTGGAGGCCGGCTTTCTAGCCTCAATGAGGGTAGGGATTACCTGCCTAGACAGACCTCTACCCCTGAGAATCAGGGATTCAGCCGCCAGGCCGTCAAATTTAGACGCCGTAATGCAGGGTGGAGGATCGGGCCTTGTGAGAGTAGGTCTGGCCCTAGAGGAAGAGTCCAAGGGCCTCCCGCTGCCAATTTCAGGACTAGTGAGTACCATGCCCTCCGGTACCAAGCTGGGGCTACCAGGATAACCAGCCTGTGGTATGATCCTGCACCGCAGGCGGGTAGTAACTGCAGTGGGGGAAATGCATATAGAAGTTATGATTGATGCCAAGGGCAAACAAACACATCGGTTCCGCAGGCCATAGGGTCCCTCGTTCGAGACATGACCTGTCTAGCTTCTTGTTGAATCCTGATGCCATGACCTCCACGTCTGGCACTCCCCACTTCTGGCAGATTATCTGAAAAAAACTTGTGGATGCAGAGACCACTCCCCCGGCGACAGGGTTTGGCGACTTAGGAAGTACGCCTGCAGGTTGTCCACCTCGGGAATGAATGTCGCCGATATGCAGGGTACATAAACCTCTGCCCACCGAAAAACCAAGCTCCTCTCACTCTGATTGGCTTGACTCTTGGTTCCCCCTTGGTGGTTCACCTATATGCCACCGCTGTGGCCTTGTCTGAATGACTTCTCACCGAGGACCCCTGTAATCTGGATGTCTATGCCAGGAGGGCTAGCTGAGACGCTCAGAACTCCCAGACCTTGATGGGCAGCTGCCTCTCCGCCTCTGCCCAAGTTCCTTGGCGAGTGAACTTGTTCAAGACCGCTCTCCAGCCTTCCAGACCACTGGGCAGAACCAAGCTGCTAGAATTGCTGCCTGTAGGACACGAGCGTGGAAGCGTGTGGTATTGCCTCGAACATGGCCATCGCATACATAGGCGAATAGTTGGCTCTTTTTTGCTTAGAACCAACTGAATCAATCTCTTGATAGCCTCGACCTTTACCAGGGGCAGGAACATCCATCTTCTGTTCTGTGTCTAATCTCGTGCCGAGATATTCCAACTGCTTTGTAGGTTGAAATGCTGATCTTTCCCCGGTTTAGGACTCAGCCGAACCTCTCGAGGTACTGAACCATGAGGGCTACTACGCATTCCACCAAGGAAGCGAGTGATCTTATGATTAAGAGGTCGTCCAGGTATGCTAGGCCTGAGATCCCTTGGATCCTTTGGACTGACTAGAATAGGAGCTAGGACCTTTGTGAATACCCGGGGGCCGTAGCCAGCCCGAAGGGGGGCGCCACAAATTGGAAGTGACGCTGTATCACTGCGAAGCGTAAAAACAAAAATATTTGATGTGGCTGAAAGACCTGGTACATGAAGGTAACCCTCCTTTATGTCTATAGAAGCCCGATCCTTCTGGAGTGTGGCGGCTGCTGGCCAAACGGATTCTATCCGGAAAGAGCGAACCCTTAGGTAATCATTTAAACCTTTTAGGTCCAACATTGGTCTGACATTGCCGATGAGCCTTGGTATGACAAACAGATTGGAATAGAAACCTAGCCCCTGTTCTTGGGCTGGTACCTCTACCATTATGCCCTGGTAAAGCAGGTGATCCAATGCTGCCCGCATTGAGGCCTTCCTTGTGGAGGAAATTTTAGAAATTCTAATCTGTAGCCTGCGGCCACAGATGATCGGACCCCCTCTGTCGGGGACCGATCCCCAGAGGCCTGTCCTTGCGATCCATTGTTAAAAGTTTGATCGCGCAGGAGGACCGTACTGCCTGAAATTTGAGGGCCCTGGAACCGGGGGGAGCTGCCCTTTTAAACGCAGGACCCCGGAACTTCCTTTGACTGGTAAAAGGGTACTTTTGCCACTTGAAACAGTCTGAATGTATTTATCCAGATCTTTCCATGGAAGGGCAAACCTGCCAGCAGTCTTTTACATGGGGCTCGGCCGCCCAGTTCTTCAACCAAAAGAGCCTTCTCATATGCACTAAAAATAGTGACAACGAGACGCCTGCTGGATGGAGTCTTTTTATAGCCTCTACCGCAAAGCACAGAGCTCTGGGAATATCCAATAACTCCTCTGCCTATCGGGCAGGGATGTCTAAGCATCTGTTTTGTCTGGTTCCTTAATGCCTGAAAAAAACTCCAATTGTAGCCACTGCTGGCTGTAGCCAGGGATGCTGGAAAAAGTGTCTCTAAACGTTTATCGACCGGGACCTTAAACATTTGTATGTTTCCCCTTAGGCCAGTTAATGATTTATTCACCCATGAGATGGCTGCGTCCACCGTTGGGAGCGCCCCCTTTCTTTAGAAAAATGTCTTTTCCATAGGGTAAATAACAGAAAACCTTCCAGGTGGTCTCCCATCCAGGCACTAACCAGGCCCTACCCTGCTTAACCTCCGAGATCAGACGAGATCGGGCGCTTTCCGGGAGATGCGGCCTCAAGGACCTCACGGGTAGTTGAAAAGCAGTGCCCGAACCGGGACCTGAACCCTGGACCCTCAGATCAAAAGTCCGATGCTCTACCAACTGAGCCATCCGGGCCCCTTTTAAAGAGCACTTGGTCAGGGGAAAGAGTGCCTGTAAGCACAAATATTTCCTGGCAGACGTGCATAAAGACTACCCTCTCGTCAGCTTTAGGCGGCAGAAAAAATTCTGTCCGGTCGTCCCAATCCTGGAAAACCAATTCCTCTAACAGAGGATGGGCCAGAAAAGCTGCGTTGCTTAAAGGCGCTTTTAAAAGAACCCAAAGAGGATACCGCAGGAACCTGAGGCTCTGGAAATGGCAAATTGAATGCCAAGCGGACCATGTCTGTCAAAGACTGGACCCACAGACTCTCCGCCTGGGAGGCTGAAAACGATTCTACAGTGGTAGATCCTCTAGGTTCTGTCCCTTTTGGCGATGGGGATCTAGTCCGCTTCCTGCCAGAAAAAGAGCCAGCGATCATAGCTGTTAACCTCTTTTCTCTAGCCCCCCTAGGGTGACGGCTAGCATCTCCTCTGTGATAACACAGGGTTGGGCCGACCTGGGCCAGCCTCAGCACCAGACCCCCTTAATGGCTTATCCAGGGTGACCCCTATAGGAATAACCTGTGGGGAAAGTATTGGCATATTATCAGAACCAGAGGAGGAACCCCTTTGTCTTTTCTCTTTATTTTTATTTTATTTTTATTTATTTTTTATTTTTTGATCCTGAACCCTTAGAAGCCATAATACCAAACCGAAGGACTCCGCTTACAACAACAGACTGTTATAGCCAGGAGTACAAAAAAATAAGGTTTAGGGGACAATAGGATCACTAATGCCCCAAAACCGGTGTTTTCTTTTATATATTATTCACCACATACAGCCCCACCCCCAACATGTTTGCCAGCATTCAACCTGTTGCCAAGGGGATTTTGGCTTAACAAAAAGTATTGGAGCTGACTCCAGTATGTAGTACCCCTTCTCGCCACCGGGAGTCACTGTGCTGCCAGCTCTACGTTCTCTCTCTCTCCAGCTCAGCTCTGAACTGAGCTAAGAACGCGCCTGCTGTGTATAACAGCAATTAAAGGCACGCCCACTCTACACTGCAGTCACACTCCCCCCCCCCCCCAAACGGCGCGAAAATTTTCTATATGCATGCGCGCGTGCACGCGCGCGCGACTGTCGGGGGAGGAGAGCCCAGGAGGAGACGCACTCTGGAGCCCAGGAATGCAGGTTGGAGGACGCATCAGGCGGCAGATTTGAATCCCGGCAAGGTAAGGCTAACACAGGCCCCTAAGGAGTCCCTTTAGCCTAGAGACAGATCTTTTTTTTTTTTTTTTAAAGATCTTCAACCAGCGAGCAGCAGGTAGCTAGCAAACATACATAGATAGGTAGGGGGATCAAGTTATGGGGGGAAACATTTCAGGGCATCCTGTCTATCAGACATAGTGACCATGGTGCCAATGCAGAGCATACTCAGGCGACCCCCCTTAAGATCTCCCCTGGAGAGCCTGCTGTCGAACCAAGTCTCGCAGGCTCCCCTTTTACCTGCTCCATGCCGCAGGACGTTTTGCAAAACGGTCCAATCTTCTCCCATCTCCGTGGGTAGCGTAGTAGACCTTCAGGCCCTGGGGTCCTATGAAGGTACCCACTGTCCTGTACCTATATAGCACCCTGGCAAACAGGAACTTATGGTCTTTACAAACTCCAAGTCCTGGGCCCAGGGTCCAGCCCTCCAAAGAGGAGCATTATAGGCAAAACCCCACGGTTTGGGGCCCGGGTACTGTCCACTTTGGCACTGAGGCTCCTTGGACAGATCCGGTTAGCCCGCCCTTAATCCCAAGGATGTGGAGCAAAGCTATTCCGTGACCAACACCTAAGACACTGGCGAAAAAACTGAGGGACTCCCTCTAGGGGAGGGGGTTATATAGGGAGGGACTTCCTGTTTGTTTGAGATTGCCAGTGTCCACACCTGAAGGTACTCCATATAACCCATATAGTAATGAATATGCCGCTCTGTGTCCCGTGATGTACGAGAAAGAAAACTTCTTTTGGGAGACAGGCGTCCCGCAATTCCATCTTACTGCGATTGACGCCCAACAAATTGAGGCAAAAAATAAATAAAATCGCCCTGCGACCAAAGTGACAGTGAAAGCGAGGAACAAAAAAAAAAAAAAATCACATGGGCATCCTGCGATTTGCCGCTACTTGAATTTGTGGGGATTCCCCCAAAATTTAGAACGCCAAGATGTGAACGGACCCTAAATGCAGTACGAAAACATATGCAAGAAAAATTGCAGGCATTTCAATGAGTTTAGTTTACACTGTTTCATTGTTTTCATATGTTTTTAAAAAAAGTACAGCATGCTGCTTTTTTTTTTGCACATGAATGCATGTAAATGCACTTTAGAAAAAACAAAAGCCAAAAAGCATACCACAAATGCACCACAGGTTCAAGTAAACTTGCATGTGGAAACGCACATTGAATAGGAGGACTGCAGTATAAACCTCCCTGGCACCACAAAACCTGTAGCATAACCTAAACAAGGACACATACTGCATTTCCAAATCACACAGTGCTAGAATTGTTAAAATGCATGTTTAAAAAGCAACCTTAGTGTCTAGAGCAGGGATCCTCAAACTACGGCCCTCCAGATGTTGTAGAACTACACATCCCATGAGGCATTGTAACACACTGACATTCACAGACATGACTAGGCATTATGGGAATTGTAGTTCCTGAACAACTGGAGGGCCGTAGTTTGAAGACCCATGGTCTAGAGCTTACACCGTGTGCCTTCAACTTGTCATCTTACCATCAATTAGGAATATTCCAACACTACAGAACCACCCAGCAAGCCTATCTCCAGCTCCTGGTGACATTTTGGTTTTCAGCACTGTGTAAAGCCCAACTCTACACTTGGCATGCCAAGAATAGAGCCAAGTATTAGAGACAATGTCGTTCCTGCACAAGTGACCAAATAGCCAAAGAGGAGTGTTGCAAATTCATACAGCCATGACAGCATCTCGGATCTATACAGTACAAGTTGAGGCAAGTGTGTGCCATAAACTTATAGCTAAAGCTACACCCCCACCGAGTTTACTTTCCTTCGAAATCTGGCATTATCTTCCTTGCTGCGTCCAAGATTGCTAAATTAAATGTTTTCTCGACAGCATGATGAACACTAAATCTTGGAAATAGTTGAATATCAGGCTTGTCTGGACACAAATTGTGAAGCCCTTTATCAATAATGCAATTATCACACAATTCACTAGAGATTGATTTTATTTAGCTTCTCAGATTTCCAATTACAAACTTAGACAAAATGATGCCTATAATTAAATCAATTGCTACCCGAGAAGGAAGATGCATATAAACTCATCATAAATTATTTCTGGCTTAACCTACAGATGGGAAAATTTGATGTTCAATATATTATTTTAAATCATCACTGTGGGCAACGGATATTCAGTTTGAACTTTTACAATGATCATGAGAAAAGTCTAAAAAAAAAAAAAAAAAAAAAACAACCACACACGTACCTGTTCCATTAAAAATGTTACTCGATAAAGAATTGTTCAGACCAAACGCCTGATTTCTGTTCATGCCAAACCCAGACATACTGTGTGATCAGAGAAAGAAGGGTCAGTATTCAATGCATGAAAACATCTTCAAAAACAAAAAAGGATGTTTAAACACTTTAAAAAACAAAAATATACTTTATACTTGCCTGCTCTGTGCAATGGTGTTGCAGCCCCCCCGATCCTCTTCTTGCCCACCCCTCTTCTTGCCCACCCCCCCTCTCCCCACCCACCCTGGCAAGCCGTTTGTTATGGCATGCTTGTTCCCAAGTTAGCCCTGTGTGTCCAAGGACTCCCACTGCTGCGTCTGAGCCAATTAGAAGGGAGATCCCCCTGCTCACCTCGCTGTATCGAGATCAGGGATTTGGGGGGGGGGGGGGGGGTTCTCTATGGAGCCGGTTCACATATCACCACTGCGGCTCCTGGGCAAATTTGCACTGGAGCCCTGTGCAGCGGAGGCCTGTGCATCTTTGGTTCTTTTCAGGTCAGAATTCAGCCAAAAATTTAGGCTGAAATCGGACCCGAAACTGTAACACACCGGACCCCTGCTGTGATCTGAAGATAGTGTGGACCCAGCCTCCAGCTTTGTAACCACTTTAAAGCTAAACTGCAGGCATAAAAAAAAAACCACACACACACTTAAAATGTTACTCAACAACCATAAAAAGGAGAAATCTATTTTTTTATGTACCACGTCTTTGAAAATCCAGTTATTACCCTGTAATAGTAGAAGTTACATTGCTACGCATAGCATGTGAAAAGAGCAGACGTGCAGGAAGAACCAGCCTGCAGAAAACTACAACCAGTCTGTAATTACTGTAAAATCTGACATAGAAGCAAAGTGCAGTCTTTGCTTTTCTCACTTTACAACCCATTTA
The DNA here is from genome assembly GCA_029574335.1 of Rana kukunoris. Lineage (NCBI taxonomy): Eukaryota > Metazoa > Chordata > Amphibia > Anura > Ranidae > Rana > Rana kukunoris. The sequence goes on from CM056051.1 coordinate 211,716,097, forward strand.
AGACAAAACCATTTATAGCAGAATTAAAGCCCCACTTCCAAATATGCAGACAGGCAGGCTCTTTATTGCAGAGGAGAAATATGTTTTCATTGCAATAAAAGAAGCCTACCTTGCCTGCTCAGTCTTTAGAATGTACACCCGAGTTGCGCAAGCACAGATCATGTGTGCCGGGATTACTAGGACTCCTGCGCATGTGCAGGAGTGACGTCATCCCTGGCCAGCCAATGAAGACAAGTGCAACCCAGCATCGGACGGTGCGAGAGGTTGCATCGTTGAAAGAAAGGCAATCGTTTGGTTTGACTTTAAACACTGGCAAGGGCTCTTACAGTGGTCTGCTTTTATTTATACATGTAATAACTTTATCTGAGAAAAAATAAAACTCCCACACACATGCTTACAAAAGCTGACCATACATAGATAGTAAAGGCTTTGGGAGAGAGAGAAAAAAAAAAAAACACAAACACACTTAGTTTTTGATAAAGATCTGTCGAACGTCAGTGTTAACGCCATTATTGTACTGAATTGTGTTCCACAAATATCAAATCGTTAACTACATAAATAGTAATTTTTCCGTCAATCGAGGCGCATTCACTATACTTTTTTTCCCCCAGACTATGCGATTTCCCTACGATTATGAAACAAAACTCCAACATGACAGATCTTTTTGGCATAAACTTTTGAGAATCAAAATGCACCCACTAACATTCAGCCCTTCCATACGATTTTGTATGGCCAGCTTAACCACTTCACGTAAATCGCCGTACATCAGTACTTTGATGCTAAATACTAGGGTTATGGTAGTTAGCTGCCATAACTAGTATTTTCATTTTTTTTACATCACAGAAATGTGACATTTTAACATGGGAAACGGACACCTAGAAAGAACAGATTAACAGTGAGTGAACCATTTTCAAACAAAGGTAAGCAGCTCCAAGTGGTAGTATAGCCCCAATTCAAACCAGTGAGACATTGCATGACAAGTCGCACCCTATTGTCAGCAATGGAACTGTGACAATCTGTACAATTGCATAGACATCTGTGCATGAATTAGCACATATTTCAGTCAAGTCGCAATGACATGCAGCTTTTAAAATGTGTGACTTTAATTTGAAATTGCACGATTCAGTGTTAACCAGGGTGGAGAGTTACTCTCCATCCCTATTAAGTTGGATGGTACTGCACAAGAAATGTACAGCGTATCCAGAAAGTATTCACAGCGCTTCACTTTTCCCACATTTTATGTTAAAGCCTTATTAAAAAATTGATTAAATTAATAGTTTTCCTCAAAATTCTACACATACCCCATAATGCAAATGTATATATAAAAAAAAAAAAAAAAAAAAAAAAAAAATCACATGTACACAAGTATTTACAGCCTTTGCTTAATACTTCGTTGAACCACATTTGGCCCCATTTACAGCCCCAAGTCTTTTTGAGTGTGATGCTACAAGCTTGGTACTCCTATGTTTGGGCAGTTTCTCGCATTCTTCTCAAGCGCCATCGGGTTGGATGGGGAGCGATCGGTGCACAGCCATTTTCAGATCTCTCCAGAGATGTGCAATAGGGTTAAAGTTTGGGCCACTCAAGGACAGTCCTGTAGCCACTCCTTTGTTATCTTGGCTGTGTGCTTAGAGTTGTCATCCTGTTGAAAGATGAACCTTCGCCCCAATCTGAGGTCCAGAGCACTCTGAAGCAGGTTTTCAGCAAATACATCTTTGTACATTGCTGCATTTATATTTCCCCTCGACCCTGACTAATCTCCCAGTTCTTGCCACTAAAAAACATCCCCACAGCATGATGCTGCCACCACCATGCTTCACTGTAGGAATGGTATTGGCCAGGTGATGAGTGGTGTCTGGTTTCCTCTAACCATGATGCTTGCCATTCAGGCCAAAGAGTTCAACCTTTGTTTCATCAGATTAGAGAATTGTGTTTCTCATGGTCTGAGAGTCCTTCAGGCAAACTCCAGGCAGGCTGTCAAGTGCCTTTTACCAAGGAGTGGCTTCAGTCTGGACACTCTACCAAACAACCCCGATTGGTGGAGTGCTGCAGAGATGGTTGTTCTGGAAGGTTCCCCTCTCACCACAGAAAAATGCTAAAGCTGTCAGAGTGACCATCGGGTTCTTGGTCACCTCCCTGACTAAGGCCCTCTTCCCCAATCGCTCAGTTTGGCTGGGCGGCCCTCTCTAGCAAGAGTCCTGGTGGTTCCAAACTTCTTCCATTTACAAGTGGAGACCACTGTGCTCATTGGAACCTTCAATGCTGCAGAACATTATTCTGTACCCCTCCCCAGATCTGTGCCTCCATGAAATCCTGTCTGAGGTCTACAGACAATTATTTGGACTTCATGGCTTGGTTTGTTCTCTGACATGCACTGTTAACTGTGGGACCTTATATAGACAGGTGTGTGCGCCTTTCCAAATCATGTCCAATCAACTGAATTTAAGGTCGACTCCAATCAAGTTGTAGAAATAGCTCAAGGATGATCAGTGGAAAAAAGGATGCACCCAAGCCCAATTTTAAGTGTCATGCATAGGCTGCAAATACTTATGTATACATATTTTTAATAAATGTGCAAAGATTTCAAAACAAACTTATTTTGCATTGTCATTATGGGGTATGGTTTGTAGAATTCTGAGGAAAATAATGAATCTAATCCCTTTTGAAATAAGGCTGCAACATAACAAAAACATGGAAAAAGTAAAGCACTTCGAATACTTTCCGGATGCACTATGAAGTGTAGACATCCAAACTTATCCTTAAAGTGCTTTCTACTTTGGTCAGTTAACTTTTGGAACATGTGCAGCTCTCTCCCGCTTTTCTCTACTCCCTGTGACAGTGGGTGGGGGGGGGGGGGGTCTTTTCCGCGCACCTGTTGTCACTTTTTGACAACAGCTTGAAGTTTTCAATGAGCTGCAAGGGCACTGGTGAGCGTCCTCTTAGTCCACTGATCTTACTGCTCTCTGGCAACTGTCAGCTATGCCGAGAGTCTACAGGAGCTGGACATTGCACCCATGATCTGCTGATCGCTTGTGCAATTCTTTTCAAGATTGAAAAAAAAAAAAAAAAACCCACACTCACCTGGGGGAAAAAAATAAAATAAAATTGTGCATTTCATTAAGATTAACTTATCCTTTCACATATTCACAAAAGTACTACTTTTACCAGGTAAACCAATTTAATCAATTTTCATCAAGCACAGCCTTGATGGCCTCAAACTCACCATAGTAACCATGAAAATATAGTGCAGGAGCACTTAGTTATTGTTAAAGCGTATGCCCATGCAGAATATAAAAATCTTTGGAAAGACTGCCGGGAAAATAAAACCCTTGCCCAAATATTACCGATTTGGTATTCAGATTTACTCTTAGTTTCTGTACATGTGACAAGTTAACCAAACAGGAAAAAGAAAATCTGAATGAGGGTTCTATGTTCTGGGACTGGTCATGAAGCTAGGACGTTAGAGAAGTTATTGGGTAGGGGTACATTGTAAAATGTAAAAAGGGGAATTCCACATTTTGATAAGACCCCTGCCTGCAGACCCGGACAACCAATGGCCAGGGTTGTCAGAAGAGGGCCTTGTCCTCATCAACATGGGAACAAGATTCTTTGGGGTGGGGGGGCGCAGGCCCCTGCAGCACGCACCCCCCACCCCTATGTTGAGGGCATACATACGGCCTGGTACTTTGTAAAGTAATTTTATAGCATACTTCTGTTAAAACACTTTTTTTTGTTTTAAATAAAAGAAAAAGCACAAGACATTTAAGGAATTTATGTATTCTCCCTGAGCGTATGCCTGCTCCATAGGCACAGTTCTAGAAATGCTTACCTGTTCACAGTAAAAGGTTGTCGGGATGGCGGTTGCTTTGGCATACATATTATGCTGGGCGAGCTTCTGTTTGGACTGCCTAACCCTGAACTGCTCATATTATTTGTCCTGCTTGGCATTCCAATGCCCTGTCCAACCTGGGAGTGGTTCATCATATTCCTGGGATTCATCGGTAAAATGCCCCTGAAAGAAAATGGTTTATGTTTACATTTCCGGTTCTGAAATGCTGGCATATATGACAGCAACTATTTCAAAGCCACATGCTGTATCTAGAACTCACCAGCTAAGTATCAGATTCAGAAGCAAATGGTAATCTGGAACAAGAAGCTCACACATACACAGACCTGAACGTGGGACCATTGGAGAAGAACACTTTAGTTTTGTTTTTCTCAACTAGGCTGCAGCTTGATAGCTGCACAGTGTGCACCGAGTATTTTCAGAGCAAGCAGTTATGGCTAGCACTGGACTAATTTCCCTGTACTGGGCTGCAGCACAACAGCTAATGCTGTCACAGTCACTGCCATTTACAAAATGTGTGCTTGCCTGGTAGGTGACACCTATCCCCCAGGATGCTACACAGCAGTACAATGCTTGAGAGGAGCTGCAATGCCCATTAAGAGAACACACTACCCTTCCCACAGCATCAACTTGCAATATGGCCAAATCTATGACCCACCGATTTTACAACACATTTGCCAATTATTAAAGTGAAATGTAGCTTTAACCTAAGCAATGTTCCCTCCCCAGTGCCAACACCTATGCAATAAATTATATTTATACCTACCTATTCTCAACCTGCTCCAGTCACATGATCCCTGTGTTAGCCAGTGGTGGCGGCAGGCGAGCAGAAAGAGTTTGGACAACTGGCTGACTGGGAGGTGTGAGGTCACCCATAGGCTCCCATGTTTCAGCCATTGTTGGCGCTCCCCCCTGCAGCTGCTGCTGACCGACATGTGACTGGACCAGAGCAGGCTGAAAATAGTATAGCAAGTATATGCAGCTTTTTTTACACAGGTTAGTCAGCAAAGGCAATAGGAAGGTCAAGAGGACTGGTTAGCTTTAGGCTGGAATTAGACCATTATATGTGTGCAATCTTATGGTCATGTTTATGCAATTAAAGCGGAGTTCCACCTAAAAGATGAAGCTCTGCTGGTTCACACCCTCTCTGCCAAATACCCACTCCTATTGCAATCTTCAACATTTTCAACCCCTCCTACCTAACACCCCCCCCCCCACTTCCTTCTGGGATACACAGAGGTCAAAGACGACAGTGACCATTCAGAAAGCGCTGCTCGACCCGTGAATGTGCAATAGGAATCAGGTAGTGATGCCATGAGGTTTCACCATCTGTTTTCCTTACTACAGATGTCTGCACCTGAAACCGAGTCAGCTAGGGGTGCCGAAATCGCATGATCCCAGGACAGGCAAGTGTCCTTATAAAAATTAAGTCGGCTGATGACTTAATATAATTTTACAAGCTGGAACTTCTCTTTAACCAATGTCACTATATACATTACTTTAAATGTACTCAATTATACCATTAGATATTCATTATTTTGGAAGTGTGTACAATAATCCACTTTTATTTGGTGTATACAGTCCTGTATGTAGCCTCATGAATATTAGAATCCTTATGGGGTGAATTAGAAACAGGAGTTGTAGGAAAAAGGTGTATCAGTATTGATTTTAGTAGATTTTAATGTGTCTTCAAAGACCACCACAGCCCCTACTCAGTTATCAGTCTGCACAGAAACTGAATGGGAGCAGCAGCCGGCAAGTTCACATTATAAAATGCAACTTTTTTTTACAACTCACACCATTACATTGATGATCTACATGCCATTATCTTTGCTTTATAAATGCATTCCTCGACAGTTCACACTGTTCCCTAGTTGGATACTGTGGCATGACCGCTGTTTATACCCACTATGAAATATAAGAAAAAAGTGCCAAGCTTAAGCAGGCCATACACGGTCGAATTTCGAACAAATTTATTATGCCACCATTGATTTTCGAAATTCGGCCGACCAAAACTTTCATGTTGCCGGGAATATTCGTTTCTCTCCGGGAATATTCTTTTCTCTCCGGGGATTTTCTTTTCTTGCACATGCACATTTTATTTTTCTATTGCATTTCTCGCACAATTCTCACATCATTGATCAGAAAATTGGCCGATTTTCGGAAAATTTCCAACATGTCGGATTTCTGAAATTTGTTTGCCACACGAAAATCGGCTGTTGCTGCAGCCCACTAACGGTGCGAAATACGAACGAAAATTCTTTGATATGATTTTCGAAAGAAAATTCTTTCGAAATTTGAACCGTGTATGGCCGGCTTTAATTGGAAGGTGCAAGATTTGTAGAACTGAGACACGTGTGCATAAAATTACAGCAACTCATATTTTCACCCAATTACTGCCTTTTTAATACATTTTAAATAAATATTTTGCATTTTCACACACCATGGAAGCTTTTTAAAAGCAATGCTAGGCCCCACTTTCACAAAAGTTTGAGTACCACTGCTTTAATTTATCGACTTTGGATCGCATGGTTCTATAATGCATTAACAACTTCATCAATGGATATTTTAAATCTTTAAAACAGGAAGTTAAAATAGGAATAAGCTCCGATTAATAAACAAAAATTTTAAAAATCGGCAGTACCTGCTCGGAGATGGCGGCGTATGAAGTGACATTGTTGGTACCCCTGTGGTTGGCGTTACATGGTTTGGTAACTGAGTGCCTTGTGATAAGCTGCGATTTAACTGAGGAGTATTGTTGCTCATCCCCCTCATTGGAAGGCCTAGTGCACCTGTAGAAACAGAACATAAATCAAATATATTATTTGGCAGCACACAAATACAATAGTTACTTGGTTTCTGCAGTGTAAAGCTGATGCATACATGCCTTCAGCTACTCCCAAGACGATCATATTCAGTAATATGAAAGATAAAACAAGATGGTTGGAGGGATATACATCCTTCACACCAAGAACACATTTATAGACCAATTAGAACTGTATTACATTTTGATTTCTAGAGACCAAAAAAAAAAAAAGAAACGTACCCTGGGGACTTGACAAAGCAATGCAGTGAAAAGATCTTAGTTTAGATCTTTAACACAGGCCATACACATCGATCCAAGTGTTTGATGAAATAATCATGCTACCGTTCTCTGTTCTGAATGCGTGTAGAGGATCTCTCACTAGCACTGCATCCAATAAAAAATAAAAGACTGAACCAATGATGAATGCAGTGTCTCCCCGCAGGGATGTAGTCCCAAGGGAGGGTGAGAGCACGCCGACTAACCACCGGCCAGAACGGTTCGGATGATAGGGGCAAGCTTACTGAGGAGGAACAGGAAGTGAGAAATTCAGACAAAGAAAAAAACATTTGGAAGGGAAATCAAAGGAACCCATTTAGAAGATAAAAAACAAACCTTTACAACCCCTTTAAGGGCAAGGTGCCAGTGCCACTCTAAGGTTTCAAGGGTTGGAGACTGTTGAAATACATGTGGGAGAAGATCACGAGAAGATCTCAGATGTGGACAGTAAAAAATATTGTATTCAGAGCGGAGGCAGAGTTTGGTATGGTATCTGAAATTATCTAAAATATATGACTGGGCTAGATGTAGAAATATTTGTAGGTTAGCATTAGAAGTTTGAAAGGAACTTTGGGAAGTTGACAACTAGTGCAGGTAGTTACTGAAAAGGATCAGTAAAGGAGGAGTAATAAAAGCAAAGGAGTCACACAGAGCGCTGCAAGACTCAGATATGAAGAGGCCCTTCACTAGCATTTTAGCTGTATCGTGTGTAAGGAAGGTATGGATATGAAAAATTATTTTGCAGGTGGCAGGAAATGTTTGTGAGCGATGTGAAGTTGACATGATAGCACAGAACCAATAAATACCCTAGGCAATAACTGGGGAAATGGAGTTCTGAAGATTGTGTTTTAATGTAGTATAGCAGATTGCAACAAAATTGCATAAGTTTGGTTTCATCCAATTAGGGAAGTGAAACGACATTAAAAGCAGAAACAAAAATACACAAAACAAGATACAGTAGGGAAGGGAGAGTGGAAGCAGAAAAATTAATTTTAGTTTTCTACATGAAAAAAAAAAAATATTGGAAGTGATAATTACCCATCAGCTAAAGATAAGTAAACTTCCCTGGGTTGTTTGTACCTATAGGTAAGCCTTATTTACAGTACCTATAGGTAAGCCTACATCTCCTAAACTTGCAATTTAGGAGATATTTACTGTATAAGCGCCAATGACATCATTGGCACATGCACTCTGAATGAACGGCCACCCTTGCCGCTTCTTCAGAGCCCTGTACTGTGACGGGCGGCTCCCACGTGCACATGCGTCAGTGACATCACGTGGCTCTGGCCAGTTACACAGCCAAAATATGGATCTGGAAGGAAGGCGGGCAAAGATGGAATGTGGTCTCCAGCAGTGACCAATAGGGCTTAGTTTACAGGCAAGTTTCTCATAATTTGCTAAGTATTGGATGCACACTAGAATATTATGCCTTTACTTTGCAGGTAAGAGAAGAAAAAAAAAAAATGTAGGCAGAGTTTACTTCCTCTTTAAAGCGGACCTGCAGTCATTTTTTTTCCATCCATTAAACCTTTTGCCCTTGCTGTTCCAACTTCGGATAGTAAAAAATACACAAATGCACAACTCTCTGCCACTCATGAGAATTTGCCAGGAACGGAGGATGAGTCATAAGAGGACCAATGAAAGCTGCAGAACTGGGAGGTGTGCCTCTGTGTAAATCCAGGAAAAGGCAGCAGCTTCAGCTGCCCACAGTTAAAATGGATGCAGCCAGACTTGGTGGAAGGAGATTTCTGCAGCATATTTGGCAAGAACAGAATCACAGTATATATTAGAGTGGCACAATTAATCGTTAAAAAGCGTTTTCGATTCAACCCACCCCTCACGAACTCTATGCAGAATTTCCTGATTCATTCATTCTACAAGTTTATAGAGTTCTCTGCTCACTCAGTTGTCAATAAGGAAAAAAATAAAATAAAAATAAAATTGGCAGCCTGCCAAGTTTTTTTTACAACATTGTGCACTCTGGTAGATAACTATAAACATTGTAACTTTTCGTTCTTAGATCAGAGGAATGAACTTCAGTCTGTAAATGAAGGAAGTTTAAACCACTTCAAGTGCAGTTCAACCCATTTAACAGTCAGCAGCTACAAAAAGTGTATTTGCTGACTTTTAATAAACAGACACTCACCTGTCCCATGGTGCAGAGATGCAGGCGCAGAGATGCAGGCGCACAAAGCCTCACTGCTCTCCCCTTTCCTCTCTGCCAGAAGTGAGCTGCGCTGTGAATGGCCGAGCAAGCTTCTGGGACCCGTGGCGTGTCCCAGAAGATTGCAGGGAGGAAGGGGGGAGAGGTGGACTTCCTTCTAGCACCACAGTGTCGGGGGAGAGTGGGAGCCTGTCAAAACTGGGTAAGAAAAGGCGGGTCAAAGGACTGAACCTTGTGTAGTTCATGATCTGTAGAATGAGATTCACTGAAAGCTCATCAACTAAAAATTAATATTAGATCTTCACTGTGTATGACCTTTGATATCGTAGGAGGAGAGGGTCTAGAATTGTACCGTATCAACAGTAGTGTGAAAGGCAGGAGGACAGATAAGCCTGTAAATGACCTATAGATTTTGTAGTTGGAAGAAATTGGTATAAGTTTCAGTGCAACGATCGGTATGGCACTAAGCAATATTACTAACATGCATTTGTAGTTAAAAAAAAAAACAAACACACACACACACACACACACACACACACAACAGTGGACTGTTCTATTGCTTTTGGTGTTGCTGAAAATTGAGGTGAAAGCATATCTCCTCTGTCCCAGAGCAAGGGGTGCAGGCTTATCCTAATGCCAATTCAGAGGGATAGTATATATAAAGAGGAAAAGATCGCCACTACACCTGATCAGCCCAGGTGAACGAAAAGGAGAGGTGGCCTCAGTGTGTTTTGGTGGAGGCAGCTCATCATTTATTCACCGGGGCTGGTCGGGAGTAGTTGCGATCCTTTCCTCTTTACAGACAGACAATTGTGCACACAGTACAACAATGCCCCTGCAATGGCTACATCACCGACATGCTCCAATTGGAAGCCAACGAGAAAGATTGGAGTCATCTATTAACATGTCGATATAGGCAGGAGGTGATGCCACCATCACAGGGACACTGTTTTACAGTGTGCACAGTCATTGGTGTAGTGACTCCCCCCCACTAGCGGCCAGGACCCAGACTTATTGCGTTAAGCCGATTAAGGAACCTATTCCTTGTGCCATGCCGCTACTGAACCTGTCATTAGGTGCGCACACACACATATATATACGATTGCACTACATTAGCAACACAGGTACAGCTCAGAAACATGCAGCCAGCATTATAGAGTGAGCACCTGGTCAAATTTATTGACACAAATGTTAATTATTCCTCTTTAGATTTCTTGCAGTAAGGATTTGTTAGAGCTGCAGAAATGGTTTATAGGTTTAGGAATTTAGCACCAATAGGTGTACCGTAAGGCATACACCAATTAGAAGAAATTATCCAGTCAATGAATGCAGAAAATAAAAGGAAAGAAAAAAAAAAAAACACACACACACGCAACTTACTTTGTTGCCCGTATAAACTAGCCCCAAATTGGGACAGTTGACCCGACGCGGATGGTGATGGAGATGCCAGCATCTAAACAGAGAAAAATCAATAGATTACGGAGGGATAGAATAAGAACTAGAGCTGCAACTAACGATTATTTTCATAATCGATTAATCGGCCGATTATTTTTTCGATTAATCGGATAAAATCATTAAAAAAACGTAATGTGGAATTTTTTTGTTTATTTAACAGTAATAATGAAAAAACATGTTACACTCAAACGGCAGATTAAAAAACGTTTAACATTAACATTACACAACTTTGCAGCAGTACTATTCCTACCCGGGAACACCAATGCTGGGGCACTATTCCTCCCGGGAACACCAATGCTGGGGCACTATTCCTCCCGGGAACACCAATGCTGGGGCACTATTCCTCCCGGGAACACCAATGCTGGGGCACTATTCCTCCCGGGAACACCAATGCTGGGGCACTATTCCTCCCGGGAACACCAATGCTGGGGCACTATCCCTCCCGGGAACACCAATGCTGGGGCACTATCCCTCCCGGGAACACCAATGCTGGGGCACTATCCCTCCCGGGAACACCAATGCTGGGGCACTATCCCTCACGGCAGGGCTTGACAAATTTGCTTGGAATCTAGGAGCCAGCTAAAAAAGTTAGGAGCCAGAAAATGCGTCCCGTCCCGACGAGCTTGCGCGCAGAAGCGAACACATACGCGTGATGTATCACCGCGATTGTTGGAGCGAGAGCAATAATTCTAGCTCTAGACCTCCTCTGTAACTCAAAACATGCAACTTGTATTTTTTTTAAACTTCGCCTATGGAGATTTTAAAGGGTAAAAGTTTGACGCCATTCCACGAGCGGGCGCAATTTTGAAGCGTGACATGTTGGGTATCAATTTGATCGGCGTAACATTATCTTTCACAATCTAAAAAAAAAATTGGGATAACTTTACCGTTTTATTTTTTAATTAAAAAAAAATAAAAAATCCAAAAAAAGTGCGCTTGTAAGAACGCTGCGCAAATACGGCGTGACACAAAGTATTGCAACGATCGCCATTTTATTCTCTAGGGTGTTAGAATAAAAAATATATATAATGTTTGGGGGTTCTAATTATAGGGAAGGAGAGGCAGTAAAAAATAACATTACAGTTGCTGTTTAACTTGTAATGTCAAACGGCCACCACCAGATGGCGCCAGCTCACAGAAGGAAGAGCTTGGGACTTCACAAGGCCGCGGCCTCAATTAGCGTTTGCCGCGGACCCGCGGCGATCGCGCGGCGGAGGTGGTGGGGGGGGCGCACGGAGACACAGGATCCTGTGCCTCCGTGCTCCCCCACCTCCCCCGCTGCTCGATCGCGGCGGGCCCGCGGCAAACGGTAATTGAGGCCGCGGCTTTGAATGGGCGGAAGGGCGGACAGATTAATCGATAATGAAAATCGTTGACAACGATTTTCATTATCGAATATTATCGATAATATCGATTAATCGTTTCAGCTCTAATAAGAACACAAAAAAAATAAGAAATCGCTTGTCATTTTCTATAAAATGTGTAAAAGAAACAAAATTTTAAATATTATTACATTTAATATATGGTTTATATCAGGTATTAACAATTAGCGGACCTCCAGCTGTTGCAAAACTACAAGTCCCATAATGCCTCTGACTCTGGGTGTCATGCGTTTGGCTGTCAGAGTCTTGCTATGCCTCATGGGAATCGTAGTTCTGCAACAGCTAGAGGTCCGCTAATTGCATATCCCCAGGATATATGAACCTAAAAATGAGGCAAAAAAAAAAAGGAAGGAGAGAGAAAAAGGCCCAACGTACATCTTTTTCCGACCGATGCGGAAACATCGACGACTGGCTATAATACATATTCTCGTCATGGTAGTCACTGTCGACTCCTTCTACAAACTTCTTTCTTGAAGCACCAAACATGCTGTATGTCACCTTAAAAAAAAAAAAAAAAGACATTGAAGTGTTAAACCTTCAAAAAACGGCTTATACAATGAACATAACAAAACAATGCAAGGTGACAAAAGGAAGCACATTAAATTATACTGTATAAATGCAGTGGGTACTGTACAGAATATGCAGTACATTCCAATTAAAATGAAAGCAGTAGTAACTCCTGTCCTGTGCGATTTACATGGAATTTAGGTGCAGTGCAATTTCAGCCCATTCATTGCTTAGACGTAATCATGTTAAAAAAATAAAAAAAAATCCTGATAACTTTCCCAGAGTAGAATAGTGTTAGTATTGCTCTGGTCAAAGCACATTTTTTTTTTTTTTAAACACACACAGCTTAAATACCTTGGACTCTCCAATCCCCCCCCCCCCCCCCCACCCAAAAAAGGGTCTCTTGGGGGGCATTTGTTATTTTCCTCCCAATGTTGGGCCTCAAGAAATGAAATAGGCCGCCAGCACATCAGGATTGATACATTTTAAGATGTATATGTTGAGATGGTGATACACACACACACACCCCTTTTCTACAGACTATAGATTAAACACTGATTTGGGTTATTTTATCCAAAGAAATGTAGAATACATTTTGGCCTAAATTTATGAAGATTTATCTGCTAAATATTATAACAAATAAAAAAAATAAAAAAATGTGGTTTTCCAAATTTTCGTTTAGTATTTATTCACCCATGCATTGCACGAATCTATGTTATTATCGCTGCTGCCGCTGTTCTATTCAGATGGTCGGCGCTCATGTCCGGCCATCTGAATAATGGCAGCTGGTTGGCTGTACGGAAGTGTCTTTCAGAGCCAGCGGCTCCGATAGGCTTTCCCAGTACAGCCACCACTGCTTCTGACAGCCGACTTCTGCAGTCCTCAGAATGCCCAAGCATTGACAGCATCTGAATGGAAATGGTCATTGGCTGACAATTTTCCACTTGGAATAGGCGGTTGTGCTGAAGGATCACTCATGGCTTGAGCTGTGCCCATCTCAGCAGCATTTGAAAAAGGGTATAACGTTTTTTGGCATCATGTGTGTTGCCATTTCACAAGCGTTTGCAATTTTAATCGCAGATACATCTGGTACTCGTTAAAACACTTTATATTATTTAGAGCAGGGGTGCCCAACCAGTGGCACGCGGAGCCCTCTGATGTGGACTGCGAGCTCCTGCTCTGGAATACAAAAAAATAGAATACGGTTATTGAAAAGGTAAATTTATTACTAAAATCACTGTGTGTGTGTGTGCGCGCGCGCAATATAGGCATATCTGTTCTGCAGTGGCTACTGGGCTGCATTTAAACCGATTACCTGCTTTCTGAAAGTGCGACACACCTACAGGATATAATAGAAGTCTTTAGCAAAATGCAGCTAACCTGCAGGAAAGCCACCGGTGAACTGTGCTGTGGGTAAACAACCAAGCATCAGTGTGAAAGCAGCCTTAGGCCCCTTTCACACAGTCAGCCTGACTTGGACCCTCCATTTACCTCTTATACCTCGTACACACGGTAAAAAGTCAGCCGGGAAAACCGGTTCGGTAGCTTCCCCCCCCCCCCCCCCCCCTTGCTACACACGACCAGGTTTCCTGACAGAAAAACTGCCATGAGAGCTTTGGTTGGGAATTTCAGCCGTGTGTATGCTCCATCGCAGTAAGAGCTGGTTCTCTTTTTTCCCCAGCCAAAGGCTCTCGTCAGTTTTCCCAAAAGGGAAAAATCGGTCGTGTGTATGAGATAAGGAGTGGCAGATGTAAATGGACTTGTGTCTGTTTAGAAAAAAGTGTGTTTACCTACCTCCAATCTTACCGGTAAAAAAATAAAAAATAAAAATAAAAAGGAGTAGAGTAGGCTGCCATCCACCCGCTCATTGTGGCCCACGACCGGTTACCAAGTCGCTTAAAGGGGAGGTTCGCCTAAAAATAACTTTTTAACATTGCATTTATGCCATTAAAGATGATTAGAATCGGCTGTTTTAAAAAAAAAAATACATTCCATACATACTGTTTCCAAGATGTATTCTCAACCTGGCTTCCAGGTATGACGGTCGAGGATGGGCGTGCCTAATTGATGGACAGGCATCCGGCCGACGCATACAGCGCGTCACGAAATGCCGAAAGAAACCGAACGTCGGTGCGGCTCTATACGGTGCCTGCGCACCGACGTTCGGCTTCTTTCGGAATCTCGTGACGCGCTCTCTATGCGTCGGCCGGATGCCTGTCCATCAATTAGGAACGCCTATCCGACCATCATACCCGGAAGCTGGGTTGAGAATACATCTTGGAAACAGTATGTACAGAACGTATTTTTTTTTTAAAAACAGCCGATTCTAATCATCTTTAATGGCATAAATGCAATGTTAAAAATTTATTTTTAGGCAAACTTGCACTTTAAGTGGCCCTTACTCTTCAAAAGGTTGGGCACCCCTGATTTAGAGATTATATTGTGTTTGTATGCACCTAACAACCATGCACTTTTTACTGAAAGTATAAATTTCATGAATAGTGTGAGGTACCCATTTCTCAAATTTTACATTGCTTTTTTGCACCATCAAGTTATCTTTTTATCCTACCCATTTGAACAGTACTGGGTTTTTATTTTCTTACTCAAAATTGTCACGAAAATCAATAAAAATCATTAAAATCAATAAAAGCCTTTATATCCCATGGATCATAAATATGAATGTTAAAGTTATTCTAGCTCTAGAAATGGCCCCAAACTCTTAGAAACCCTAACCAAATGACATTTGCTAAACAGCTGCAATGCTTTAGTGGTTTTCACCATGGCTCATCAGTGCCGCTCCTGCAGGCTTTTCAGACATTTTATGCAGTACATCATTGCTCGGGACTACCTTTCCCGAGGGTGGCAACATTGTATCATACCTCTGCATTGTGTGCCAGCATGACCATAGCAGCATATATACTCCACCAGGGGAACGTGTGTCAGGTAGACCTTCTAAAAAGGAAGTTCCCGAAAAATCCTTCATGGCAGCATCACCAGGTATTTTAATGAACACATTTATTGAAAGCTACAAAAATTAGAGAGTGAAAGCAGATTTTGAAATGGCAGCACGTTAAAGACTGAGATTTTACTGATTTTTAGATCTACTTTAATGCAAGCCCAAAGCTAGCGGTATTTAGCAATAATCTAATCTTTGTAGCTTTTGCATGCAAAATTACACCAAAATAAAAATGCCATAGGTTTAAACTTAAAGCTGTAGTAAACCCGTTTACAATTTGTACCTATAGGCAAGTCCTAACTGTAGATATAGGGATAGACATTTTCTACGTGTGCCACTTAGGAGATATTCACATCGGCAATAGCTGATGGCACGGCACGTGCAGTGACACTCTGCATCCACGGCACATGGAGTGTGCAAAGCCATGACGATTACTCTCGTGCGGGGAGTCATGTAAATCATGGCCATTCAAGTAGCTGGAAAGCAAGATCTCGAAAGGAAGACTCAGTGAAGATGGAAGCCCCCGCAGCAGTGAGTGCAGCACTGGAGGGCAAGGTTTAAAAGGTAGGTCTGCAACAATGTGCAATGCTAGCACATTATGGCATGACACTACAGGAGCCCCCCTCAAAAATATATAAAATTGTATATTATGCTTTAGGTCCAAACTACATTTAATATCCGTTTAGTTGGTGAGGGCCAACCTGGCCCAAGTTGGTGCAAAGTCAACAGGAAACTTTGTATTCCATGAAAGAATACAAAGCTTCCTCTGATTGGCCAAGGTGAACGGATAACGTTGGATCAACCAGAGAAAGCTTTGTATTCCTTCATAGAGGGGCGAGTGTCGCTCAGTGCAGCTCTATTTTGTTCCACTGGCTGAAAAACGCGCTGTACTGTACACAGTATGAGCAGCAAGCACACCTGTTCGAGCGGGTAATGTAGTGTAGATAAACAAAGACAGACATGTAACAACTATGGCTCCTTCCATAGATACAGAACACACAGTGTCTCCCTGCAGGGATGTAGTCCCAAGGGAGGGGGCGAGCACACCGACTAACCCCCGGCCAGAATGGCTCAGATGATGGGGGCAAGCTTACTAAGGAACAGGAAGTGAGAAAGTCAGATAAAGAAAAGAAAAAACATTTAGAAGGGAAAGGAAAAAAGGTAAGTGAACCAACAATGCATTAGCTTAAAAGGAACCCATTTAGAAAATAAAAAACAAACCTTTACAACCCCTTTAAGGCCCGTACACACGATCGGCTATTCTGACAACAATTGGGTGATGAAAGGGTTTTGTCGGATAATACAACCATCTGTATGCTCCATCGGACAATAGTTGCCAGAATTTGACAACAAATGTTGGATAGCCACGCTCTCTTCACGGCCAACGCCCTTCGGACAAAATTTCACGAATTTGTCCGATGAAAGTCCAATCATGTGTACAAGCCTTAACTGTAGTTTCCAAGGGACAGGAAGTGCGCTATCGGCAGAATTACTGGGAGGATAAATGCAAGCACCTCACCTAAGGATTGGTAAGCTACAGCATATTACATTTGTGTGTTTAGATACTCTACAAGAAAACAGATGTGCCCTGCATAATCAAGACAACTTGATTCCAGAGCCAACAATGATCTGAATGAGTGTAACACAATAAAAATGCTTCAGTCAATATGCCAAGACAACCAGCATGAATACACAATGAACCCAGCAGGCACAGCTACAGGTAAAGTTAGTAAAATACACAACAAAAATGCTCAAAACAATACCTCTATTAAAGGGTCACTAAAAAGAAATAAAAAAAAAATTCGCTGAAATGACTGTTTACAGGGTATAGAGACATAAAAGTTAACTGATTCCTTTTAAAAATAGATAAAAAAAAAAAAAATCATATAATGTGCCTCTAGTTTCACTTTCGTTTTTAAAATGGTTTCATGTTTCTGTGAAGTATAAAGACACAGAACAAAAACAAACAAATCCAGGGCAGCGTTTTGTTTTTAAAATGAATCTGATTGGTTCTGAGGAGTTTTAGACACACAGCGAAAATCTGCCATGAGATTTTTCATAAGGAGCCCGACAAGCAGGAAGTGTGGAGATCACAGCAAAATTAAAGCAACTTCAAAGCAAAAACGAACAATGAGGATATGAAAACAGCACTGCAGTAAGGTAAAGGAAGCGATTTAGCTAAAAAAAAATATTTCCTTTAGTGATCGTTTAAGCTCATATTCTATACAAAAACAGCAGATATAAGTGCCCTTTGAGAGCACTTACCTTCCACCTGTGAATAAACCCTTTCATAACACAACTTTGGGGTTGTGTTACTAAAACTGGTGCAGCTCTGCATAGAAACCAATTTGATTCCAGGTTTTTGTTGGCAAAGCCTAATTGAACAAGCTGAAGTTAGAAGCAGATTGGCTAGTGTACAGAGCTGCACCAGATTTTACACTCTCCGGTTTTAGTAAATCAACCCCTTTGCCTAGAATGTCTCAAATCCCACTTTATGTATTTTTAATTAAAGCAAACATTCCCAGATGTCTAAGAACGCATTCATTTAATATGACCAAGAATATGTATTTTTTTTAAAAAGGCATCCTGCAAGTAGTTTTCTTGCAATTACATGCATTTTGGCATTAAAGTGGAGGTGCAACCGAATTATATATTTTTTTTAAAGCCAGCAGCTAATAAAAGTGCAGCTGCTGACTTAAAAAAAAAGGGGGGGGCACTTACCTGTCCAGCGCGCCCACGATGTCAGCAGCCGAGACATCCTCGGTGAGGGAATCAGGAAGTGAAGCGTTGCGGCTTCACTGCCCGGTTCCCTGCGGCGCATCGTAACTGTCCCTGCTCTCTCCTGGGAACAGTACTTCCTGAGAACAGCGGGGGGCGGTGGAAGTAGTGGAGTCTATGCCCGGAAGTGGGTGCAAATACAGGTATCTGAACCCCCAAGCTCCCCACCCCCGAAAGGTGCCAAATGTGACACCGGAGGGGGGGGGGGGTTCCGAAAAGCAGAAGTTCCATTTTTAGGTGGAACTCAGCTTTAATGTCAGTTGACTGGAGTATTTTACAACCCATTTGTAAACACACAAAATGTGTATGCTATTGGGATCTAAAAATGTATATGTCTTGGGTAAAAGTAAAAACGCATAAAAATAAATATAATATATATAATTTTTTTTTTTTTTAAATGAACATATAAATAACATTGGTGATGGTATTTATAAAACGGCAAGACAAACTATTGGTCACTGTCCGATTCCTATTACAGTCTAGCCGTGTGGTCCGCTGGCTGGCACCTTCTATATTGTTTAGTGGTCTCCAGCCAGACAATAATCACACCTTCAACAGTCAAGACCGAGAGGAGATGGAACGTCCATAACTAGACGACTGAGAAATCACTGAGTAGAATATTTTGTCAACATGGAAAAAACTGCTGACTATTACATAAAAGCAACCCTGTTATAGCCAGGAACTGTACAGATTCCCATGAAACAAAACCTTGCCCAGCAGATGTTTATCATATGGCTTCTCTGAGGGTCAGATTTATCAAAGTTATGGAATTTAAAGTGCCTGTGCATTGAACAACACCGCCACTACATTCTTTCTAGGGCTAAAAATAAAAGTTGAAACACTCTGACTGCATTCACACTTGAGCTGAGCATTGGACATTTTTCAGGGTTTTTATTTTTTTTAAGCCAACAGAAAGATTCGAGAAAAGGAACACGCAATATGCGAGTTTGTGCGTTTCGCTAGATGCTTTCGTTGAAGTCTATTGGGGCCAAATACACAGCTTGTGGCGGATTTACCTTGAGTTGGGCTTTAGGCGAATACCATGCAATAAATTAAAAATTCACTGTTATTTTTATGGTTCAACAATAAACATTGGTATAAAGTATCGGTTTACAACCTTATATAGATCAGTAGCATTTAGCATCTTCATGTTGTCACATTTCAGCACTGCTGCTTCAATTAATGAATTGGGTATAGTATGCAGGTGTAGAGATCCTTCTTTGGGTGTCCACATCAAAAACTTCCTTTTGCCTGTACAGCAGTTGGGTCCTCCCAGGATTCACAATAGACTGCAGTGATGAGGATAGCACAAGGGGGATCAGCTGGTGTGGGCACACCTCCAGCGCCAGGTTACTGGGAACACAGATGGTGGATTTAGGCAATTATAAAAGTGCTTAAGCAGGTAAAAAAAAAAAAAAAAAAGAGGCGAAATGGGCAAAAAGAAGATTGGAAGGGGGGTTTAAGCTTTACAAAAAAATTAAAAAAAGTTTTGTCTGGAGTTACACTTTAAATACTCATGCACACCATCTCAAAGCTGCTGCTCCTACAGGCGTTTGAACTATTTTGAGCCCCTCCATGTTGGCCTATATGTCCATGCCCACTATAGGCATTTTTAGGGTTTGGAGGTTTTTTTCATGCCTGTAAGCTCACATAGGCCAATATGGAGGCGAGTTAAAAGAAGTATGGGTTTATAGGTTTGGGGGTTACATAGGTGGATGCAGCAATCAGTCAGATGCTGCATCTGTCCCCCGGCGCCTCTGCACCAAGAACCGAGCGATTGAACATAGTCGAAGGCTCTGTTCTCACAGCTCCAAGCAGAGAGCTGCTGACAGTCAATTAGCATCTCTCTGCTCCGCCACGCTCACTGGAGCGCTGAGCTGTGGGGAATGTCCAGGTCGCAGCTGCGGCTCGCTGAGAGGCCGAGACTGGTGTAAGTCCAGGCACCTGGCGGATCCAACTCCCATGGTCGCGATTGGGACACTAATTCTGGTGATAACCATGGATTCCCTCACTTTGGAGGAATTTTCTTGCACTTCCTATTTGTAGGGTTGTCCCGATACCACTTTTTAAGGACCGAGTACAAGTACCGATACTTTTTTTCCCCCCCATGTACTCACCGATACCGAATACCGATTCTTTTTTTTGAATGTGTCCCCAGATGCAGCCATGTGCCCCCATACCGTATATGCAGATGCCGCCTAGTTCGTTAATCAGTGCGGGAAACAGTACAGCTTTCATTTGAATAGCTGTGTGTTCCCCGTCGCACCGCGTATAGACACTCCCCCTTGCTCGGGCACTTTGACAGATCAACCGTCCAATCCCGGGGACGGTGATCTATCTATCAAAGTGCCCGAGCAAGGGGGAGTGTCTATACGTGGTGCGGAACACACAGCTATTCAAATGAAAGCTGTAATGTTCCCTGCACTGATTAACTAGGCGGTGGCGTTGCAGCGCGGGGGGGGGGGGGGGGGGATTATGTATCGGATCTGGCATCGGGGGCATTTGCGGGAGTACAAGCACTCCCGCAAATGCTCAGTATAGATACCGATATCGGGACAACCCTACCTATTTGGCTAATGAACAGGAAGCAAAAGAAAATCTCAATAAAACATAGCAAAAAAAAATATTTTACGCAAGCGAAAATTAAAAAATAAAAGCTTTGGCTTTAAAGATTGAAATTAAGGTAGAGAGAGTTACTTTGAGGTGAACTTTTCTACTACAAATCTGCAGTAGACAGACTGCAAAATAAACCATTTCCCAAACTGTCCTTTTTGCTACTTCCAAGAACCTGCTTTCTAGCTCCCTCATCACCCCCTTGCATGATCACTTCCAGGATTTCTCCAGGGCCTCCAATGCCCCTAATCAGGCCATATCCCACTCTGTGTACCTTTAAGCGATCCTTGAAAAAAAGATGCCATAGATCAGTGATGGCGAACCTTGGCACCCCAGATGTTTTGGAACTACATTTCCCATGATGCTCAACTACAGTGCAGAGTGCATGAGATATCATGGGAAATGTAGTTCCAAAACATCTGGGGTGCCAAGGTTCGCCATCACTGCCATAGATGATGCTTTTTTCTTTGGCAACCAGTGGTTGTAGTAAAAAGAAAAATCACTTGATTACCCCATCAACACCGTGCATGTTTATGATGGAATCCCTCCCGTGGAGCCATTGTGTTCTCCTGGAGAATTGACTTGGATACAATCAGCCTGCCCATAGATAGTAAAACTAGTCATGATTTTTTTTAAACTTTCTCCATCAATCCCTACAGTTATTACCCCTTTTGTATCACCTGCTCCTACCCTTTAGATCAGCCATTCTCAACCAGGGTTCCGCGAAACCCTAGGGTTCCTCCAGAGGTGGCTAGGGGTTCCTTGAGCTGTGGCCGATTTACCTCCTGTTTGATGGTGCCTACATAGTTCTGAGCCAATTCCACTTGGAGGAGCCATTGGTATTACACCAATGATCTTCATAGTTCTCTGTAAGGGGGGCATTCTTACCACTACTGTAAAAAGGGGCATTCTCACTGACCACCAAAGTAAGGGGCATTGTTCCTACTGACCCCCCAATGAATGGGTTTTATCAGGGGTTCCCCGAGACCTAAAAAATTATTTTTAGGGTTCCCCAGCGGTGAAACGTTTGAGAAAGGCTGGTTTAGATTGTAAGCACTCATAAGCAAGCTCTCCTAACCCTCTTGTCTTGAATCATTTCATAACCATTGTGTCTCCCGTTACTTGGTAAAGCATAGCGCAACATCCATAAGATTATTAATGGTAGCAATTCAAGTGCTAGCCTGCATTACATTTTGTTCGATCCCCCCCCCAAGCTTATATTGCCAAAAGAGCAGGCACATGCTGTGTACCCATATCCCCCCCCCCCCCACACCCGTACCAATATCATAGAACACACACATCCCCTACAGTGAGAGCTTTCAAAAAAATGTTGAAGTATTACAAGACAAGACCATATAAAACTAGAACACTATGGCACAATATTTCTGCACAGAATACAAAATCCCTCAACAGTATGGAGGCCTCACCAAATACACCAAAAGTCCATCTAGAAAAAAAATGCAACCTGAAACCACCACTGCTGGTCACAATTAACATACTAGAAAGAGGCAATGTATCCGGCTGTAAATAAGGAAAAGGAGGGGAAATATCAAAGATGCTTTTTCTTTAGGTAAGAACAGGCAGGGAGATCAGTTACACAGAGGCCTACTTTATTCCAGCCTTTTGGTAAGCGGCTTGTGCCTAAAACTACAAAACCAGACACAGCAAGGAATTTATGGTCACAATACCTGAACTTCCATACACAAGGAAGGATACACATACACTAGGCCTAACCTCTTTACTCTGCAAGTACAAAAACAAAAAAAAAAAATCACAGATCTGGCTAGACAGAATGTTGGCCTTGTTCAACATGGCCATATGGATTTTACAGAACAGGGTTCCTTTTACACAAAGGTAAACCAATGCTCTATGACTTAAATGTTTTGACACTCACATTTTAGCTAGTCTGATTAACCAGCAGTATGAACATTTCTAGTAGAAATAAATCCTGTTTCCAGTAAAATTACAGAAACTAGATGTGATAGAAAACCCTCTCAAAAAGTTAAAAGCAATATCAAAGCTTTAAACTTCTTCAGCAATATTCATCGCAAAATTTTTATTCGCCATCAAAAATGCATGGACAGCATTATAATATAATAAACTCTTGTTTTATTACAAAGACAAAAGATTCTAAAGAAATGCAAACATTCATGCACTTTTCTTTTCGATAGAGTAGACACTTTCTTCTTCAAAGCTGATAAGGTTTGTGTAACAATCAACATACAAAAAGATAAACAAATCTCAAGGCCTTTTTTTATGAAACACTGTTCGCTTCATCAGGAGCTTGAGGTTTCTCACAAGGCCTAGATAATAGCAAAAACATTTACCAAATCAGGATACATAACAGTCAGATCAGCCAGCAGATGAGGAGTCTGTCCTGAGGGCTGAGGAGACGAGGACAAGACAGAGTCACCCAAGGGTTGCAGTTCAATGGGCAAGTGTAACGCACCCAATCAAACCCAACTCAGAAATTGAGATGACAGAGATAAAAAAAAAAAAAAACACACACACACACACACACACACACACACACACACACACACACACACACCTCAGAAATTGTGCAGTGAACCGGCCCCAACAATACTTACCAATTCCTGATGTACTGCAGGTTGTCCCAGCCTCTGGATTCAGCTGGTCCACTTCAGTGCTAGTGAAAATTTATAGGGGTGGCTCCTTACTTCTTAGGTCCCTTTCACACTGGGGCAGGAGGTGCAATGGCAGTATAGCGGTGCTATACCGTCGAATTTGCTGCAGGATTCGGCCACTAGCGGGGGTTAATACCGCACCGCTAGCGGCCGATAAAGGGTTAATACCGCCCGCAATGAACCTCTACAAAGGCGCATTGCAGGCGGTATTGCCGCAGTTTCCCATTGTTTTAAATAGGAAGGAGCGGAGATGCTGCTGACAGATTTTCTCTTTCCTGCCAGCGCATCGCTTCGGCTTTCACATTGAGGTTGCTGGGCAGGAGTTTCAAGTGGTATAGCAGAGCCATCTTTAGCGCTGTACCGCCTGAAAAACTACTCAGTGTGAAAGGGGTCTTACAGAGCCCTATGGAGCCTCCCATAAAGCATGTTCCCTGCCAGGGCTGTGTACATTAAAAAACAAACCTACACCCTTCAAGGCATTATAACCGAACTAAAGTTCCACTGTCAATCTGAACAGGTAGGTTATTTATTGCAGAAGATTTTTGTGTAATAAAAGCTCACCGTCTTCTCCAGCATATAAACTGAGCTGCACATACACAGATCAATTTACATTGCCGGTGTTCTGCCGATGAGTGTCCCCTCAGGGGATTATGCCCCCCCCCCCCGTACTGCGCAGGGACAGTACTTGCCTCTGAAAATAGCCGAACATGTAGAGCCGAGACTCCGCTCTGGACGGCACCTGTGTGGAATTCGCTTTAAGTGGCCAGTCGGCCTCCTGGCTCTTTTTTTAGCATCCTCCATGTCCACGGGGATGGTAAGGAATGAGCCTGGATGGCAGAAGTGTAGCACAATTTGGTGTGCGCAGGCGCCGTCTAGAGCCGACTCAGCTCTACATGTTCGGCTATCTTCGGAGGCAAGCGTTGCGCCTGTGCAGTACAGGGGGGCATAATCCGCCGGGGGACCTTTTTTGACAAGACACCGGCATGATCGCTGTGTGCCTGGGATCAAGCAAGCCACTCCCCAGCTCTAGCCTCCTCTCTCCTCAGAGCTAATAGATGGAGAGCTGCTCTCCCCTATTGCTTGGTACGCAGGAAGGCATGACAGGGAAGTGGTGTTGGGGCATCTAGAGACAGAACCAGCGAGGACTTAGGCACTTTTCACAAAGGGCATGTCCGTTTTCGATCCAGTGATCTCCGATGAGCAGGCGGATGAGCTCACTGTGCAGAGACGGACCTGTCAGAGCCTCGTTCTCTATGGGAGAGCGGATAAAAACTGATCCGCTTTCATCCGATCTGATAAGACGGATGGAAATAAGGGTTTCCGTTTGTCTTGATTTAGCAGAGAGTGGATCGGATAGAGGCGGACATGTCACAGCTGACAGCCATCGCTCCATAGTGGTGAAAGGACCTAATCGGACAGCATGCGCGACTTAATTACTTGGGCACATACATGAATGAAATAATGTACTGGGGAGTGTTTGCCTGGCTAATGTGAATGAATCAATGAGAACACACACACCTGTAAAAGCTGGAAATCACTGTAGACATTTCTGCTACTACAGCGATCACTACTGTCTTCTATGTCCCATGCTGAGCAGCTGCCCTGCTGGATAATGAGCACATAAGAGAAGGGCACCAGGTTTTTTTTAGTTTTGGTTGTTTTTAACACGCATGCATGGGCAAAACACCCATGCAGTGAAGCATCAGCGTACAGCCATTCACATCCATGTCAAGCTGTAAACCCACATGGAATTAACTGCTGGGCTCTGATGAAGAGGCCCTTGACGACTCGAAACGCGTCAGCCAGCAACACACCTCTATTCCCCCCATCTTGGAGCGTGGTTTGAGGGGTATCTACCTTATTGTTTTTTGACCAGCCCGTATATCTACCGATTCCTTTGTGAGTAGTTTTTTTATTATATTTATATTCAATAAATCGTCAAATGGTAATACACTAGGCTGGTGCGCCTTTTTTCTTCTGTTTTCCGCCAGGACTTTCCCCATCCATGAAGGGCAGCAAGGCCACTGCTATTACTATTTTTTGACATTTGTGGAATTTTCCATGCAGAATACTGACTAAGTGTTAGACATTCCACCCGTGTGCAGGAGTTTGGTTGCTTTTTCTGTACACCACATGGAATCAACAAGGGGTATTTGTTCCAAGTATTGAGGGCAGATTTCAGCAGCTATATACACAAATAAGGTATAGGTTTAAAACTAATATAGATGCTCATATTCATAGTAATGTACAGGCATTCCCCACTTTTAAGTACACAATGGGGTTTATTTACCAAAGCTGGAACGTGCAAAATCAGGCTCACTTCTGCATAGAAACCAACAAGCTTCTAACCCCAGCTTGTTAATTGAACAAGCTGGGGTTAGAAAGCTCATTGGTTTCCATGCAGAAGTGAGCCCGATTTTGCGCTTTCCAGCTTTGGTAAATAAACCCCATTGTGTACTTAAAGTGGGGTACGTATGCCTGTATAATGCCATTTCCGAATCCAGAGTTCTATCTTCATCTAATGCGACTAAATCAAATAAATATGTAAAGAAAGTGCGCCAACACACACGTTAGTCTATCACAACAAGATTGTTTAAGAGCCTTTAGATTACCCAGAGTAAATTCACTTGTGACACATCCATAGACAAAGCTGTGTCTCTGTACCAAGATGTTTACAATTCAGGAGCAAAGCATATGTACTATAAAAAGATTCCAAACTGCAATAAAAAAAGTAGCTCTAATGTACAGTACATGATAGAAACATCAGAAAATAAAATTTCAAAATGAGAAGCGTCTGACATTCCCAGGATGTAAATTAAAAAAAAAAAAAAAAACAAACACACACACACTGCCTGCCATATCAGCACTGAGCAATGCTCCAGAGCCAATGACAACAAGACAAATGGATGGTGTGAACACAAATCACTTGGGAGGCTTACAAAGAATTTTTCAGGATAAAAAATATGGGAGCTGGCAGGCTACATAATGCATGTCACTTCGGCTGGGTTCACACTTACACAAATTGGATGTGGAGGGGGGGGGGCAGCATCCAATTCGCATTACAGGAGAGTGTGACCAGCTCTCAATGGAGCCCTTTAAAACACACCTCTGGGGTGGCCATTTTCCTCAAGTTTTTTGGCTTTTCAGGTTTCGAATTCAGACAACGATTCAGGGCCGATTCACCGCTGAAAACGGAACACAGGGATGCCCTGGACCCCCCTGCTGTGAGCCACAGCTAGTGCGAATCCAACCTTTCTTCACTACTTATCAAGTCACTGCCCTGGAACAAGCATGTACATTTATTTATTTATTTTTTTTAAGAAACCCCAATGCCTCGTACACACGATCGGAATTTTCTGATGAAAAAAGTCAGACGATATTCCAATCGTGTACGCCCCATCTCCGACGGAGAAAAAAAAAAAAAAACACACGCATGCTTGGAAGCTTTGAACTTTTCTAGGCTCATCATAGTCTTGTACATCACTGCATTTTGGACGGTTGAAATTTGGTGTGTCTGTGTGTATGCAAGAAATCCGTCGGAAAAAACAGTCAAGAGTTTATGCCGACGAAAAAAAACAATTGTGTGTATGGGGTATAAGGCTGGGTTCACGCTGATGTGGCCATAGCTCACAGCAGGGATCTGGTGTGTGTCCCTGCACACCAATTCAGGTACAAATCAGAAATTGTGCCTGAATTTGCACCTGAAAAAAATAGAGTCAAAAGACACACAGGACCCTTTTCCAATGCAGATCATGGCCGCCCCGGAGGTGTGTGAATTGGCTTCATTGAGAGTCGGTCAAAGTCTCCTGTCATGCGAATTGGATGCAGGGAAACCCTCATCTAATTCACATAAATGTGATCCCAGCCTGAAAAGGCACTGAAAACATGAAACTATTTACAGCAAGCCCATCAAATCTGTGGAAGCCACAATTATAAAAAAACTGTCTTCAGCTAATGTGTTAAAACACCCCCCTTTCTTTCAGGCCCAATTCAGACAGGTGTAGAGACTCTTAGACCAGTGTTTTTCAACTCCAGTCCTCAAGGCACACCAACAGGTCAAGTTTTCAGGATTTCCCTCGGAAGAAATGGATGTGGCGATTACTATTGGCCCGTACACATGATCCGAATATCGTACGACAGATCGTATGACGGATCGTATGACTTTTTTCGCTTAATAGTGGCAAGTAAAAATAAAATAGGTTATTAAAGTCATGAAAATTCTCGTACGACAGAAAAAAAACAAAAAACGGAAGCGATGTCATGTGTTGTAATGTATTTGTATTGACGGACGACAACTGTACTGACTAAACGAAAACCGTACGAGGAAAATTTTGGCGCTTGTCCGATCGAATAATATCGAATGAACGGTCGTGATCGGCTCTCGAAATTAGTGTACACACGATCCGAAAATCGATCCATCATCGTACGATGGTTTTCGTCCGATATTCGGATCGTGTGTACGGGCCATAAGGCAGTGAAACTGATCAAACCACCTGTGCAAAATAATGAAAAGCCTGAACACATGACCTGTTGATGTGCCTTGAGGACTGGAGTTGAAAAACACTGTCTTAGACCATAAATTGGCCCATGTGTTTATGCAGCTTGAGCCACAAGGTGCTGCACGCTTGTCCCAATTTGACAGCTTGCAAGCACCTTCTGGTGGCTCAAGCCACTTCCCGCTGTTAGTACACCTATATGAGGCCTGGGACTGGGTTTTTCCCCGTAGAGCCACATTTATGCGTACCTCTGTGCTGGGAAAATGCTGGGCTCTCACTCAGAGCCCTGGGACTCTGAGTTCTGGTTCCCCCAAACAGATGTGATGGCCATCACAGTGATCAGCCACTGCGAGTCTGCCCCTGCAATTACTTCCTTTGGAAGATAAGCATGTCCCTCCAAGAAGAAAATACAGCATATATACTGGGAGTGGAGGTTAGAAGATAGACCAAGGTTAGATCCAGGCAAATGCCAGGGTCAAAGATCAAGGTCTGGGTCAAGGAATTTTTTTGTAAATACAACAGTAAAGTTAGCCCAATTTTTTATTTGCTTTATACTGTAAAAGATAATGTTACACAAGTAAATTGATATCCAACATGTCATGCTTCAAAATTGCGCCCACTTGTGGAATGGAGTCAAAATTTTACCCTTGACAAATTTTCATAGGCAAAGTTTTTTTTTTCCCTTATTTAGATACGTTGTTTTTTTTTGGAGTCACCTTTATTCCTATTGCAAGGAATCTAAACATCCCCTAGTCCTCTAAAATATGAGATCTGGGATCAAAAAGACCCATATTTGAACTTAAAGGCAATAAATAAAAATGGAGGTATGAGCGGAAGTGACGTTTTGACGTCGCTTCCGCTATGGTACGGAGATGGGTGGAGGCCATCTTGCCCTCTCTCACCGCCAATAACTGATCTTGCAGCGAATCCGCTGCAGAGACCACCATTGTCAGAAACACGACTGCCCACTGAAAAGATGGATACCTTGGTTGTGGCAGCTGCTGCTGCCGTTACCGAGATATCCATCTTTAAAATGTCGACGTATATATACAGTGGGCGGTCATGAGGTGGTTAAAAGGACTTTGACGGTGCTATTGTAATACAATATCAAGAATTTATTGTACAAAAAAGGTTAAAATCATCTCAATGAACAATAATCTCACGTCTGTTGAATGCTGGTAGAGTAAGAGGTTGTTCACTGAATAAATAAGGTGGTTGAGAAATGAAAGGAAAAAGAGCCTTGTGTCACTGCCTCCATTGTGCAGTGAGGATAGCCCCATTTTACTGAAGCAGCATTTCTGTACCTGTGAAACGCACCTGCATTGAAGTGAAGTTACCGCGAGCCAATCACCACCCAGCTGCAGTAGGGTGATAAACATACAACATTATCACAGGGAAATTTTTCCTACAATTCTGTTACATATTTATTGTTTCATGATATTTTGTTTCAATAGTACAGTCAAAGTCTTTTAATTCATTGTTGGGGTTCTTTTTGTGTACAATTTAATTATGACGTGGTCAAATACGATGTCCATTTAGCAGAGGGATCTTCTTAGTGGCGCCTCCTACCTAATCTTTAGTTTCAGTAACAAAACACATTGATATTGCTGCGATCGTCAGGCAGAGATTTTTGTTTTGGCCTTTTTGTGCCAAGTTTCAAACAAACAACTACCCCACACAACACACAGGAGAGTTACTATTTACCACCAAAAGAAAAGGCCTAACACACACACACACACACACACAAGGTTTTTTTCATTCAGCAGGGCATTCAGCAGGGCTAAAAAAAAAGAAAGTGAAAGACACCTGACTAGCAGGAGGAGACGTTGTACCAACTATTTGGAGGTTAGTACAGCGATCTCCCCTGCTGTTCTATTGTGTTCTGACAGAGGGACGACCCCCCCTACCAGAATGTCCCAGTCAGCATTCTCAGCCATTGGCTGAGAGCACCGATCAGGAGAGGATCGGCAGACCTTTTTCAATCATGCCCCACTTCAGATGTGTCCTGGAAAAAACAAGGCATAATTCACCTGGATACACAAAGTAGTTGCAATATTTACAGATTCGCCAACACGTCCAAGTTGCAAAATAGTGTTCAGGCATTCGTTTTACCCACAGCCCATTCACAGATTACGGATCTTCCATATGAATGAATTAGGGCTTGAGGAAGGAGGTTTAAAACCTATGAATAAAGGGTGTCTGTTATAAGCACCCGTGTATGTTTGTTCCAACACATAACTGAAATTTGCTGGACAGCTTGACCTGTTAGGAAGTAGAAATATAATGGATTTACTGGCAGGATCAACAGGTAATACAACCATTATGGGGGACTCAGAAAAACAAACACTGCTGTGTTAATACTATATCCCCTATTTTTTAAACGCTATAAATTTTGCGCAAACCAGTCGCTAAACGCTTACTGCGATTTTTTTACCAGAAATATGTAGCAGAATACGCATCGGCCTAAACTGAGGGAAAACATTTATATATTTTTTTGGGGGATAAAGCAAAAAATATTGAATTTTTTTCAAAGTTGACGCTTCATTTTTGTTTAGGACACAAAAATAAAAAACGCAGAGGTGGTCAAATACCACCAAAAGAAAGCTCTATTTGTGAAAAAAGCCAATTATGTTTGGGAGCCGCATCGCGCAATTGTTAAACTGACGCAGTGCCGAATAGCAAAAAGTAACAAGGTCCTTAACCTGCATAATGGTCCGGGTCTTAAGTGGTTAAGAGTCCAACAAAACAAACATGCTTAAGAGAAAAACTTGGGTCTGGTTTTCTCCGTTAATGGGGTGTTTGGCATCACTATACAAAAATCAAGAACTCCAGAAGGCTCTTGGAAACAAGGCTTTGGATTCTTTAGTCAGGCAATGCATATAAAAAAAAAAAAAAAAAAAAAAACACTGCTTTATCATTTCAAATCACTCAAATGTAAAGAGACAACACAGTAGTAGTAGTGGAGATGTTAAAACAACTGCCAATTGGCCCAGGTGCTAAAAGTAGTCTTCAAAAACATTCAAATTTCTTTGCAGGATGAGTAACATTTGCAACAGCTGGTGTCACTGTGCGCACGCACATCTTACAGTCAGAAAGAAACAGCACCAAATATACCCTGCATGGGACGTATGCCAGGATACAAAAAGCCTCTGCCGTTTTTAAAGATTAGCAGGAAAACGGCAGTTTGCCATTGAACATATAAAAAGGCAAAGAACAGGACTTCTGGAACAATGTGCCAACAAATGATCAAAAGTAGAATTATTTGGCCAGTAACATTTGACGTGTTTGGTGCAAACCGAAACAGCATATGAAAATAATATTTCTCAAATCAACTGTAAAGCATGGCGATAGAAATATTATGGTTTGGGGTTGCTTTGCAGCTCTTGGGCCTGCGCCGCTTGTTTTCATAAAGTCAGCTATGAATTCTGCATCATATTAAAGTGTACTTGAGGAGAATGTGAGCCCACAAATGGAACCACAACTAGATCTTTCAACAGGATAATTCAAACCACACTAGCAAATCTACCAAGCAATGTCTAAAAACAAACGGATTATAGAATGGCATAGTCTAGCTCTGACAAGCTCTGAAAATTAACCCCATTTAAATAGGTCAATGGCACATGTGGACAGTATGCAAAACGCCTACAAGAAATCATTTTTGCTAAAGAGGACGTTCTGTCAGAATTGGCAACCTGTCAGATTAACTAAGTGAGGTTCCGTCAGCTGCGCGTGCGTTCCACCACTACCAAGTTTGCTCATCTGACAGAACACCCGCTGTCAGAAGAAGATGGCAGCGGACATCTTAGTACACCCAGCTATGTCTGAATTCAGAGTAATTTTAGCAATAAAGGGAACGTATATAAATACATATAACCTGTTGACATCCGTGATGCTGTTCGGATGTAACATTTTGAAAAAGAATCTGGACGCCAGCAGTAGGAAGGTAGGTGGAGGCCATGTTGGCACACACCGCACTTTTAGGCTTTCAAACTTAAACATGCAAACACCATCACAGATGTGAATAAACGCTCACTTTATTGCTAAAATTACTGTGAAATTCAAGATGTAGCTGGGTGTAATAAGACGTCCAGTGCCTTCTTCTAACTGCAGGTGTTCTGTCAGATGAGCAAACCTGGATGCGGTGGAACGCAGGTGCAGCTGAGGGAACGTCACTTTGTTACCTAATCAGCAATTCTGACGGAACAGGGGTAATAACAGCTTCTGAGGCCAAATGTGTTCTTTTCCCTTCGTATAGCATTACACCTATTGCCAATTTTGTTGATTAAATTGTTCAAATATGTTCTATGGGGTGTGCTTACTTTTCCACTTGACTGCATTTATTACATTTTGATCTTCACAGCACCTCTTTAGCAAAAAAACAACAAAAACAAACACACAACATTTCAACTGGTTAGTTGTTTAAAGAGCAACAGAATCAAAGTAATGGTATTGGGAGCAATAACCCCAGTAGGAAACCTCCAATTTTTAATTCTCCTTTCAGACTTGCTTGCATATCGTATATAAAGAACCATTATGAAAAACTTAATTAATGAGTCCATATCCTGCAGATTGTTGGAAACCATTTATGCAGCAGCCCAACACAGAGGTGGATCCCTGCAAAACACATAATGAAGCGCCTTTAGTCGGGCAGATTTTAGAGCAGTTTCTGTTCTAAAATAAAAAAACCTTGATGTGCACCTTTATTTCATCTGGCAGGTCAATGAGAATCTGAAGAGCGCTGTGCTGCGAAATGGGTCACACCAAAGAGGCCAGCAGCATAAGCTCTGCTTTATTTTCTGTCATAAAAGAAACACGAAGGCTGCCACTGCCAACAATGCAAATTGCCTGGCTATCCCACTGATGCGTTTACTTTGATAGATCTAAACCACTGACCAGGAACCAATGTAGATGAGCCATGACAAATCCTGATCTTTCACCAACTTTCTATTGCTTTGTGCATGTTCCATATCTCTGACTGAAGAAGTAACTTTCCACTGGCACGACTTGGCCCGGTAAACAGCATTTTCAATTGGTGTCAGTAAAGGCAGCCATACTATTTCTTCCAGAACAGGTATACTTTACATGAAACTAACAGAAGATTGTGCCGTATACAAGTGGAGAGTGGAGAGTGGCTTTCATCATAAAGAAGCCAGCAAAGAAGTTCCCACTTACTGCTGGCCCTCCAGCTATTGTGGAACTACAAGTCCTATCATGCCTCTGCCTTTGGGAGTCATGCTTGAAACAGTTAGCCCTGCAATGCTTCATGGGACTTGTAGTTCCTTTTTCAACCTTAACATGGGGAACTTTTACAAATAATTGCTACATCTACAGCTCACTACGCACTAGTGCAGGGGTCTCCAAAAATTTTAAACAAAGGGCCGCTTTATTGTCCTTCAGACTTTAGGAGGGCCGGATTGTGGCCAGCAGGAGCATAAATTGTCCTGGTTGGGGGGGGGGGGAGAGATAGTGCCCCATTGTTGGTATCCTAGGGAGAAATGGTGCTCCATTTTTGGTGTCAGATGGCAGAATAGTGTCTTGTATCAGTGGGAGGAATAGTGCCCCAAGGGCCGGGTAAAGGCAAGCAAGGGGCCAAATCCGGCATTCGGGCCGCAGTTTGGAGGCCACTGCACTAGTGGGAACAGCAAGTGGAAATCTAAGAATAAAAAGGAACGTGGCATACTTTTTGACACCCATAGTAGCCCATAGATGACTTCATTGTCTTTCCTTCCACCACAGGTACAGGAAGCCTTCTCAGCTGGCTGACCACAATGATTACTGCTACTGGCTGTAGCCGACGGCATTAAAAGAAAAAAAAAAAAAGGGAAATCCATCCCCGCTGAACTGGCAAAATTTCAATCCAAGCATGTCCAGCCTCAATGCCTGGTACACATTACTGTACAAGTATTTTTTTCCCCCCATTCCAACTCAAAGGGATGCTTGCACATGATTGATGATTCAATCAGCAGAGCTTCCCCTCAGATCTACAGCAACTGCACTTTCAAGTGTAGTTGCCGTGCAGAGTGGATTTGCCTTTAGTAAATCAACCCCCTTAATGTCCATGGGGCCTATAGAAGTTTTGGAGTCGCATTTTTTCTGGTCAGATGCAGTCACGGATGCTACAGGTATTTGAACAACAGCTGGCAGTGGTGATTCTTGTGGATAGAGGAAGTGTGTAATTTTTCTCATTCAGCTTGTGGGGCCGATGGAGAGAAATCCAAATTTGTATGGCTGGCCTAAGCATTTGTGTTCAAAAGGCTTTAATGGGTAGCATTAAATTTGGATGAGCTTGGCCCAAATGAACCATGTTCTCACCAACTTGTGAGGCAACTGGATGGGCGGTTTAAAAACCGAATGTAGCTGAACGCTCCAGGTTGGAGCACAGAGACTTCCTGTCTCATACCCAGAACACAGTCTATATGATCGGCGCTCAGCCATTCAGAAAAAGCGGTGCAGTCTAGGGATCAACCGATATTTTTCGGTGGCGATATTCTGTACATTTAAATTAACTTACACTTTAGTGTTATTGCTGCAACAAGGAATGTAAACATCTCTTCATAAAGAGTACCTCTCGCTGCCTATTACTGTCACAAGGGATCAGTAACTAGATCCAAAACCTGAACCAAGCATTGACTTTGGTTGGGTCTTTGGTCAGCCGGCTGGTTGCTTTAACCTCCCGATTGGACGGAAAAGCCTGGGCGAGCGGCAGAAGTGTGTGTGGGGGGGGGTGGGGGGTCCGATGTCCCATATTGCTGCTTGTAATAACAGCTGAGCAGCTGCCGACCATAAAGAATGGTACTGGGGTGATAACTGCATCACCACGGTAAAACCCCTTGAAGCAATAAATCGGTCTAGTTTGCGATCAATACAAATTTTACAGAAAATGCCGATATCGGCCTGCAATAATCGGCCTTACCAATCATTGGTCGATCCCTAGTGTATTCTAGCAATGATCAAAGCTTCCCCCGATTGGCTGAGTCAGAGGTTGAGACATCCTCCGTCCACCTCGCTGACTCTGCCGATCAGGGGAAGCTTTGTATTCATTGCTAAAATACATTGCTTTCTCTGAATGGCTGAGCACCGCTGTTATAGACTTGACAGTGTTCCGGATATGAGACAGGAAGTCTCGTCTCGAACCCGGAACACAATGTGTTATGCTGTATGTAGCCTCAGCTACATACAGCGCCTCACGTTAATGAGGGACATAGTTCATTTGGGTCAGCGTGGCTCAAACGAACTATGTAAAAGTGTATGAAAAGCTTCAAGTCACATAGAGACAGACTTGCACAATGGGAGAAATAATTCAATATGGGGACCAAAAGGCAATTTTCCTCTGCAGCCGCCGCCATGCTGACTTCCGTGTTCAATACTGTTATTACTTCCGTCCTTACTCCATTTCCATGTTCCTAATCTCACGCGCTTGTTGCCAGGTTAAAGCGGTGTTCTGCCCAAAAAAAAATATACGGAAAACTAAGAAGTTACACATACTGCAGCTGCTGCCTTTTAACAATAGGACACTTAGCTGTCCTGGAGTCCAGCGCTGTCGGCACCCCAGCTGATGTTTCCATCAGCGCCGGTTGCTGCCGCCACCAATGCGGGTAAGGCTATATTGCCGGGTACCCTTACGGCTTCACACCGGGAACCCTACTGCACATGCGCGAGCCCCGCTACTCTCTCCTACTGGCCTGGTGACAGGAAGGGGGAGGAGGGAGCCCCACAGTGATGTCACGGGTGCAGCCCGGACACGCTGAAGCAGGAACAGGATACCTGTCAAAGCCCCAAAAGGTGCCAATTGTGCCACCGGAGGGGGAGAGGAGACAAATAAAACAGAAATTCAACTTTTGGGTGAAACTCCGCTTTAAAGCTCAGCTTATGCATGGCAAACAATCTTGCAGGATCTCAGAGCTGACGCCGCACAAATGATGCAGCCCCGGCATGTAAACACCAATTTCCCAGCAAGAAGAGCCAGGACTAACTGTGAATGCGCTGATTACGTCATTGATAAGAAAAGGACAAATTGCACAGAAAGGGATCAGGTAGGAAGCGTTTAACACAATAACTAGTTCGAGGTAGGATAGCTTGATATGGTGGTAATAGCAATAGGATGGGTTTACTACCACTTTAAAGTGGTTGCAAACCTCCGATTGTGACTTTGACCTATAGGCAAAGGCTAGAATAAGGCTTACCTATAAGGCTGCATTCACATCTAGGCGGCAAGTAACGCCGCATACGCGGCTTTACTTGTCGCGCTTCGATTAATTTTTTTTTTTTTTAACAAAGTCTCCCCATTGATGTCTATGGCCGAACGCCAATGTCGGGCGACAGGTGTTCGGCGTTTCAGAGATGCGAACCATCTCTATAGACATGCATGGGAATTTTCCCCTCCAGCGGCACGAGCGTCGGGCGACAGATGTGAATGCAGAGTAAGTAGTAGAAATATCTCTTAAAACGGATAGGTTTACTTCCTCTTTAAAGGTTACCTTGCGGGCGCACTCACAAATCCAGCATTTGCGTCCACAGACACAGAATTAGACGCGGCCCCACCACTCTTCCCCCACTCCGCTTGAAGAATTGGTACATTTGAGAGGGGGAGAGTGGGTACCCAATTTTGACAGGTACCGACTCCAACTGCCTAGGTGACCGAAGTTTCCACACAAAGGAGGGAAGACCTGACCCAGCATCATTGGAAGGGTAGGCTGCAAGAACCTGGAAAAGACAGCCAGCTCCCAATAACACTAGAAGAGATGTTGGCTGCAGGACCTGACGAGTGGCAGATTACACCAGATCAGTGGTGGATTCACAGGGCAGAGAAGTATATTCATTAGGAATAACAAAAAAAAAAACCACAAGAAAGACCCGGGGGGGGGGGGAAAGATACACGAGAGTGAAGTGCTTCTTAACATGTAATTTCAAATATGGCACATTCATTAAAATAACCTGGCGACCATGCCAATAAACTCCTGGCTACCAAAGCTCTGTACCCATTTCTGCTCCTGCATTGTCCTCCATCAGGCATCTGATGGAGGCTACAAGCAGTCATTTTAAACAAACATCACACAGGTATGGGCCGCTGCCGTCACCATCAGGGAACCCACCCTGAAGAATGCCATGCAACCATGACTGAAATTCACAGTGTTTGTTTTTTGATAAAAAAAAATTACTTACGTTATATTTACACGCTCTATACAATCATATTGCACAGCGCAGTCCCTTACCTTCCCTCCTCTGAGTGCCCCCTTTACAAGCCAGGTGCTAAGAGGGTACTTGTGCATAGATCCTCCAAAGTCGGGCTGCGTGCATCCATAGATATATGCAGAGTCGGTAAGCCATGCCCCCTTATTTACAGGCATGTGGTTGACAGCAGGGGAAGCCTATGGCTCCCACTGGCCTTAGAATTTCCTGTGAGACCTTCAAGTGGAGCAGCGGTGTGGCAGCCAGTACAGCAGTGACAGGTGTCAGGTAAGTGTTTAGGAATGGGTAGAATAAGCTAGGGAAGTGCTTTACCCTAAAGCGGTTGTAAACCTCAGACATGAAAAATGAAGAAAGCTTATCCCTCTAGTGTGTATTTGTCAATCAAGTCCCCGGTAACACCGATCATGACATTGAAATCATGTTAATTCACTTGAAGTAGCACGATTTCAAGGTTGTACTACTTCAGGTGCTACTTGGAAGATATCTGTGACTTCATGCACAGATATCTATGCAAGTAGGACCTGAACTTGTAAAAAGTAGTGCAAGAACTACTTTTAAAATCTTTGCAACTCCAATGGAGTCACACTGATTTGACTTGCAGACAATAGGGTGCGACTTGTGTGATTTTAAGGGGTAGTAAAGGAAAAAGTTCTCACCTTAATGCATTCTATGCATTAAAGGTGAAAAAACTTCCGACTATACCGACCCCCTGTTATACATACCTGACCCCATAAAAGTCCCGTGCTCGGCCCCGACATCCTCTTCGCCGCTCAGCCTGGCCGTTGATTGGTTAGAGCAGACGGATTGAAAGCAGCGCAGCCATTGGCTGGCGCTGCTGTCAATCACATCCAATGACGCGGCAGGGCCGAGTGATACAGTGAGTGGCTATGGACGCTCGATGCATCACGGGAGCGCCCGCAAGGACTCCACAC
The DNA here is from genome assembly GCA_029574335.1 of Rana kukunoris. Lineage (NCBI taxonomy): Eukaryota > Metazoa > Chordata > Amphibia > Anura > Ranidae > Rana > Rana kukunoris. The sequence continues at coordinate 211,754,146 of CM056051.1, forward strand.
AATGCGAGGGATATATATAAAAAGATCAAAAATAAAAAAATCACCTCGGACAAGTTTTCCTGACACCAAGAGAAAAACGGGTGACATGGGAGGGAGCTCCTGCTAATTGACAACCTCAGCACTGTTCCTGTGTGGAACAGGGGTTCTCTTCCCTCCAATCAGCTTTCAGAGCTCTGCAGGGTCTCCCCCTTTTTTTTCTGAAAGCTCATAAAAGCTTAGTAAAGTCAGCACTTTGAACAGATTTAGAAAAGAGTGCAGATAAACATGTACAACTTATGCAGGAGGGTTGGTTTCATCTCTGCATCTCCTGAGAGCAGTCACTTCGCTGGGTCTATGGAAAATGTTTACAACCACTTTAAAACAGAATAAGTTAAAGTGGTTGTAAAGCCTTAAAGCAAAGTTCCACCCAAAAGTGGAACTTTGGCTATTCTGGTGCTCCCTCTCTCTCCAGTGCCACATTTGGCACCTTTCGAGGGGAGCGGGTACCTGTGTTTGACAGCTACCTTGTCCCCACTTCAGTCAGACCTCGCTGCAGCAAGGAACTCCAGCCCCCTCCTCTTTTCCCTGCTGCCGGACCAGTTTTGGAGGCTCGAGAGGAACACTGCTTTAAGGTTTTTCACCTTAATGCATTCTATGTATTAAAGTGAAAAACCTTTTGTGCTGCACAGGTGTCCCCCAGACCACCACCCCCCCCCCTCCTTTACTTACCTGAACCCATCCAATCCAACGATGTGCATGAGTGCAGTGTCAATCGAATCGGTGACACGGAAGAAGGGCTGGCGGAATCGAGTCTGTCAATGGACGCATACAGCGGGCCTCGGAAGAGAGAATGCACGGGTGCCCCCAAGGCTTTTCCCGGGGGGCACTTAAAGAGGAGGGGCCTGGAGCACCGGCTGGGGAATCACATAAGAGGATCGCAGCTGCTCTGTGCAAAACCATTGCACAGAGCAGGCAAGTATAAAATATCGTTTGTCACCTTTATTAAAAAAACAAACCTTTTTTTAACCACTTTAAAAAGGTAAAAAACATTTTGAATTTAAAACCACTTAAATTGTATGCATGCAGAGGGGAGGTGGCTGCAAAGTGTCTGCAGGAGATAAGCAATACAAGAGATAAAGAAGAAAACAGTATAATGAAAAAAGTAATCTCAATAGTCCTACATTAGGGTGGCCATAGATGATTTGTTTTGTTTTTTTTTCACCCGCTGGCTGATCAAAAAATAAAAAACAAATGGATTCCTCCATCCATACAAGGGTGGAGGAATTCTCACTGCATTCTGACAGTGGAACTCCTTTGAATTTAGAATACAGTGGTGCCAATCAGGAAACATTTTCCAACAAAAAAAAAGTTAATCTAGCGATCAACTTTTGTCAAACAGGGATGGCCATAGATGGACAGAGATTCGTCTGGTCACTGCTGAACTTTGATCCACCAATGACCAGCTTGGGTTCGGACCAGTCCAACATTCCCATTCAACAAAAGTTGATCCAACGATCAACTTCTGTCAAACAGGACCGGCCATGGATGGATAGAAATTTGGTCGGTCTCTGCTGAACCGTCCGAACCTTTATCCATCTAGGTCCCATCAAATCAACATCAGTTAAGGTATATATTTACATAAACAAAAGCAACCTGATTATACATATGTCCTAAAATCAGGCTAATAGTGGCCAGGTCATGTTGTGGTGTGATCAGACAATAACATAAGAAATCACAGAAGAGCCCTGATACTACACAGCATTGTCCATCCATACAGCCCCTGTGATCACCATATAAGAGGGATGCTACCTAGAGAAGCACTGACAGCCCTGCAGGCCATTGCCTTCCATCCTGCAGAGCTGTGTGCTTCCAGAGATGGGCAGCACAATGGTTTGTGCCAATAGTAATGCCAGCAGAAGGTGCCTGGACACTGAGGTGGTGACAGCTGAGCCTCCTCCCAGGAAAGGCCGGTGTCTGGTTGTGGCCTGTCACTCCTAGGCCTGCACCGAGCCTGCGCCCTGGCCTGAAGGCTCCCCCCGGCTCCGAACACCTCAGGCCAGCATCTTTCCTACACCTCCCCGCCGCTCTCCTCTCCTCCTTCACTCCCTTCTCCTCTCCATTGCCCGGCTAGAAGCAGACAAAAGCGGTATCGGCGGCCGCCCGGGCCCTCCTCTCCCCCCTCGGCCGCCCAGCCTCCGTTCTCGCCGCCACAGGCCTTCCCCTGCAGAGGAGAGGGTCAGGGCGACCGGGGACGGGGATTCCGGGGGACGGGACACCCCAATAAAAACACTCACCGCATGAATTTTCTTGTCTCGCAGAAGCAAGATGGCTGTGTTTCCAACCCGGAGGATGCTGGGTGGGTGACCTTTCCCCTTTGACCCTCCGCCGTGACCCCCCCCTGCTTTTCCCTCTCCTCCCTCCCTGACAACGGCAGCTGGTAACCAGGAAGCGGCTAGGGGGGCCTAGAGGCCTGCTTGTCCGGGTACGGCGCTCTCCGGTGTTCCCCTGTGTGTGTGAGCGCGCCGGGGGGGAAGAGGAGGAGGAAGAGGGGGGAGGAAGCTGCTGCGGCTGTTTTGGCGGCTTCATTCACATCCCAGGCCGGAGGGAGGAAACTCAGCGATAAGATGTCATATTACCGTCCCTTCCTGTGCCCATACATACCTTCTCATTCCGGGACCTTCACTATGGACTGCCACTGCTTCACAAATAACACATCTCCATACCTTGGCAAAACTTACACTAGGTGCCAGGCAGGCTCTGCTTCCATTTCCATCCCCAGCTTCCTGAGTAATCTGCAATGCAGGAAGCAGCATGTGCAAGTCCAAATGGCGTCCCCCATAGGCTACCAACAACTTCCATCACATCTCTTCCAAAACTCAATGCTAAGTGAACCTTCAGCAACTTTCCATAAGGTTTCTCCTCTTCATGGTCTATCCCTTTCACACTAAGGCGGTTTTCAGGCGTTTTAGCGCTAGAAATAGCCATTAAATAACGCCTGAAAACAGCCTCCCATTCATTTCAGTGTGTCTGGGGCGGTGTACTTGCACCTTGCGGGACATTAGGAAAAGTCCTGCAGACAGCATCTTTGGGGCAGTTTGGGAACGCTGTATTTAGCGCTCCCAAAACACCCTACCCATTGCAATGAATGGGCAGCGTTTGGGAAGCACTGCAACACGGGCACTTTTAACCCCTCCTTCTTTAGCAAGCAAAAACAAGCAGCTCTTTAGTGCTAACAGCCAAGAGCTGCAGTGTAAAAGTAGTCCTTACACATTTTTTTTTTTGGGGGGGGGGTAAATTTGTAAAATACCTTTCTGGCACCCGGCCCCATGCTTGCGGCTTTCTCGTCTAGGCAAGAACTACGTCTCCACCTTACCGAAGCCGTCCGAGAGCCTAAAGTCTAGGGATAAGCACAGGTTTGGTTCAGCCCAAACCCAGAAGCACGCTGACTCTCCCACCAAATTGGGCATCCAATCAGCTGCAGCCATATTAGATTAGTGATGTCGCAAGCATCCCCACCCCTATTGTTATGTGGGGGCGGGGAATGCCCTGGCCATGGCTGATTGGGTGTTGATTTGATGGGAGTGAAGGTTTGGTCTGAACCTAGAGCTGCCAAAGATGGATCAAGGTTTGGATGGTTCAGTAGTGACCGACCAAATTTTTATCTATCTATCTATGGCCATCCCTGTTTATCAGAAGTTGATTGTTAAGTCAACTTTTGTTGAATGGGAATGTTGGAAAACTTTTCCTGATTGGCAGTTACTGATCACTGTATTCACTGTAGTGAAGGAGTTGATCGCTGTAATGGAGGAGTTCTGCTGTCAGAATACAATGGAGGTTATTTACGAAAGGCAAATCCACTTTGCATTGTAAGTGCAAGCTACAAGTGCAAAGCGCACTCGAAATTGCACTGAAAGTGCACTTGGAAGTGCAGTCACTTTAAATCTTAGGAGTAGATCTGAAATGAGGGGAAGCTCTGCTGATTTTATCATCAAATAGTGCAAGCTAAAATGCTGTTTTTTGTTTTCCTTGCATCCTTGTTTGACAGAAGTTGTTTGACAGATCAACTTTTGTTGAATGGGAATGTTGGAAAATGTTTCCTGATTGGCAGCTGCAGGCGCTGACCACTGTACTCTGACTGCAAAGGAGTTCTGCTGTCAAAATGCAATGTCTCAGTACAGAGGATTTCTCCACCCTTGTATGGATGGAGGAATCCATTTTTTTTTTGATCAGCCAGTGTGTGAAAAAAAAACAAGTCCTCTATGGCCACACTAAAGTAGAACTATTGGGATCACTGTTTTCATTTTGGGTAGAGCAAGGTAGGATTATAACCCTTGTCAGTTTTTTTTTTTGTATATATTTTTTTGCCATCTTGGTCCCTTTAGGCAGATTTCCCTTCACTTCCTGTCCCATAGCCTAAACAGGAAGGGAAGGGAAAAAAACTTACAAATAACAGAATCCCTTGGGGTCCACAGGTCACCCGAACTAATGCCCCAATTGGAAGATTTCCCCTCTAACACTTCTGCGGACAACCCAAAATTTAGATTTTACTTTCACTTTCAATGATAACCGTAAACAACAAAGATAGAGAGGGCACATCTCTGTAATGGGGACACCTATAAAAACAAGAAAGGGGGGTTCTAATCCCTCTCAACAACTATCCAAAACAAAAACAAAAGTTTTACCTCTAGTTAATATTTACGTTCATTGCAACTCATGTCCCGCATCCCAGGAGGCTGTAGCGGTCTGGTGATTTGAAATACAGACAGTTAGCGGTCTGGGGATTTGAGATCCCTGCTCTTTCCCCCTTCTTTCTGGAGGGCTTATGGGATACATTAAAGTGATTCTCCTTGCTGGTGCTGAGTGCTGACAATTAGAATCACTCTGAGATGCTTACAAACACGTAAACTTGAGGACAAATTATCATTTCTGAAAAGTCATCAATTACATATGCTTCTACTTAAGCAAGTGGTGGTCAAGATAAAAGCTAAAGGGCCTCAAGTATAGCCTCTGACACTACCAGAGCGCCACACAATGGCAGTGCATTTTTGCACCTCAATACCCCAAAATTTAGGTCCTACTGCATTTTTTTTTTTTTTCAGCATATTTCAATATTTACTGAAGAAATTAGAGTACATGAACCCCAGCATTGATGTCAGTGAATGCAAAAATAAGCCTCCGCATTGATTTTAGTGGACGCATTAATAACCCCAGTATTGGTATCAGTGGACGGAATAATAAGTCCTAGCATTGGTGTCAGTGGATGCAGTAATAAGCACAAGGATTGGTACCCACGGATTCAATAATAAGCCCCAGCACTGATGTAAGTGTCCACAGTAATAACCTCCTACATTGGTGTCAGTGGACACAATAATAACCCCCAAATTGGTGTCAGATAGTGCAATAATAACCCCCAACATTGGTGTCGGTGAGTGCAATGATAACCCCCAACATTGGTGTCAGTGAGTGCAATGATAACCCCCAACATTGGTGTCAGTGAGTGCAATAATGACTCCCAACATTGGTGTCAGTAAGTGCAATAATAACCCCCAACTCCTCCTCCTGCTTTGGTAGACACTGGCAGTGAAATTGAACCCCTCCCCCCACATTAGTGGTCAGTGGTAGTGAAAGTTAACCCACCCCCCTTCCTGCATTATTGGTTACTGGTGTTAAAACCATGCTTGTATGCACTGCATATGGATACCTCTAGTGGCACACTGTCGCCACTGCCAGGACTTCCATCTTCACCAAGTCTTCATTCCGAGATTGCGGGCTTCTGCTGTTTGAATGGCCGAGCCACAATGACTTAATTCCCGTGCATGGGCACGGGAGTCACGATCGCATCACATCGCTCTGGATTGATGGTGCATTCAGCCGGTAAAGCACTGCTATTTTTAGCGGCGCTTTTGCGGCACTTTTCGGCTGCTAGCGGGGCACTTTTAACCGCTAGCGGCCGAAAGAGGGTTAAAATCGCCACTGCAATGGCACTTTGCCGACGGTTCGGTGGCGCTGCCTATTGATTTCAATAGGCAGGGGCGCTTTAGGAGCGGTTTATACACTGCTCCTACAGCGCTGCAAAGATGCAGCTTGCAGGACTTTTTTTACCGTCCTGCCACCGCACAGCTCCAGTGTGAAAGCCCTCGGGCTTTCACATTGGAGTGAGAGGAGAGGCTCTTTCAAGGTGCTTTGAAGGCACAATTTTTAGCATTATAGCATCTGTGAAGCGCCTCAGTGTGAAAGTAGCCTCAGTGTTCCCTCAATTCAGAATGCAGTGTGCATGCACCAGTGATTTCATTGGCTGTAGAACGTACATCCGATGTGGTGCACATTTATTAATTGTACCTACAGGTAAGCCTAATAATATACTGTAAGCTTCCCTGAAGGTACAGGTAACCAAGCCAAGTTTGCTACTGCTTTAATTCTCTCCATTGGTAGCCATGCCAGTAAAAGCTTAACCACTCACCCCTGTCCTGCTTACCTGATAACAGGCTTCTGTGCCACCTGCTTTCTCCAGGCTGGGACTTTACTTGTACTGTAGGAGGAGATAACTCCACCCACAGTACATTCTCTCTTTCACTTCTGAGTGCTGGAACACAGAGCACGGTCCAGTGGCCAGCAAATCTTCCACCACTCTGTTTTGTATATGGTGCCCAACAGCCTATGGGCTGCACCCAGAGGGCTGGCAGGAAAAGTGTTGGCCACCAAGGGTCTAAGCCTACCTAAAAGAAAAACTTCACTGAAATACTTGAGGACTACTTAGCAACCAGCAACCGTTAAAAAAAAAATATATATATATATATATGCATTGTGCATCGGTTAAGATTACGTAACAGTGCCCCTTACATTTATGGTCAGTGGAAGAAAAAAATACCCCAGTGTTGATGGCACATGGGAGAACCTATCTAGGACTCCACAAGTCTTAACGGAGGCCTTGGGTCCAGTTTTTTTTTTTGGATCTTTCGAAGGTACTTGGGGAGTAATCTTTTCAGCATCTGGCGCACAATGAATCTCTCATAATGTACTTGCTGGAGAGGTTGGCATTGGTGCCAGCTCAGCATTTGGTACCTGGGCCTGCTCTTGGACATTGTCCAGGTGAAGCTGTTTCTTCCTCCAGGAAGATGCCTGGCTTGGAGGAATCAGCATTTTCCTTGGAATGCTGAGGTATCCCTTAATTCATCTCACATGAGTAAGTTGGGGAAGATGGTTGCCTTTTTAAAGGGAGTGTTTTTGCTCAGTTCCATTTCAGAACAAAATGTCAAGTTGGCATAGGGCAAGAGGAAGCTTCCATGTCCTTACATTCCAATGCTTACAGTATAGACTAGTGGATGTTTCCCCTAAGGTCAGATCTGTGCTCACTTTCCTTGGAAGGTGCTGATGATGGAAACCCACTTAACAGGTTGTGGAGAAGTTCTGAATCGCCTTTCAGTGCAAAGAACATGGCCTCCTCAATGGATGTTGATGCGTATCAATATGCTGGAATTGCAAGCAATTTACCTAGCTTAGAACAGTTACAGGACCCCCAGGTAGGGGGTCAGTCAGACAAAGCCAAGCCTGTGGCAAACTTTTATCTTTAGGGGGGCAGCAATAACCAGGCAGCCCAAGGTAGTGTGGCCCTCATTCTGTTTTGGATGGGGCTTCATATCCCAGCGCTGTCCGCGGTTTACTTGGGTAGTGTGCCATCTGTCTGTTCTGTTCTGCTCACCTCCTGGAGACATTCAGGCATCTCTGTTGGCATTGGAGCATGCCGTACATGGACTGTTGACATTCAGTTCATTGAGAGACTGGATAGATGCATTGGCAGCTCTTCTTGCAGAAAGTCGTTTCTGATACTCCACAGGGTCAAGGATCTTTGACTTCAGCCACTAGCCTTGCTGAAGGTGGCTTTTCTTTCCATCTGAACCACAGCAATGTTTTATTTTCTGTTTTCTCCCCAGTCCTCTGTCACCGGGACATCAGTCCTTTAACTCATTATAGGTGATTCGGGCTGTCAAAACGTATTTGAGTTCAACTGCTGTATTCAGGCAGCCAGGTTCGCTTTTTTGTCCTTCCTATGAAAAGGGGAAGGGTCAGATGGTTACCAAGTCGATAATTTCCTGTTGGTTTCATTAGCTTTTTTCCTTAAGCCTACGGTATCAAAAGCGAGACTCCACTGTTTTCGGTGATGGCACATTCTATCAGGAGTGTTGGTTTCTGCTGGATTAGCTGTCAAACCAATTCTGCCTGTTATTTGTGGAGCAAACAGCCTGCCCAACAGTAACCATGTGCTCCAGTGGAGCACAGGTTCCACATTCCCTGGGTGAATTTTATGTATCTGGCAAAATCTAGAGATGATCCTATTGTTAAAGAGGAGTTCCACCCAAATTTGGAACTTCCGCTTGTTCCACTCCTCACCCCCTTACATGCCACATTTGGCATGTCATTTTTTTTGGGGGGGGGGGGTGGGGGCGGGGGCTTCAGGAGGAGTGGGACTTCCTGTCCCACTTCCTGCTTCCACGGGGGGCTGGTAAGGCGATTCGGCGTAATCGCCTTATTTTAGCCTCTCCCTGTAGGCGATGGCCTAGGACACTGACAGGTCCTAGGCAATCGCCTGTCCAATCAGCGGCGCCGCACGCGCATGCGCAGTGCGGCTCGCGCATGCGCAGTGGGTGCCCGGCCGTGAAGCCGAAGGCTGTCACGGCTGGGTGCCCACAGTCGGGATGGAGACGCCGGCTGGGGAGGGGGGGAGAGGAGCCCCGGTCGGCGCGTCGCTGGAACGCAGGAGCAGGTAAGTGAGTGTTTATTAAAAGCCAGCAGCTACACTTTTTGTAGCTGCTGACTTTTAATAAACACATTTTTTGGCTGGAACACCCCTTTAAGGCTGCTGGGGCTTATGGGATATAAATACTTACCTCTGTGTTTTACATTGGGGAAGGAATAAGATACAAATGTGAGGTCATTGCATGTGATAGACTGGAAGTTTGTACAACTTAAAGGAGAAAGAAGCAGGACACATGTCAATATTAAAACAGTTAACACAATGTAAGTAATAAAATATGAACATATACTTGTGGATTGTCCTTATTTTGAATGCAAGTGACATACATCCAATCCAAAAGGGTGCAGGATTCAGAGGCAAATTTTTATGTCAATCACATTAGGAACTTAATGCAGCAGTGTGTTGGCTGGTTTTGAACATAAAGCTGGCATGGGATGGGAAAATTAGACAGATGCAAACCACCGTACGAGTTTAAAGTGGATGTAAACCCGATTTTTTTTTTTTTTTTTTATGTTACAATGTAGAGTAGAAGATTTCCTATCATCTGTGCCCAGTCTTGCCACACATAGTTAATGCAGCTCTGAGCACTTGATGAAAGAATAGGAGAACTTGCGGTGTCAGGCCTGGATATGAACGGGCAAGCCTGCTCGTAGTAGTACCAATTTGTAAACTCGTCGCCACTCCTGCCTGAGTGGGTGAAGTGCCCACGGACAGGCTTCTCGCACGAGCCTGGCAGCCGAGGTGTCACTTTGGATTTCTGGGAGGAACAGATCTCAAATGCACAGACCTGGCTCTAGAGCCTCTGCCACAGGCCAATTACTTTAGATGAGATTAGGTGGATGAACAGAGCTCTAGCACAGGTTTCCGGGAGACAGTAAAAGCATACCTGTCAGCATCCCGGTCACCAGATCCCCAATTGGTTCATTCAAGCCCTGTTGGACAACCTGCCTCCGGGTTCCCCTCAAGCCGATCCCCCAATCGCATGGCACCCAGCCTGGGATCCTCTCAATGGACTGGGAACCCAGTAAGTCACTGGGGTCCCCTTTCGCCTCCGGTTGAGGCTTGGTAAAGCCTGTAAGCTTGGCCAGGTGGGCCACGCCGGCGGGGTCCATGGATGCTCACACATGAAAGGTGGATGCCGCACCTGGAACCGGGACCCCACGAAGATTTAGAACACATGACCTCTCTCACAGATATATCCCTCCCCAGCATTTCCCGCAAGGGAAGAACTCTTCCAATTGGCTGCTGGGGAAGACTTGGTCTGCCAGAAACCCCTCTGGCGCCAACTGTCGACCAGAGATGATACCACATCCCTAGAATGCAGACTGACCTAGTGGACCTTTCTGGAATGACAGAGGTCACAATTTAGGTAAATCATGACTGGGAGCAATATAAGTCTCCCATTCCAACTAACTTTAGCGTAGTGCCCATACTGAAAGTAAGGGGGCGCTACAGTGAAATAAAACAGACTTACAAAGAAAAACCTTATTCCGTCCCACCCCCTTGCTGTGAGTGAGAGGTTATAAACATATCTCATGCACTAGCCTGAGACAGAGGCACATCCTGTGTAAAAAGTTCATAATTCACATCCCTCTCCCCCTCCCCTCCTCTCCCTTCCAGCTCTTCCAGATTTGGCTGCATTTACTGTGTTTTGACTGTTTAGTGTAGAGGTGGGCGGGGAGTCTACTGACATCATGACTCCACCCACCGAGCTCCAGACAGCAGACCCACCCACAGAATCTGCAGTTTTTCGGGACTCATAACAGACAGAGGGGAGACATTTGACAGGTAAGGATACATGCAGGAGGCATGTATATCCTTACAGATCAGCACTATGGCAGTAGTTTAGAAAGGATGAGAGTGGGTTTAGATCCACTTTAAATGCAAAAGGACGTAAACAATAACAGTAAAAGTACTAATACATGGCACTGTTAACATGACTGACAAATTAAAAAATGTGTATTATAAAGAGCTTGTGTAACATTTTTTATCTCAGAAATGCTCTACTACAAGTCAATAGGAATGAAAAAGCAGCTTAGAAGAAAGCGAAAAGGTAATTAAAATATTAACTGAAAGTATTTCTCCATCTGCACAAGCCCTTATAGTGATTGCCAGTGTTTGTTAGACTTTCTGGTGTTATTTGTCATGCTGGAATTTATAGATTATTTACATCAGGACTATTACCATTACCCCTGTAGCACCATCCTAGTGTAGAGTAGGCTGCTAGGCAACGTTAGTATGTTCCACTGTAGCAGTGGAGCAGTGGTTGATTATTTAGGCTGCTGCTTTCTAGAAGGAAGGAAGGTGCACACAATATTTCTGGGACTCCAGCCAATCCCTGAGGAGGTGCACCTAGTAGGTGGTCAGAGAGCCCAAAAATAGTCTAAGGTCTAGGCATCAGGTTGCAGAGTTTCTGGGCCTACTCCTGCAGGAGGAGATCCCTGTGCAGGGGCTTTTCCCTAGTGCAGGATTCTAGAGGAAGGCTTCAGGAAGACATTGGGGTCCCAGCTAGGCTTAGTTGGGAGGCCTGTTTGCAAATCCACATCCAAGGATCCAGGGTCTTGAGAAGCTTATTGGAGAGAGCCAAGGAAGTTGGTGGAAAAAAGTCCGGCCATCCTATGGTGGTGTGAGTCGTTATTTCCCTCACTAGGAAGAGCCTGGTGGATATCAACAGGAGGCAATGGATGATCCTGTGGCTAAGTGAGTAAGCAACTGTATTGCTGAGGAGTTAGTGACTGTGGGGGTTATTTACGAAAGGCAAATCCACTTTGCACTACAAGTGCAAAGTGCACTTGAAATTGCACTGAGAGTGCACTTGGAAGTGCAGTCGCTGTAGATCTGAGGGGGACATGCAAGAAGAATAAAAAACAGCATTTTAGCTTGCACATGATTGGATAATAAAATCAGCAGAGCTTCCCCTCATTTCAGATCTACCCCTCAGATTTACAGCGACTGCACTTCCAAATGCACTTTCAGTGCAATTTCAAGTGGATTTGCACTATATTAGTAGATTAGTAAATAACCCCCTCTGTGTAGCTGTTAAAGGGGTAGCTTCCTTTACCTTAGTGCAGTCTTCCTTCACTTACCTCATCCTTCCATTTTTATTTTAAATGTCCTTATTTCTTCTGAGAAATCCTCACTTCCTTTTCTTCTGCCTGTAACTCACCACCGTAATGCAAGGCTTTCTTCCTGGTGTGGAGAAAGCCTCTTGAGGGGGCGAGCAGGAGTGTCAGGACGCCGACTAACACACAGCTCCTTTCTCTATCTGCAAAGTAGAGAGTGTCCTGACACTCCTGCTCGCCCCTTCCCCCATCAAGAGGCTTTCTCCACACCAGGTAGAAAGCCTCGCATTACGGTGTGTAGTTACAAACAGAAGAACAGGAAGTGAGGATTTCTCAAAAGAAATAAGGACATTTAAAAGCAAAATCGAAGGATGAGGTAAGTGAAGGAGGACTGCACTAAGGTAAAGGAAGCTATTTAGGGATATTTTTTTTTTTTACCTTTACAAACCCTTTAAACTCTAGAAGGACTATTAGTCACTATTGGCATAGAGCTCTTGTAGGACCTTTCTTTCTGTACCGTGCAGCTAGAAAATGAGGAGTCCTCAAGGTATTTAATTCTATAGTTTTCTTGAGAATCCCATGCTCCCACTCCCTATCCCAATTCATTGTTCCCAATAAAAACCCTAATAAGAACCCCTAGACTGTTTGTTTTTTGGAGCCAGTGATAGAGTGATAAAAATGCTGGGCACCTGGCTGTGGGTGCTCTAAGGGGAAATAGGACTATATTCACCAGCAGCTCCTACGAGGGTGCCTTACATGTGGGGATCTCGTCCGGAATATTTTTTCCCAATTTACACAGCCATTGCCAGTAGCAATCAGGGAGCAAATTTGTTGGAGGACTGAGGTGTAATAAAGGAGGACTGTGGTGTATTCATGCTATTCTGGGCAAGAGGGGAGTCGTTGCAATACTGTTGCTAAGAAATTTTCAACAATAAAAGCTCAGGAACAGGTTTTTTTCCCAAGAGCAGAACACAGAGAATATTACATTTTTGTGGTAAAGCAGGGGTTAACAGTGGCACAGGAAGATCCTCTTTACAATGGAGGAGGCTGGCGTTAGTGAGTCTTAGGAAAGAACTGAGCTGCAAGTCCCATAAAAGTCAGTACACCGCACATGTGCATGACAGTAGCAAGATGGCTGCACATGTTTGTTTTTTTGGATGTGGAGTAAGGATGGCTATAGCACATGACTATTTGGTAGATAGGAGTGAGCAGTCGGAGGGCACAGTTGCGAGCCGTTCATTTAGCTTATGCCCAACCATCTACCACCGGTGCACTACACAATCAATAGTGCCACTGGGTTCTGTTTGCAGGTGGTGGAGCCAGGACTGCACAGCGGTTCTAGCACTGTGCAACAGGAGAAAATAAGTCTAAAAGCCCAATTGGGACTGGTCACATGGGGGTTCGCCCATGGTCTGGCCAGAAGACCCACTGCTGCTGGCAAAGGCGACACAGACACCCAGCCTCAAACAGAAGAGCCACTGATGATGCCCTGCAGGAGTGAGGTGCCATAGTGAGGCCAGCAGCCCCCATTTGCTCTCACCCCTGTTTGGAAAGAAGCCAGATTGCATCAAGCAAACAGGTGAGCCAACAGGTTGTGGATCCTGAATCCCCAAAGTTTTGTGGGGAATACAAATCGTGGGAAGAAAAAGTGGGGAGCTGGGGCTCAACCAGCACCTCAGAAAGAGGGACTAGGGGGTTCCTTGGGAGTCATGGCAGGGGTCATGTAATCCTGAGATGGCAAGGGACAATGAGGCAGCAGAACTGTTGCTAAGCAGTGCCCAAGTTTTGCAGCTAGAAAGATCTTTTGCAGAATGCTGGATCCAATCTGCACCACCAATCTTTTTTGGCACGGGTAATGGCGCAATATCAAGTGTTCAAGCAGCTGATAATGAGGTCACCTGATACTTGCGTCTCTCCACATCCACAAACTCCCAAGGTTCTCCCACCTGCAACGTAAAGTCCAACATAAGGTGGTGAGTACAGGTTTTAATACCCATATGAGACACAGCATGTCATGGATGAAGTGGAGGCCATAAGATCAGCGTGGGAATATGACTTCATCTAGAATTTTATGCTTTGCCAATTGTCCCAAGGCCTTGTAGGGGCCCCCACTACTCCTGGAAGGGAGTAAAGTCTTGGGAGGGCTATCTACGGAGATCGAGTGTTGGTTGTCAAAGCAGGGAAACAAGGCTACCTCTACTTTTCAAATATCCTATGGCCTGATGGTTGTATGCAGCAGGTCCCAGACTCGGATTACTATGTTTTAAATGGATTGCCATCTTGGCCTTCAACAATTCAAGAACTCATCCTTTGTAGAGGATGCTAATCAGATTATCAACCTTGGAGAACCCTTTAAAGAGAAAAAAAAGTTAAAGCGCAGTACCACCCAAAAATGGAACCTCCGCTTATCTGTTTCATTTCCTAACCGTTGCCACAATTGGAACCTTTCATGAGGGAGGAACGGGTACCTTTTTTTGACAGGTACCCTTCCCTACTTCTGGGAGACGGCACCATCCCTCGGAATTTTAACCTCCCTTTTTCTTCCTCCGCCGCCGGGCCTGTTAGAAAGTGCGGCATGCTTCACACATAAGCAGTAGGGAGCCAGCTGTAAAGCGAAAGACTTCACTTCCGGATTCCCTTACCAGGAATGGTGGCGGTAGCACCCATGAGTCGATTCAAAAATTGGCTGGGGTGCTGAAATTGCGTGCTCCCTGGACAGGTAAGTGTCTATATATGAAAAGTCAGTTTTTTTTTCCCAGGCGGAACTCCTCTTTAAGGTGTTCCTCTGTTGCCCTCCACCATGCTTTTCAGATCCTAATGGAACAATTCCCGGCCCCCAGTGCATGAAGTTTAATGTTGACAAAGTTAAAAGAGGGGGGGGACGGCTGCCCAGCTTTGTTAAAGGGGTTGTAAAGGTTTGTTTTTTTATTTTCTAAATAGGTTCCTTTAAGCTAATGCATTGTTGGTTCACTTACCTTTTCCTTCGATTTCCCTTCTAAATGTTTTTTTCTTTGTCTGAATTTCTCACTTCCTGTTTCCTCCTCAGTAAGCTTGCCCCCATCATCCAAGCCGCTCTGGCTGGGGGTTAGTCAGCGTTCTCGCCCCCTCCCTTGGGACTACATCAAAGGCTTGGATGATGGGGGCAAGCTTACTGAGGGGAAACAGCAAGTGAGAAATTCAGACAAAGTAAAAAAACATTTAGAAGGGAAATTGAAGGAAAAGGTAAGTGAACCAACAATGCACTAGCTTAAAGGAACCTATTTAGAAAATAAAAAACAAATCTTTACAACCCCTTTAACATTAAAAAGAGAAAAAAGTTAATTCCCCAGTATCTCTTCAAGTGTTACTGAATTTAGGACTTAGGGCCTGCAGAGCCATTCCATTCTTTCTCAGAAAATTGACATCTTTGTCCATGCATTGAATAACTCTAAAGCCCTGTACACACGGGCGAGAATCTCGTTGACTAGATTCTTGTCAAGCTTGATGACATTCTTGTCTAGCTTTCCTTGCAAACACACTGTCAAGCCAAAATCTCGTTGTTCTAAAACGCGGTGACGTACAACACGTATAATGGCAGTATAAAGGGGAAGTTTGATTTCACTGGCGCCAACCTTTGGGCTGCTTTTGCTAATCTCGTGTTACCGCGTGTTAGTAAAAGTTGGTGAGAGACGTTTCGCGCTTTTCAGCCTTTGTGCTTTCAGATCATTTTCTGTGGTTCAGTTTGTGCTTGTGGGTTCGTAACTTGTCTTTCAGGGTGTGTAGTCAGGTCGTATTTGTTTTACAGTGCTTTCCTGTCCACTTGTTTCTGATTTTTAGGTCGTTCTTCATAGGACTTGCTGTTCTTCATTGAGTTTCTGTTTAGTTCGTTCTGATCAGATGTTCGTTTTCTAGGCATGTTGCGGGTACGTTCCCGTCATCTAGTTCGTACTGTGCAGTCGCTTTGTGTTGGTCTTCTTGTTTTGGACCAAGACGAGTCCATTAACAGGGTGAGGAGGAGTTCATAGACCAAGAATTGGTTTCTCTAGCGGGACCAATTCTGTCACATGCCTCTGTTGCAGGAGATCCAGGAGAATAACCCTGATGACTACAGGAATTTTCTTAGGATGTCTGACCCTGTTTTTCAGCATCTGTTGGCTTTGGTGTCCCCCTATATCACCAGGCAGGACAACTTTATGCAGGAAGCCATCACCGCTGAGCAGAGGCTAGTCGCTACGTTACGATATCTGGCAACTGGGAGAAGCTTGCAGGACAGGCATCTCCCCCCAGGCTCTGGGGATCATTATCCCAGAAACCTGTTCTGCCATAATACAAGTCCTGCAGGAGAACAATATGAGGGTAAGTTTTCTCCTTTAACATCATATTCTATGTATTTAATGCTTGCTAATGTATTGTATTTATTTCATCCTTCCCTAATTACCATGATTGTAATATGCTGTGAATGTCCCCTTTGTCCTCAGGCATACTGTAAGCATTTAATGTCCCTTTTTTGGCTCACGTGCATATTTCCCTTCATTAACCTCTCCAGCATGCTATTCTGGGCCCAAACACACCTAGCCTAGTCTGTTAACAATGGCCCGGATTCACAAAGCACTTACGCCGACGTATCTCCAGATACGCCGCGTAAAGTACAAATATGCGCAGTCGTATCTGTGCGCTGTACCCACAAACTTAGATATATACGCTGATTTACAAATGTACTTTCGCCCGGGGCATGATTTAAGTGGTTTACGTAAGTTTTATGTTCGGCGTAAAGTTATTCCCCATAGATGAGGCGCAACCCATACAAAGGTATGGACCAGGTAAGACAAGCCTAAGTATTTTACATTGGACGTCTGTGAATATGGGCCGATATGGGTCTGGCTGGGCATAGGTTACGTTCACGGCGTACACAGTGATCCGGCGTATCTTAGGCAGTTGTTCCGACGTGGTTGTACGCATGCGCACGGGGATACGTCCGTGTCCCGACTCATGCGCAGTTCATTTTAAGCACTTGTCTGGCGCCTGGCATATCATTTGCATGGGGTCACGCTTCATTAGCATGGATCACGCCCACCTCCAGCCCACTTCCACCTACTTCCACTTACGCTGGCTTACGCCTACGAATATACGCTACGCCGGCGCAGAGTTGGGAGCATTTGCATTGTGAATTCCATGCTTGCCTCTCCACGCCGCGCCGGCGTAGTGTAAAAGAGATACGCTACGGCAGCATAAATATGCGCCGATATCTGTGAATCCGGGCCAATGTATTTTGTAAGATCCATTGTAGTGCTTAACCCTTCCCCCAAATGTGTTCTAAAGTATATTTTCACATTTAATTCTGAGTGTTTTTTGGGGGTCCCAAACTCATCTAGCCCCCCAAATTTTTTTTACAATGGGCCATCAGAGGGGGTGAGGAATGTGATAATTGGGCCTTATATTTTTGTATTTAAATACTCCCTAAAATAAATGTTATAATGATGTTGGCCAATAATGTTTTTGTATAATCTGCTTGCAATGTTATGTGCAAAAGTACAATTTTTTTTATCTTGTTTGACTCCACAGCTTCCTTGTCACGCCACAGGAATGGCAGACTGTGGCATCCGAGTTTGCCACGCGGTGGGACTTCCCCAACTTCGGAGGGGCAATTGACGGGAAGCATGTCCGCATCGTGCCACCACCCTGTTCGGGTTCTTATTATTTTAATTATGAGGAGTTTCATAGCATTGTGTTGATGGCGGTGGTGTCAGCACAATATGAATTCCTCTATGTGGATGTGGGGAAGAATGGCCGGATGTCGGATGGTAGAGCCTTCGTCCAGATGGAGTTTGCTCTACGTCTCCAGAGTGATGAGCTTGCATTGCCACCGGATGCAGAGAATGTGGAAGTCCCCTTCATCTTTCTGGTTGATGAAGCCTTTGGTCTGGGACCGCATCTCATGAGGCCATTCCCCCAGAGGACCCTCACCCCAGAGAGGAGGGTATTCAACTACCAGCTGGCCAGAGCCCGAAGAGATGTGGAGAATGCCTTTGGGATAATGGCCAGCCGGTTCTGCCTATTTCTTACTTCTATCCACATGGCGGAGTATAAAATGAACTACCTCGTATTTTGCTGCTGCATTCTGCACAATTATTTGCAAAAGTATTGCCAACTTATATGGCCACAGTTGGGCCAGAGGCCGGACTTTCATCAGCTGGCAATACCCTGTCAGGCCTAAAACATGGCTGTCCTGGCTTGCCCCCCCAAAGTGCCCGTGCATTTCGGCAGCTATATGTGGAGTATTTTTTAATGGGTAGGGTGCCATTCCTATGCCAGGCAATGTGTAATACTTAAAAAAAAAAAAAAAAACATAAACAAATCTGCTTGATTGAAATTTTTGATGTATTGCTTGTGTTTCTTTTAGCTGTCTCCTAGTTTTTCCAATTGTACTTGTAGTGCCAAGTGTATTTTCTTTAGGAAATAACAACCATTTCACTGGTAAAACACCAAAACGAAACATAAAAAAGGTTCTACAGCGAATTAGATAAAAAGAAGCCACACTTTGTTGTTGTTCAAATTTTTTACTCTGTGCACATTCACACATGGTCTTTATAACATTTTTTATGGGCATACTTTTTTATTTTATTTTTTTGTTTGCCATAAACTGGCATGTTCTATATTTTTAAGAAAATACAAAACTCTCATTAACATACCACAAAATACAACAATGTAAATCTCTAGGCAATATCTCAGACATTCTAGTTTTAGAAAAATGTCTATCTTCCCTTAATAAGATGGGGTGTTGTCACCCCTGAACAATCCAAAATTTGAAGATGCACACAATTATTTGGGGGTTAAAAATGGGTCTTTCCTTCCTGATCCCTATTGTCAACATGTGCTATCTGCCATCATGGGTGATCAATTGATGTGTATTGGGGGTGCAACCCCTTCTTCCTTTCACCTACTTGAGTTGTGAGTAAGGGGTTGCACCCACAAAACACGTACATGGATATCCTGTGATGGCAGATAGCACATGTTTACCCACTGTGTGCATCTTCAAATTTTGGCTTGTTTGAAAAAGTGCAAAAATTTGGTATAAAAACTAGAAAAAAAGGGGGGGGGGTTTATTCTATTCACCCCAAGACATCAATGATGTCCTTAAATGTTTGCTCAATAACATTTATCTTTTTCTTTATGACGTCCATTTCTCTACTACACGCCATTATTTGTAGAAGGATGTTTTGGGCACTAGTACTTAAGAAACAAGGCCTTTCTTCAACATGTTCATCCCCTAATAAAAAAAAGGTATTATAAATCCTCAGGCCTAAATCACTTATTTTGTGAAGCTGTGGTGACAGACACTGACCTGTTGTGACAATTTCCACCATGTCCTCCATCTCTCCTTCCTCCACTTCCCTTCCTCCACATCCTCAGGTTGGTGTTCTCTCTAAGGTTTGGGGTTCCTGGGCTCAGAGGAGTGGTGTCCTCTCAGTCTTCTCTCCCCTATGAGAATTAAACAAAATGTACACTTAGCACACAGATATTTGAGGGCAAAAATCGGAATATGAAACATTGCTTGGAAGTGGGGTACAAGTGTCTGTTTGAGTTACAAGCAGAAGACAGAAGATCTTTCAAAACCCAAATCTTGACTACTCACCTTTTTGTTTCACACATGTAGACACCCCAAGTATCCACTGGAGCACATGTGTGGGTCAGACTAAAAAGGTTGTTCTGGTGGCCCACACTAGTGCTCCTGAGTGCATGTGTAAACAGCTGTTGAGTGTCCTCTCCTTTAAACTGATTCAAGTTTGCATTGCATTCTAGTTACAAACACATCATCTAGACAACAATGTAATAACATTTATGGAATACAAACAGGCATGTCAATTTTTTTTAACCCTGTATCTTCCAAAAACATTGTATGTAGTGGGCGAATGATGTGTCTATAACGACCGATTACTGTGCCCACAACATTTTTTAAGATTATATTTTCTAAGGTCCAATAGTAAAAAGCAACAACATGGATCAACATGCAGGTTCTGAAATACAATTATAGGGACACATGAGAAGTACTTACTTTTTTCAAGCATTCTCTTAATACTCCTTTACTGCTCCGGCTCCCTCAGTTTGAGGTCAGAAGACCTCTTTCTAAGCTGCTGCTTTGATCTTTTCACCCTAAAATGTCTCTTCAGTTTTTTGACAACTTTCTTCATTATTTTGGCCTTCCTTGCCATCATAATCAAACTTTCTCAATATGTCCACCATTTCCGTAATTTCCACGAAGGACACGTTAGATGCCTTGTATCTGCTCCTTGTTCGTGACGTTTCCTCCTGCTCCGGGTTTGTGTCGTCGTTAGACAAATTAATAATTGCAGACACCTGCTCATCCTCAGACTCCTCCATGTCTTCTTTATTTGATAAAATAATAATTGCAGACACCTGCTTATCATACTCCGCCATGTCCTCTGTGTGCCAAAAGAGAAGGAGCGGGGAAAAATCGAGAAAGAACGTCATGGGCGGGTGACGTGTGCGGAGTGTCACGCATGCGTAGTGTATATAAAGCTAACACACATGTGTCGTACCTACGTGTGCAGAGGAAGGAGTAAAAGCGCAGAACGTCTGACCGAAGGTATAATTTTAACTTGGGACATCAGTGGCCTATACTGCATAGAGATTGAGGCCTATATGGAGATAAAGATTACTAAAGTTTAGACTGTGATTGACATTAGTATTTTTGTCTTGTGTTTTGTCTTGCAGAAATAATTAATGCTTTTCTAGACAAATCATTTTTAAGTGAATTTATAGATCGCTTAAGGGAGCTGCTTGCTCTTTGGGAGACAAAAAACCCAATTCATAAGAAAAGAGGGGTAAGGAAAGCAGCGCTGGAGACCCTGCTCCCATTTGTGCATACACACATGCCCTACGCAACCGTCGAACAGCTGGATACTAAAATTGGGACCTTAAGAGGCACATACAGGAGTGAGCGCTTTAAGGTCCTGGCTTCTCAGAGGTCAGGAGCAGCAGCAGGGGATGTATATGTCCCGAAGTTGTGGTACTACAACAGACTGGCCTTTCCTAACGACCATCTTTAAGCAAGGCATTCGCTTTCCAGCCTTCCCTCCAGCCAAGATGATCATTCTCTGGAGCAAGAAGAGCTTCCATCCTGGAAGAAGAACCGGATGTGGCCATCTGGAGCCAGGTATAGTATTTTCTAAACATTTATTGTGATAAAATGAATGCTGTAAAATAGATGTTAACCACTTAAGGACCCCCGCACGCACATATACGGCCACAGAATGGCACGTACAGGCACAAGGGCGTAAATTTACGTCCCCGCCTAAGTGCGGTTCGGGGGTCCCATCGGGACCCCCTCCGCGGCGTGCGGGGGTCCCCCTGGCTCCGGGAGCGATCCGGGATCTGGGGGCGGATGTCGGCGAATACCCGCCCCCCCGCGATCGCTCCCAGCCAATGGGAGCGCGCTCCCAACCTGTCACTTCCTCCTCCTGTGTTTACACAGGAAGGAGGAAATGATGTATTCTCTCATCGCAGCGCTGTTTCCCAGCGCTGCTGATGAGAGAAGACATCACAAGTAAGTGTGCACCAACACAACACTGACACACACTCACATAGGCATATTAACCCCTTGTGATCGCCCCCCCCCACCCCCCTGTCACAGTGTCACTGAATGCCGTGATCTAATCACTGCATTTAGTGTCAGTGTGACAGGCAGTGTAAAAAACAGTTAGTGTTAGGTTCAGGATAGCCCCCCCACCCCCCCTAATAAAGTTTTAACCCCCTGATCACCGCCCTAGTTAACCCTTTCACTCCCTATTGCCAGCGTCACTAAGCGATCATTTTTCTGATCGCTGTATTAGTGTCGCTGTTCCCGCTAGGTAGCTATTTTTTTTTTCTTGCGATTTTTTTTTTTACTAAAGACATGTGGCTAAATAAATTTTGGCCTAAATGTTTGACTAAAATTTAGTTTATTTGATTTTTTTTTTAACAAAAAGTAAAAAATAGTGTTTTTTTTTCAAAAATGTCGCTCTATTTTTGTATATAGCGCAAAAAATAAAAATCGCAGAGGTGATCAAATACCACCAAAAGAAAGCTCTATTTGTGGGAAGAAAAGGACGCAAATTTTGTTTGAGAGCCACGTCGCACGACCGCGCATATGTCTGTCAAAGCGACGCAGTGCCGAATCGCAAAAACACCTTGGGTCATTTACCAGCGTATTGGTCCGGGTCTTAAGTGGTTAATATGAAAAAAAACTATTTTGATCAAAAAGTGTTTTACATATAAATAGACAGTAGAGGCCCAAAAAGTTGGAGAGAAAAGAATGAAAACTGCTGGGGTCAGAATGATTGTCTTTTCTATTTATTTTCATTCAATTTGCAACAGTCATGAGCTGAAAATTGTGTGTGATTGATGAACCCAAAACTCAAACTATGTCCCTTTTTTATACACAAGAGGACATGAGCCAGGATGAGAGGCTGGAAAATGTCAGGCAGGAGGAGGCCAGGCCACATGGCAGCCAGGAGGTGGCAGGGGTGAGTGGCAGAGAGGAGGTGGCAGGGGTGAGTGGCAGAGAGGAGGTGGCAGGGTCAAGTGGCAGAACAAGATGCCAGGTGCCTCCCACACGCCTTCCATTCAAGAAGGGCCAGGAGGGATAGGAGTGTGAGTGAGGCAGCACTGGCCCTGATTAGAGAGGCACAGGCCACCCTCCAACAGCCAACCACCACTGAAGAGGACTATGCCGCCCTAGTTGGCGAGAAGATGAGCCAGATGGCGATGGGCCAACGCCTCCTATCTGAGCCCCTGCTTTATTAGTCTATTAAATAAGGGGTTGATGGGGACAATTACTGAAACTACTGCCATTTGTGATCATGGCCATCCTCCTCCACCTCCTTCTTCTCCACCTTCTCCTCCAACACCTTCTTCTCCTCCACCTCCTCCACCGCAGCCGTGATGAACGCCCGGCACCCGCAATTGCCGGTGACAGAGCAGGACCGTGGATTTGTGTGTGTAAACACACAGATCCACGTCCTGTCAGATAAAGGGGACTGATGGTGTGTTCCCAGTACAGAGGAACACTAATCGGTCTCCCCCTTGTGTGTCCCCGCCCCCCACAGTTAGAATCACTCCCTAGGTAATAGTGGTGCAACGGATTACAGTTGATCCGTGATCCGAACGGGTCACCCCCTTTGGATCGGCACACACTGTGATCCGTGGATTGCTGCGGCTCCAGAGCTAGGCCAAAGCCGCGCCCTTTCCTAATGTTATGGCCGCGACTCCGGAGCTAGGCCGAGACCTTTCCTAATGTTATGGCCGCGGCTCCGGAGCTAGGCTGAAGCCACGGCCAAAACATTAGGAAAGGCCGCGGCTTCGGCCTAGCTCCGGAGCCACGGCCAATACATTAGAAAAGGCTGCGGCTTCAGTCTAGCTCCAGAGCCACGGCCATCTTGGTACACCCGGCGGCGGCCCTCCTCTCTGTTTACACCCACAGAGGAGGAGGAGCCCTCACTCGTGGACACACCGCTGGGAGTCATACTACTTGGGGGGCCTGCCTGTACTACCTGGGGGGGTCTGCCTGTACTACCTGGGGGGTCTGCCTGTACTACCGGGGGGGGGGTCTGCCTGTACTACCTGGGGGGTCTGCCTGTACTACCTGGGGGGTCTGCCTGTACTACCTGGGGGGGGGTCTGCCTGTACTATCTGGGGGGGTCTGTCTGTACTATCTGGGGGGTCTGTCTGTAATACGGGGGTTTGCCTGTACTACGTGGGGGGGGGTCTGCCTGTCTGTACTACCTGGGGGGGTCTGCCTGTCTGTACTACCTGGGGCGGTCGAGGTGTCTGTACTACCTGGGGGGGTCGGAGTGTCTGTACTTCCTTGGAGGGGGTGTGGGGGGGTGTCTGTACTGAGAGGGGGGGTGTCTGCACCGATGCGGGTGTCTGCACCGAGGGGGTTCTTTACTGAGGGGGGGGCTATAGTTGGTGGGAGGGGGGGTGACACAATGTTTTTCTACACCGGGTGACAACAACTCTAGTGACCCCCACTGCAGTGGGGGAGATTTGAATATTACAGTGGGGTGGGGGAGATGTGGACATTACAGTGGGGTGGGGGAGATGTGGATATTACAGTGGGGGGGGATGTTGATATTACAGTGGGGGGAAGATGTGGATATTACAGTGGGGGGGAGATGTGGATATTACAGTGGGGGAGAATTTTTTTTATGCTGATCCGAAAAATGATCCGATCCGTGACTCCTGATCCGAGGAACGATCCGAACTGTGAGTTTTTTGATCTGTTGCACCCCTACTAGGTAACACATTTAACCCCTTGATCGCCCCCTAGTGTTAATCCCTGCCAGTGACATCTATACAGTAATCAGTGCATGAAAAACAATCCCTTTGCTTGGGATTCATGACATATCTAAGGAAATTCCCAAAACATGATGTGATAGGGGTGCTGGAGGACTGAGGACTGAGGTTGAAAACCACTGCTCTAAAAACTTAGGCTCCAAGGAGCCCAAGCCCTTTTGGTATCCAGCCAACATAGTTAGTAATATGAGGGCAGATATACACATGAAATAGAAGGCCTTAGAAGAGCATAAGAACATACTCTATGTTTAAAGTGATTGTATACTTTTTTTTTTTTTTTTACTTTTACCTACAGGTAAGCCTATCTTGCCCTTGCAATCAGCGGCGCATGCACTCTTGAGTTTCTTGGCTGAAAGTCCAGCAGACGCCAGATCTTGCCGGAAAGAAGGCTTCCGCACGAATGCGAGGGAGTGATGACATCATGGCTCCAGCCACTCACAGCTCCAGTGCCGCGATGACACGCCGAGGGAAAATGTCTGCTCACTTGGCATGGACCAGGATCACCTGCGACGCCTTGTTCTAAGGTATATATTTGATAATGAGCTAGTATGCAGTGCATACTAGCTCATTATGCCTTTTTCCTTACAGGTTAACTACCGGTTTACTACAGCTTTAAGACTACCTTCTGATTGAGGTACATTGATTAATTCCTCACTTTATTCCAATGGCAAAAAAAACAGTGTCATTTTTATTTCAATTCATCCTTTATTACACCCTGAGGAAAGAACCACACCTGAGATAAACATGCCTTAGATCTTATTGTCAAGTCGACATGAGACACGTGTAATGTAAGATGATATTCTTCCGAAGGTCAATATTTATTTAAAAGCTATACTTATAGTGTTCGAAGCGTATACTTATTTAATGAAATGTCAGTTTTCTAAGGTAATACTTCCCTTACATAACACGGAGGTTTGCTTAACCACTTAAGACCCGGACCAAAATGCAGGTAAAGGACCTTGCCCCTTTTTGCGATTCGGCACTGCGTCGTTTTAACTGACAATTGCGCGGTCGTGTGACGTGGCTCCCAAACAAAATTGGCGTCCTTTTTTTCCCCACAAATAGAGCTTTCTTTTGGTGGTATTTGATCACCTCTGCGGTTTTTATTTTTTGCGCTATAAACAAAAATAGAGCGACAATTTTAAAAAAAATTCAATATTTTTTACTTTTTGCTATAATAAATATCCCCCAAAAATATATAAAAAAAATATTTTTCCTCAGTTTAGGCTGATACGTATTCTTATACCTATTTTTGGTAAAAAAAATCGCAATAAGCGTTTATCGGTTGGTTTTCGCAACATTTATAGCGATTACAAAATAAGGGATAGTTTTATTGCATTTTTATGAATTTTTTTTTTTTTTTACTACTAATAGCGGCAATCAGCGATTTTTTTCGTGACTGCGACATTATGGCGGGCACTTCGGACAATTTTGACACATTTTTGGGACAATTGTCATTTTCACAGCAAAAAATGCATTTAAATTGCATTGTTTACTGTGGAAATTACAGTTGCAGTTTGGGAGTTAGCCACAGGTGGCGCTGTAGGGGATGTGTGACCTATGTGTTGTGTTTACAACTGTAGGGGGGTGTGGCTGTAGGTGTGATGTCATCGATCGCGTCCCCCTATTACAGGGATGACGCGATCGATGCTACGGCCACAGAGAAGCACGGGGAAGCCGTGTTTACACACGGCTCTCCCCGTTCTTCCGCTCCAGGGACGGATCGCCGCACTGCAGCGGCGATCGGGTCCGCGAATCCCGCGGTCCCGGTCCTGGAGCTTCGTACCGGGTCGCGGGCGCGCGCCCGCGACCCACGGCTGGGTACTAAAATCAACGTATATACAGTGCAGAAAATAAGTATTTGAACACCCTGCTATTTTGCAAGTTCTCCCACTTGGAAATCATGGAGGGGTCTGAAATTGTCATCGTAGGTGCATGTCCACTGTGAGAGACATAATCCAAAAAAAAAATTCCAGAAATCACAATTTATGATTTTTTAACTATTTATTTGTATGATACAGCTGCAAAGAAGTATTTGAACACCTGTCTATCAGCTAGAATTCTGACCCTCAAAGACCTGTTAGTCTGCCTTTAAAATGTCCACCTCCACTCCATTTATTATCCTAAATTAGATGCACCTGTTTGAGGTCATTAGCTGCATAAAGACACCTGTCCACCCCATACAATCAGTAAGAATCCAACTACTAACATGGCCAAGACCAAAGAGCTGTCCAAAGACACTAGAGACAAAATTGTACACCTCCACAAGGCTGGAAAGGGCTACGGGGAAATTGACAAGCAGCTTGGTGAAAAAAGGTCCACTGTTGGAGCAATCATTAGAAAATGGAAGAAGCTAACCATGACTGTCAATCTCCCTCGGACTGGGGCTCCATGCAAAATCTCACCTTGTGGGGTCTCAATGATCCTAAGAAAGGTGAGAAATCAGCCCAGGACTACACGGGAGGAGCTGGTCAATGACCTGAAAAGAGCTGGGACCACCGTTTCCAAGGTTACTGTTGGTAATACACTAAGACGTCATGGTTTGAAATCATGCATGGCACGGAAGGTTCCCCTGCTTAAACCAGCACATGTCAAGGCCCGTCTTAAGTTTGCCAATGACCATTTGGATGATCCAGAGGAGTCACGGGAGAAAGTCATGTGGTCAGATGAGACCAAAATAGAACTTTTTGGTCATAATTCCACTAACCGTGTTTGGAGGAAGAAGAATGATGAGTACCATCCCAAGAACACCATCCCTACTGTGAAGCATGGGGGTGGTAGCATCATGCTTTGGGGGTGTTTTTCTGCACATGGGACAGGGCGACTGCACTGTATTAAGGAGAGGATGACCGGGGCCATGTATTGCGAGATTTTGGGCAACAAACTCCTTCCCTCAGTTAGAGCTTTGAAGATGGGTCGAGGCTGGTGTAACGGCTACCCAAGTAGTGAGAGGGTATCAGCCGCTGACGACGTCCTTTTCCCTGGCAAGTTGCTATATAAGTAAGTCCAGTATAAGCCCATCCACGAGATCCAGAGGGAGAGTCAGGTCCAGTTGTAAGAGGCACAGAATAAATCCCATTGCATTCCCTTCCATAAACGAGACAGGCTACGTTTGAAGGGTCCAGCAGACTAACTTTAATGGTCCATTTCTTGGTTTATATCTTAGTTACAAACTTGTGAATAATCAAGGAACAATGGAACTCTCCGCCCCCTCCATCCACAGGGGGGGCCTCAAGTTAGACACACTGTCACCAGGCTAAAGAAGCCACATTCCTTTCTCAAATACAATTCAATCACAGATAATCCCCTCCGTAGCTAAACATTTCGGCTCCGCAAAGCCTGACAGTTCTTCTGAACATAAGTGACATGCTATTTCAATACAACTGGCCGGATACTGCTAATTTGGAATACAATATACAATCTCTTAAGGATAAACACAGGTCTTTCACACACACAATAGATCAATTAACCTTTGGGAATAGAGAGGTGAATTAGCATACTAAAGAGAGGTTTCCAGAGACAGGCTGATTCAGTTCTAATCTACATCTTTACAGACAGAGGATGTTCACACCTCATAATATACCACTGCATGATTATTATAGATGTACAGGCAGAATACATAGTTCCGTTACACTGCTCCCCTTTTGTGGAACACTCCGGCAGACCCGGATTGATCCTTTTCGGGTCAACTTGGGGATGTCCGGTCTGCTGTTAGGGTAAAAGTTCCGTTTGCCTGGACAGTCCATCGGCATTGCCATTAAATCTGCCAGGTCGGTAGCTGATGGTGAAGGTGAATAATGGAATTCAGTTCTGGAACAGTCACTTGCTTTGCTCTCTCAATGGCTCCCAGGACCTGTTGCTGATGCTCTTGGGAGAGATAAGGCACCACCTGAGCGCAAATCCCATTTAACCTTCTGACAATTTCAGCCTGTTTGTGCATTTCAATGTTCAAGCCACGGGACATCTCATAATACATGACGTAGTGTCGTTGCATCTCCGATTTCTCACTGGCCAACTTGTCACATTCCCATTTTAGACTGTGATATTGGGCCGGATCTACAGTACATGTCGGGGAAGGTAGTCTTACCCGGGTCTCAGCAGCAAGCAAGTTGGTTCCAGCAACGCAGGTTGGGGCACAGGTAGTCACTGTGTAGGCTTCAGCGGGGCACATCGGTTCGTACGCAGAAACAAGGGGGGCCAAATCATTCCCCAGTAGGACATCTGCTGGCAAATCCTTCATCACCCCCACTTTCACATGTCCCGAACCAACCCCCCAATCCAGATGAACCCGGGCAACGGGTAGCCGGAAGACGGTGCCTCCTGCTACTCTTACGGCTACGGTGTCTCCGGTGTGCTGGCTCTCTGGGATGAGTTTCTTCTGTAGCAGTGTCATCGTGGCCCCCGTATCGCGTAACCCGTTGGCTGCCTTTCCATTGACCCAGACAGTCTGCCTGTGTTGCTGCCTGTTGTCCTGATTAGCTGCTTGTATCGGATCTGCCTCATGCAGAACACCCCAATGTTCTACCTCCCCAACGCCGTGGGCCGCAGGCATGGATGTGTGGGGGTTCCCCCTTTCTGGCTGTCTCCATGACTGTGACTGCCTGGGTACATTTAATGAACAGTCTGACTTTTTGTGCCCTGGTTGCTTTTGAATCAGAGCGATAGTAGCCTCGGTATCTCTTAGGCCTTGTGCTACTTGTCCATTCACCCGTACCTCCTGACGGTGATGCTGACGGTTATCTGGAGAGGCCGCTTGTATTGGGTCTGCCTCATACAAAATTCCCAGACATTCCTCAGGGCCCACCTCAGTCTCTAGGCAGTGGGCCGCAGAGGGCTGTGATGGAGTGACCTCTGTGTTGGGTGTTGGGCGTCTCCAGTTGTTATTTGTAGCTCTCAAAGGACAAAAACGAGCAATATGTCCCGTGTTGCTGCAGTGATGGCACGTCACCCTAGACGAATCCCGGGGGTAGTTGTTAGGCCCCTGAGGACGTGGTGGTCCTGGTGGGACTGGAGCGCGAAACTCTGGGCGTGGGGTGTCGGTTGGAGTACACGGTTCTACCTTATGAGCCAGGCGTGTAGTACCCTGGCTTACTTTCCTTGTTTCCGTGTACTCATCTGCTAGCCGCGCCGCCTCGTTTAAGTTAGCGGGACGGCGATCTCGTACCCAGTCCTGTATGTCTGCGGCCAGGTCTTGGAAGAAATGTTCCATTAGGAATAGCTGCAATACTTTCTTCCCGGTGTTGGCCTTGCACCCTTGGACCCAATGGGATGCCACCCTTTGTAACTGGTTGGCCCATTCCATGTGGGAGTCCACAGCCTTCTTCTTGGATTCCCGGAAGCGGCGGCGGTAGGTTTCTGGAGTTACGGCATATCGGGTTAACAGCGCCTTTTTCACTTGCTGATATTGTAAAATATCCTCTGGAGCAAGAGCCCGAAAAGCTTCATTGGCTTTGCCCGACAATTTTCCAGACAAAATAGTGACCCATTGGTCTGGTGGTACCTGGTGTAGTGAGCACTGCCTCTCAAAATCCGCCAAATATCCATCTATTTCCTCCTCACTTTCTACAAAAGCTTTAAATGCAGTGAACGGTATTTTCTTTCCTGTAGCAGCGGGTGGGGAAGTAGGAGCTGCGTGTGTAATGGGCTGTCTAGCTCTTACCAGTTCCAGTTCTTGTCCCCTCTTGGTTTGAATCTCTTCTCTTGCTTCCCGGAACAGCTGGTTTATTAGTTCCGTGGACGTTTCTGGATACAAGGATAATCTCTGCTGTACAATATCCGTAATTACATCTTCCTCACTGACAGGTGCTAGGGGCTCCGCTCCTTCCATGGATACATCCATTTGGTCCAGCTCCAGCAGGTCACCTATCAGCTCCCTCCGTGGTCTGTTACTGGCACTCCTACCACGACTCTCCAATAAATCTTTTAGTGTGGTTCTTTTCAGCCTGGCATACTGAGACTCCATTCAGAACTTGCTCCTTGGATAAAAGGACCATCCCACCGCTGCCAACCAATGTAACGGCTACCCAAGTAGTGAGAGGGTATCAGCCGCTGACGACGTCCTTTTCCCTGGCAAGTTGCTATATAAGTAAGTCCAGTATAAGCCCATCCACGAGATCCAGAGGGAGAGTCAGGTCCAGTTGTAAGAGGCACAGAATAAATCCCATTGCATTCCCTTCCATAAACGAGACAGGCTACGTTTGAAGGGTCCAGCAGACTAACTTTAATGGTCCATTTCTTGGTTTATATCTTAGTTACAAACTTGTGAATAATCAAGGAACAATGGAACTCTCCGCCCCCTCCATCCACAGGGGGGGCCTCAAGTTAGACACACTGGGCCAGATTCATGGAAGGTTACGCTGGCGGATCGAGTGATCCGCCAGCGTAACAGTGGCTTTGAGCCGGCGTTTCTGTTTTCTGTAACCAGAAAACAAGAAACGCCGGGTTGAAGTTCCGATGCGAGCAGCGTAACTGAGTTTCGCCATCGCATCGTTACTTCAACTTAAAAATGGCGCCGGGGGCGTTCCCGCCGATTTACGCTCAAAAAATATGTTAATGAGCGGAAATCGGCAATTCACGATCGAAATCCGGCGCGACGCAGTGACGTTACGACGTTTCCGGACGGGATACGCGGCGCATAGATATACCTACATGGGGCTGGAGTATCCTATGTTAGGTATAGGCGTCGTCATCGCGTCGGGAAAAAAAAAAAAAAACGTCGCTTGCGTAAAACGGTCATGAATGGGAATGTGACGTCATTGACGTTCATTCACAGATTTTGGAGCATGCGCACGGGGATGTTTTGACACTCGACGCATGCGCAGTACGTCGGCGGCGGGATCGCGCGTAGTTAGCATACTACACGCCCCGTACCCGCGACATTTGAATTCCGCCGGCTCATTTGCGATGCGCTGCCGCAACTTTAGGAGCAAGTGCTTCGTGAATGACAGCACTTGCTCCTAAAAATTCGGCAGCGCAACGCAAATGAGAAGCGTTACTCCAGAGCAAAGATGCTCTGGAATACGTGAATCTGGCCCACTGTCACTAGGCTAAAGAAGCCACATTCCTTTCTCAAATACAATTCAATCACAGATAATCCCCTCCGTAGCTAAACATTTCGGCTCCGCAAAGCCTGACAGTTCTTCTGAACATAAGTGACATGCTATTTCAATACAACTGGCCGGATACTGCTAATTTGGAATACAATATACAATCTCTTAAGGATAAACACAGGTCTTTCACACACACAATAGATCAATTAACCTTTGGGAATAGAGAGGTGAATTAGCATACTAAAGAGAGGTTTCCAGAGACAGGCTGATTCAGTTCTAATCTACATCTTTACAGACAGAGGATGTTCACACCTCATAATATACCACTGCATGATTATTATAGATGTACAGGCAGAATACATAGTTCCGTTACAGCTGGGTCTTCCAACATGACAATGACCCGAAGCACACAGCCAGGATAACCAAGGAGTGGCTCTGTAAGAAGCATATCAAGGTTCTGGCGTGGCCTAGCCAGTCTCCAGACCTAAACTCCTCCAGTGTGTGCAAACCTGGTGAAAAACTACAAGAAACGTTTGACCTCTGTAATTGCAAACAAAGGCGACTGTACCAAATATTAACATTGATTTTCTCAGGTGTTCAAATACTTATTTGCAGCTGTATCATACAAATAAATAGTTAAAAAAATCACACATTGTGATTTCTGGAAAAAATTTTTTTGATTATGTCTCTCACAGTGGACATGCACCTACGATAACAATTTCAGACCCCTCCATGATTTCCAAGTGGGAGAACTTGCAAAATAGCAGGGTGTTCAAATACTTATTTTCTGCACTGTATACGTTGATGTGCCCAGCCGTGCCATTCTGCCGACGTAAATGTGCAGTAGGCGGTCCTTAAGTGGTTAAATAATTAAGGTTCCATGCATACTGGATGAAAACGTCTGTTCTTTTAGGAGTAAAAAACGTCCATATAGAGCATTTTTTGTACAAAGTTTAGATGAGTTTAGGAGAGTTTTAGATTTTTTCTGCCAGTGAGCTCCAATCAGAAACACAAATGAGTTTTTTTTTCCTGCCTCTAAACGTTGTTCTCAAAAATATGCCTGTAAACGTCCTAATGTGAATAGACACATAGGATAACATTGAGTTGCTTCTACAGGCAGAACACAAAACTCCTGTAGAAGCAACATTTTCTTTATCGTACATCACGGGACACAGAGCGCATAGCCATTACACATGGGTTATATGGGTACCTTCAGGTGATGGACACTGGTGTAATCAATTTCACTGGAAGTTTCCTCCCTTTTTCGCCAGTGTCTTAGGTGTTGGTCACGTCTAGCTGTCCCTCGGAGGTCTCGGGACCCAGGATAGCTAGCCGGATCCGTCCGAAGTGCTTCAAAGCCAAGGTGTACGGTACCCGGGCCCTGCTTGCGTGGGGTTTTGCCTATAATGCCTCTCCTTGGAGGGCTGGATTCTGGGCTCCAGTGCCTTAGTCTCTTCCAAGAACTAAACGCTACTGATGCCAGGATGCTATATAGGTCCAGGTGTGTGGGTTCCTTAACACAGGACCCCGGTTCCTGAAGGTCCAAGACAATACCCACGGAGATGGGGGAAGATTGGGCCTCTTGCATTTTGCAATACCCTGCGGCGTGGAGCAGGTAAGAGGGAGCCTGCGGGACTTGGTTCGACAGTAGGTATCCCCCTGGGGGTTCTGGGTCGGCTAATGGTATGCTTGTGCATCAGCCACTATCTCCACTATGTCTTTTGAGGCAGGATGGGATGTACTAATGTTTACCCAGATAACATGTAGGTATATGTATGCTTTTAAAGATATGTATTTGCTACTCCCCCCAGATCTGCCTGTTAGCATGATACTGCAGCCCCACGTGCTATAAGGAGGAAATGCTGGCAAAACTCCTGTTTCTTGGGGACAGCTTCCTCTATGTGTGCACTACAATAAGATTAGTGTCTTGCCTGGTGTCTGTTGGGTTGCTAGCGCTGGTCCATGCTTCTCCTCTGCTTTCTGCTTCCTCCATGTTGGTTTCAGCGTGGGGGCGTCGGCGTGCGTGGGGGGGGCGGGCCAGCAGCGTCAGGTCTCAGTTAAAGCAGCAAAGCATTTCCTGGCTGGTCATTCCCTCCTGAGAGCAGAGGAGGCTGAGGACACAGAGCGCGCAGCTGAGCCATTTCTGGCTATACAGTGACACCTAGTGGTGGTTTGTGGATCTTAAGGCCTGGACTTAGCTCCATACTGACCAGAAAAAAAAAAAAAAAAAAGTTTTTTTTTCTTAAAGGGACTCAGCCTTAGATCTGGCAGTATCTGAGTCGGTGCAACCTTGGGCTCCAGCTAACGGGCATTGGTGTGGCAATACTCACAGGACTTCCTCGGTATTGCCGCCTTCTCGGGCGTATGGAAATTTGGAAAAATTTTACCATAGCCTGTTCTTATTAATGGTTCACTTCTAGCTACAACATTTGGGTGTTGGCTTTAGGGGTGTCTCAAGGTTGTGCAATGGTTTCCAAGGGATCAGGACCAGCTAAGGCTGCAAAAGGTACCAAAAAACTAAAGGGGTCTCCGTCGGGGTCAGAGGATTTGGGCCAGGCTCCAGCGGTCCCACCCTCACCAGATAGACCACCGAACAGCATGTTGCAGGAGCCATTGAGGGTGCTAGGGGCAGAGGCGGCCCCCAATCAACCCATTCCCGTTTACGTTACGGAAGAAATGCTAGCGACCACCCTGGGTGGGCTAGAGGAAAGGTTAACTGCTTTAATTGCCCGCTCTTTGCCAGGTGGCAAGCGGGCTAGATCCCCGTCACCTAGATTGGTGTTTTCAGATGCAGAGGTCCTCTCTTCGGAGGAATTGGACCCACAGGGGGATCAAGCGGACCCGAGTCCCGACGGTTCAGACATTGAGGGTTCCACTGTAGATGAATTTTTTTCGGCTTCTCAAGCGGAGAGCCTGTGGATCCAGTCTCTGACAGATATGGTTCGCACTGCTTTTAAACTTCCAGTGTCAGAACAATTAGCCCCCGCGGTATCCTCTTTAGGTTCCTTGAAGGCACCGTTGAGTTGTGCGTCTTTTCCGGTTCACCCCCTTCTGGAGAGCGTGATTTTTCAGGATTGGGCTTGACCTGATAGGATTTTTATCCCTCCTAAAAGGTTCACTATTCTCTATCCTATGGAAGAGGAATTTGCAAAGAAATAGGCACTCCCTACCGTGGACGCAGCCATTTCCTGCGTAAATAAATCCCTGACCTGTCCGGTTGAAAATGTCCAGATGTTTAAAGATCCTGTCAACAAAAAGTTGGAGACCCTACTGAAGGCTTCTTTTACCACAGTAGGTGCCGTGGTTCAGCCAGCGGTGGCAGCCATTGGCGTTTGTCAGGCTTTAAAGGATCAGACTAAACAAATATTAAGGGACATACCGGCTCAGCAAGCTTGTGAATTGGCTGACCTCCCAAGGGCTCTCTGCTTTGCAGTAGATGCTATTAAGGACTCCATTCAACAGGCGTCCCGTTTATCTCTGCTATTGGTTCATATGCGTCACCTTTTGTGGCTGAAGAACTGGTCAGCAGAGGCACCCTGCAAAAGGCTTTTAGCAGGATTTCCCTTTCATGGTGGGAGACTATTCGGTGAAGACCTAGATAAATATATCCAGACCATATTAAGTGGTAAAAGTTCTTTCTTACCTGTCAAGAAAAGACCGCGTGGGCCCGCGTTTAAGCGACAGGCCTTCGCAGACTCGGCCCCTTCAACTTCCCGTCAGTATCGACGGCCTCCCGGGCGTTCAGCATTTAATAGCCGCCCACAAGGACAAGCCACGGCAGGCAAGAGGCCATGGTCTCGCAAGCCGGTTAAACCAGTCATCAAGTCAGATTCATGAAGGGGCGCCCCCACTCTCTTGGGTGGGGGGAAGGCTTCGGTTTTTCTCCGAAGTGTGGGAGGCCAGAATTCCCGACTCTTGGGTACTGTCCGTGGTAGCCACGGGCTACAAGCTAGAGTTTCGGGAAGTCCCCCCTCCTCATTTTCAGGGGTCAAGTCTTCCAAGCGACCCATTAAAGAGGGCCTCTCTTGTAAAAGCATTGGATCGTCTCTTGCTCCAAAGAGTAATTGTAGAAGTACCAACCCAGGAATGGGGTCTGGGATTCTACTCCAACCTTTTCATAATACCAAAACCCAATGGCGACGTCAGGCCTATCTTAGACCTCAAACGCCTAAATCGCTTTCTAAAGATTCAGACCTTTCGTATGGAGTCCATACGTTCGGTGGCAGCCAGCCTACATCAAGACGACTTTCTAGCATCTATAGACATAAAGGATGCGTATCTGCACATGCCGATCTACCCGGCACATCACAAGTTTCTTCGTTTTATGATAGATCACCGTCATTACCAGTTCGTAGCCCTCCCTTTCGGGTTGGCAACAGCCACCTATTCACAAAGGTGTTAGCCCCGGTGCTAGCTGTCCTAAGGACAGAAGGCATTTTGGTCCTGGCATACCTGGACGATCTTCTGGTTATCGACAGATCAGCTTCCAACCTCAATCATGCAGTAGTTCGCACAGTTCGGCATCTAGAGGAATTCGGGTGGATTGTGAACCAAGAAAAATCGATATTGCAACCCACAAAGCAGTTGGAATTTCTAGGCCTTCGGCTAGATACAGACTGCCAGAGGATATTTTTACCTCAAGCAAAGGTCAGATCAATAACTCAAGCAGTTCAAGTGGTCTTAGGCAAGAAGAGGCCGACTATTCGCCTATGTATGCGACTGCTGGGGAAGATGGTGGCCGCCTTCGAGGCAGTGCCCTACGCCCAGATCCATACCAGATATCTCCAGGCAGCCATTCTCTCTGCTTGGAACAAGTCCATTCAGGCGTTAGATCGTCCGTTAGTTCTCTCCCCAGGGGTCCGGCGCAGCCTGTTCTGGTGGCTGGTCCCTCAAAATTTGTCAAAGGGGAAATCCTTTTGCCCCATCACGTGAAAGATAGTAGCCACGGATGCCAGCCTGTCAGGTTGGGGGGCAGTTCTAGAAGGACAGACCCAGCAAGGGCAGTGGTCGGAGGCAGAAAAACTGCTTCCCATCAATATCCTAGAGATCAGAGCTGCTTGGCTGGCCCTGGTCGCCTGGACTCTTCCCCTTCAGGGTCTGCCAGTAAGGATACAGTCCGACAATGCCACTGCGGTGGCATACATAAACCACCAGGGGGGCACGAGGAGCCTAGCGGCCCAAAGGGAAGTAAACCTGATTTTCTCATGGGCCGAAGCCCATGTACCCTGCATCTCGGCGGTGTTCATCCCAGGGATAGACAATTCTCAAGCAGATTTTTTGAGTCGTCAACAGTTGCTCCCGGGGGAGTGGTCTCTTCACCCCCAGGTATTCCAAGAGATTTGCCAAAGATTCGGAGTTCCAGATGTGGACATTATGGCAACGAGATCCAACAAAAAGTTGGACAAATTCATATCCCGAGCCAGGGATCCCTCGGCCTACGGGACCGATGCGTTGGTTTGCCCCTGGCACCAGTTTTCTCTCCTGTATGCGTTCCCTCCACTGCAGATGATTCCCCGCCTTCTACGGAGGATCAGGGTGGAGCGCAGGCCTGTGATCCTGGTGGCCCCAGCCTGGCCCAGGAGGGCTTGGTACGCACTCATCGTGAGGATGTCAGTAGGGGCGCCGTGGCCGCTCCCCCTGCGCCCAGATCTGCTGTCTCAGGGCCCAATCTGCCACCCTGCTTCACAGCAGCTAAATTTGACGGCTTGGCGGCTGAATCCCTAATTCTTAAGGGCAGAGGCCTCTCAGCTCAGGTCATATCTACGTTGATTCAGGCTAGGAAACCAGTCTCTAGAAATATTTATTACAGAGTCTGGAGGACCTATGTGGAGTGGTGCGAGTCTCAAAAATGGCATCCTCAAAAGTTTTTTATTGACAGGATCTTGCGATTCCTCCAGGTTGGCGTTGACAAAGGGTTGGCTCTTAGTACTCTAAAGGGGCAGGTGTCGGCTTTATCGATATGGTTTCAAAGACCCTTGGCCACCCATTCGCTTATGAAAACCTTCTTGCAGGGGGTCTTGCATGTGAATCCCCCTGTTAGAGCTCCCCTCTGCCCCTGGAATTTAAATCTGGTCTTGTCAGCTTTACAAAGGCAGCCGTTTGAACCTCTGACAGAAATCCCTCTTGTGCTACTAACCCGAAAGTTGGTTTTCTTGGTGGCTATGGCTTCGGCCAGAAGGGTTTCCGAGCTGGCAGCCTTGTCATGCAGGGAGCCATACCTTATTCTGCATAAGGACAGAGTGGTTCTATGGCCTCAACCTTCTTTCCTGCCTAAGGTCATATCCAGTTTTCACTTGAATCAGGACCTAGTCCTACCATCCTTCTTTCCTACTCCCCAGTCCAGAGAGGAAAGACTGCTTCATACTTTGGACGTGGTTCGAGCCATGAGGGTCTATCTCAAGGCTACAGAGAAGATTCGGAAAACAGATGTGCTTTTTGTTCTTCCGGATGGCCCCAAGAAGGGTCAGCCGGCTGCCAAGTCTTCCTTGGCTAGGTGGATTAAGCAGCTGATTTTTCAGGCCTATGGTCTGAAGCGCGTTCCACCTCCCTTATCAGTTAAAGCCCATTCTACGAGGGCCATGAGTGCCTCCTGGGCGGCACACCATCAGATCTCTATGGCACAGGTTTGCAAGGCGGCAACCTGGTCTTCCGTACATACGTTTACTAAATTTTATAAGTTGGACGTCGCAAAGGGTACGGACGCAGCATTTGGGCAGGCGGTCCTACGGGCAGCAGTATAGAATCCTCTGGCCCGGGTCACGCCCCCTTTTTTCTGTTGGTGGAGCTACTTTACTTCCTGATAATTTTTTTGTTTGGCTATTCTTGTCCTTTACGGTCTCCCTCCCTTCATAGAGCATTGCTTTAGGACATCCCATGTGTAATGGCTATGCGCTCTGTGTCCCGTGATGTACGATAAAGAAAAAAGGATTTTTAATAAACAGCTTACCTGTAAAATCCTTTTCTTGAAGTACATCACGGGACACAGAGCTCCCACCCCTCTTTTGGGGAACATTGTGTAACCTCGGAGGAATTGCTTGCTACAAAACTGAAGCACTCCCAGTGGGAGGGGGTTATATAGGGAGGAAACTTCCTGTGAAATTGATTACACCAGTGTCCATCACCTGAAGGTACCCATCTAACCCATGTGTAATGGCTATGCGCTCTGTGTCCCGTGATGTACTTCAAGAAAAGGATTTTACAGGTAAGCTGTTTATTAAAAATCCTTTTTTTTTATTACAGTGTGCATTGAGCCTAATGCATGGTCTGCCATTTTATTTGGCACAACTGCATTTAAGCGGCAAATACTGAATACATCTAATGCAGACATGGTTGAGTGGTTCAATTGTTCTTTGGGTAAACATTAGAATAGAAAACAAGTGTGATTTTTGAATGCAGAATGGCTTTTGACACAGGTGGAGGTTGTAGAAGCTCAGAAAATGGTATCTAGAGAATGGGTTAAAAACAATAAATACAAATTGATGAAAACACCATGGCCCAGATTCACAAAGACTTACCCCGACGTATCTACAGATATGCCGCGTAAGTGTAAATATGCGCCCTGGTATCTATGCGCCGTACCCACAGAACTAGATACGCCTAAATATAGGCTACTTCCTACGTTGGTGTAGCGTGGGCGCATATTTACGCTGGACGCATGTGGTGCTCCCATTAATTTCCTATTCAAATATGCAAATGAGGGAGATACGGCGATTCACAAATGTATGTGCGCCCGGTGCAGGCTACATGCGGTGCGCGTAAGTCGTACGTCCGGCCTAAAGTTAGTCCATCAAAGCTGAGCAACCCCACTTGCAGGACAACACATCTGTCTGCCAACATGCCAGGGGCAGCCATGGTCATAACAGTACTAATGTGTCCAGAGGCGCGTAGGAGTGTACAGGAGAGGATATACCGAACGCGCATTAACATCTTTGGCATGGGGGATTCGGAGGTGTATCGCATCTTCAGATTCAGCCCTGATGCCATCCTGGAATTAGCCGCAGCCCTGCATGATGACATCACCAGCAAGACACACCGCTCACAAGCAGTGGAGCCACTAGTCAAGGTACTGGCAACACTGCATTTCATCGCCAGTGGATCTTTTCAGCGTACAAGTGGAGTAATGGCTGGGATGTCACAATCCACCATGAGCAGATGTGTGCACCAGGTTGTCCCCGCAATCCTCACACGCATGTCCCACCACATCATCAGACCCACCCATGAGCATCAGTGGCAGAAGGCAATGCAGGATTTCGACAGAATTGCTGGATTCCCACGCACCGTGGGGGCTATTGATTGCACCCATTAGGCACTACTACGGCCCCCCCATGCCACAGAGCACATATACTCTAATCGTAAGCATTGGCATTCCGTCAACGTACAGGTGATAGCCGATGCCCAATGCCTCATATGGCACGTCCGTGCCAAACACCCAGGGGCCAGCCACGACAGCTACATATACCGTCAAAGCAACATCCCAGCAGAATTCGAACAGAACGTGTATGGCGACAGCTGGCTGGTTGGTGAGTGACATGGGAGTCAGGCATGACTGTCCGACCCCATGATGCAGACATCATGAGGGGCACATGCACGGCTAACATCCTCCTGTCTTTTCCTTTCCAGGTGACTCGGCATATGCACTTGGGCCCCATCTCCTGACTCCATACCCGAATCCCCAAACCAGAGGAGAGAGAAGATACAATGATGCACACATACGTACCTGTGCAGTGGTGGAGCACACATCTGGCCTCCTGAAGTCCCGTTTCTGATGTCTGGATAAGTCCGGGGGGACCCTGTTGTATTCCCCAAACTTTGTGTGCCAGATCTTCGGTGCATGTTGCATGCTGCACAACTACGCCATGAGAAAGGGCCTGCAGATTTACATATGTGATGACCTGACCCCCGACCCACACAGTCCCCAACCTGCCCGTGGCTACTCGGTCTGCTGAGGAAACAGCAGTCAGCAGGTGCCTCGTGGAATGTATCTTTGCACGTTAAACACACACATTCATCATGGCACACAGACAATGCATGCATGCACACCACTGTGGTGCCTAGCTCACACACACCACATCCACCTTACATTGGATTAGCCCAAGTCCACCATGCAGGACTTGGGAGCAGCAACGCCGCGCCAAGACCCCAATGGTGTCGCTGTCCATTCATACCACATTCACACGGCCGTGGGGATAACTTCTCCGACGACCCAGGG
Source organism: Rana kukunoris (assembly GCA_029574335.1). NCBI lineage: Eukaryota > Metazoa > Chordata > Amphibia > Anura > Ranidae > Rana > Rana kukunoris. Next base: position 211,794,529 of record CM056051.1, read on the forward strand.
TGACACACCTTGCTGGCAGGTATGTCACCCCCACATTCACATACCAGTCACACTGTAGCCTGCACTACTGACCGTGTGCATATACAAAATAAATAAGCTCATGACCTGAGCACATAAAAAACATTAGGAAGCACATACTGTAAGCACAAAAGAAAAAAAAAGACACTCATTTGCCCTGTCGTGGGCTGCGCCTGGTGCCACGGTTCTGGCTCCTCAGTTGCCTGGGGGAGCCTCAGATGGGGGGGGTGGGGCATCTGGAGGTGGCTCATCCCCAGGTCTGCCACTCCTGGGAGGTGATGGCTGCCTGCCCTCCAATGCCACGGCAATGCGGCTGAGGAACAGATTGGTCTGTGCCTGCATTCTCAGCTGGCGGGTGATGTTTTGGCGCTGCTGGCAGTGCCTCTGCCTCCCCTCCTCCTGGATGGCAGCCGTGTTGGCCTTTACCGCCATCGTCAGGGTCTTAACCTCTGCAACAAGGTTTGCTGTGGTGGCCTGCAGCTCCCCAAGGCAGGTGACCACTGCAGCACAGTTGGTGCTGATATCCTGCAGGCCGTCTGAGATCGGTACCGAGGAGGACAGGATGTCTGCCACCCAATGCAGGTCCCTGCCTGTTTGCCCCATATGGTGGGTCTGGTGGGCCTGGTCCCTTGCCAGATGTTCCTGTAGGGGATCAGGTACACCCCTGATCTTCCGCGTCACCTTCCTGGGGGCAGAAGAGGCTTGGGACCTTGTGTATGGGGAGGCCCTTGAGGGGCTTCCCCTGCTGGGGGCTGAGCCTGAGGGGCTTCCCCTGATGGGGAGAGGTCTGAGAGGGCCCAGACAAAACAGAGGACTCCTCGAAATAGAGGCAAACCTGAGCAAGGTTCACCGTCTCCTCCTCAACCACCTCGAGAGGAGAGGTGTAACAACTCCCCTCCACTGCTGGATCTTGGCTTCCCAGGGGGTCAGGCTGAGAATGTTCCGAGGATGATGGCATGGGATCGCCACCGGCAGCAGATGGCCCCGCTCCCTCCTGCACATCTGTGGATGACACAAAGCATACACATGTTGGTGGACCCACCCACTTGTCACATGTTCCCTTGCACCCCCTCACACGCTACACACCGAATGGAGGGCAAAACACACTTGCCTTTCTCAACTCCTGATCAGTTGGGTAAAAGCCCTCCAACTGCTCCCTATCCAGACACCGGGCGACCACCTCCTCCTCCGCCCCCCGTGCCCCTCTGGTGCTTCCTGATGGCGGCCACCTTATCCCGAACATACTGCCTTAAATCATTATTTTTTTTATTAACGTCCTTGTAGGTCCGGGTCTCATTGCCACTAACGATCGACTCCAGGATGACTTGTTTACTGGCTTGGCTGGTCTGGCGACTCTGGGCACCATGGAGGAAGACGTCATACCTCTCTATGGCAGAGATGAAGACAACCTTCTCCTCTGGAGAGAAATTCCTCTTCCTCCTGCCCTTCACTGAATCCACAGCAGCCATCGCACAGCAAAAAGTACCTTGCTTCAGGGGGGGAAAAAGCAGGATGTACTTTTGCGCTGGACGGGTGCGTGTCTGGGCATATTTATGTGCTCGGCGTAAGCCGGTGGGCCGGCGTATCCCAGGAAGTTGCGCCGGCATAGTTGTGAGCATGCGCACAGGGGAGCGATCATAAGTCCACGTTACTGCGCATGCTCCGTTGATGATACACCAGGCGTAATCCACTACTCCACGCTCAGACCATCATTAGCATAATGTCACACCCACTTACAGTTACGCCGGCTTACGCCTTCAAATTTACCTTACGCCGGTGCAACGTTGGAAGCAAGTGCTTTGTGAATACTTTGCTTGCCTCTCTGTTGTACGTCGGCGTAGCGCATTTGAGCTGCGCTACGCCGGCATAAATATGCGCCGATCTACGTGAATCTGGGCCCATGTTTCATGTACACAAGTCTTTACAGCAGTGCAGTGGTGTACAGCAGGACATCTCTAAATTCAGAAGAGGTTGAGTCTTGATAAGGCTTGGGTACTGCAGCGAAATTCCAAATTTAGGTTCCACCCCATCACCTAAGAATAGGAAAAATGGGTCTACAGTGCCCTTGGATTTACCACATATGGGCACACAGCAAACATCTATTACTCCATCCTTTGTGATAACAATTCGTGCTTGTGGTGGTGTATTTGTTGGAGGCAGAGCTTTTTTTCTCAGAAAATAGGTACAGGAACTCAACCACGACCCGTTCAGATTTCACAAACAGTAGAAGGGTCTTAAAGGGGCATTAAATACCAGAATTGCATTACATACAGAGTGCAGAGTTCAGGGGGTTACAAAGCTGTCACTTGTAAACACAGAAACCCGACTTCTGTGTTTACAAGTGATTGTGGTGAGCAGGCACCAAAGGGTCTGAGCCAAAGGTGGTGGAACTGAGTTCCCCCAAGTTCCCCCAGAAAAAAAGCCCTGGTTGGAGGTATATTTTCCTTGTATTTAGCAAGATTTTCATACCACAGCACACCTGAGCATTCTTTTTTTTATCATAAACAACTTGATATTGTACATGTGAGGTTGCCACTATAAGTGTATATACCCAAGGTAATGTCAAAGTGCTCATGCATCTGCACTGCCTTGCTTTGTTACTTTAATGGAGCGGGGCAACCTGGTATAGGAAAACATGTGACCTTCCTGATTTGATAGTGCTCAGGCCTAAGTGGCAAATCGCCAAGCCCAAATACTGCCCCAAGAGGTAAGGGGTGGGAACAGTGTTTTCATCCTTCTGGGTGCATCAACAACAAAATGTGTTCAGGATAGACTCCTGCAACTAGAGTGTTATAAGAGAGCATTGATCTGCGAGTTTACCCTGCTGGGGTAAGTTCGCTATCAGAAATTGTCAGGTGAATGTCTCTTTGGTGTTTAGCACATTTGCGGTATAAGAAAAAAAAAAATCAGTAGAATCTGATTATACCAATGTGCTGTGCTACAGCACTTTAGGAAAAAGTCTTGCAGAGTGCATTTTTTAAAATTTGCACTTTTCCATTCAGGCTATTTAAAATGACATACCTTAAAGTGGTTGTAAACCCACTTTTTTTACTTTTACCTACAGGTAAGCCTATAATAAGGCTTACCTGTAGGTAAGGAGAATGGGGCTGATTTACTAATGACTCTGCGCTGCGCCGGTACATGCCTTAATAGGTGCGCTGGATGAAGCCCTAATTAGGCGCATGAACCGGCGGCAGCAGCAGCGCGATGTGATTGATAAGTAAAGCCGCCGCCGAACTCCCTGTATAAGTCTATGGGGGGAAATCTTAATTGTGAATTTTAAAGGCTAATCTGCAAGTTTTGTCCTAAAAAGTGTTTGGGGACCTCAGTCCTGCCCCAGGGGACATGTACCAATGCTTTTTTTATTTTTTAAAACGGCCGTTTTTTCGGGAGCAGTGATTTTAATAATGCTAAAAGTGAAATAATAAAAGTGTAATTTTCCTTTAAATTTCGTACTATGGGGGGCTCTAATGTCAGCATGTGAAACAGCGCATGTTTCCCGTGGTTAGAACTGTCTCTGCACAAAATGTCATTTTTCAAAGTAAAAAAGCCATTTAAAACTGACTCGCGGCTATAATGAATTGTCGGCTCCCGGCAATTGCAGGAGAATTCATTCATTAAAAAAAGGGGAAAAAAAGCGTGGGGGTCCCCCCAAATTCAATAACCAGACCCTTTAGGTCTGGTATGGATATTAAGGGGAACCCCGCCGTCAATTTAAAAAAAAAAATGACGTGGGGTTCCCCCCAAATATCCATAACCAGACCCTTCGGGTCTGGTGTGGAATTTAAGGGGAACTCCACCCCAAATTTAAAAAAAAATGGCGTGGAGTCCCCCCTAAAATCCACACCAGACCCCTTATCCGAGCACGTTGACCTGGCCGGCCGCAGAAAAGAGGGGGGGACAGAGCGCGGCCCCCCCCCTCTCCTGAACCGCACCAGGCCACATGCCCTCAACATTGGGAGGGTGTTTTGGGGTGCCCCCCAAAACACCTTGTCCCCATGTTGATGAGGACAAGGGTCTCTTCCCCACAACCCTTGCCCGGTGGTTGTGGGGGTCTGCGGGCAGGAGGCTTATCGAAATCTGGAAGACCCCTTTAACAAACGGGCCCCCCAGATCCCGGCCCCCCCCTGTGTGAAATGGTAATGGGGTACCTTGTACCTCTACCATTTCACGAGAAAAAAAAATGTAAAGGGTTAAAAACGACAAGAGCCGGTTTTTGACAAGTCCTTTATTATCTTCTTTCTTCTTTCCTTCGGGTTTCTTCTTCCTCCTTCTTCTTCTTCCTCTGCTTCTGTCTTGGGTCTTCTATTCCCGCATCTTGCCCGGCGTGTTCTTCCATCTTCTTCTCCTTCCGCTGTCCTTCTCGTCCGCATCTTCTTCTCCTTCTTCTTCTTCGCCGGAGCGGCCGCTTCCAATTGAAATCCCCGCTGTCTGCCGGACCACGCCCCCCCTCTGACGCCACGGGCAAGCTCTTAGGAGTGTGCTGCAAGTGCGTCAGAGGGGGGCGTGGTCACATGTCAGAGGGCGGGCAATTCAATTTGAAGCTCGTGCGCGGCTTTTTCTTTGCCAGAGTCGCCGCTTCCAATTGAATTGCCCGCTTTCTGGAACATGTGACCACGCCCCCCTCTGACGCACAGGCACCACACGGGGACTTTCCTAAGAGCTTGCCCGTGGCGTCAGAGGGGGGGCGTGGTCCGGCAGACAGCGGGGATTTCAATTGGAAGCGGCCGCTCCGGCGAAGAAGAAGAAGGAGAAGAAGATGCGGACGAGAAGGACAGCGGAAGAAGATGGAAGAACTCGCCGGGCAAGATGCGGGAATAGAAGACCCAAGACAGAAGCAGAGGAAGAAGAAGATGGAGGAAGAAGAAACCCGAAGGAAAGAAGAAAGAAGATAATAAAGGACTTGTCAAAAACCGGCTCTTGTCGTTTTTAACCCTTTACATTTTTTTTACTCGTGAAATGGTAGAGGTACAAGGTACCCCATTACCATTTCACACAGGGGGGGGCCGGGATCTGGGGGGCCCCTTTGTTAAAGGGGTCTTCCAGATTTCGATAAGCCTCCCGCCCGCAGACCCCCACAACCACCGGGCAAGGGTTGTGGGGAAGAGACCCTTGTCCTCATCAACATGGGGACAAGGTGTTTTGGGGGGCACCCCAAAACACCCTCCCAATGTTGAGGGCATGTGGCCTGGTGCGGTTCAGGAGAGGGGGGGGGCTGCGCTCTGTCCCCCCCTCTTTTCTGCGGCCGGCCAGGTCAACGTGCTCGGATAAGGGGTCTGGTGTGGATTTTAGGGGGGACTCCACGCCATTTTTTTTTTAATTTGGGGTGGAGTTCCCCTTAAATTCCACACCAGACCTGAAGGGTCTGGTTATGGATATTTGGGGGGAACCCCACGTCTTTTTTTTTTTTAATTGACGGCGGGGTTCCCCTTAATATCCATATCAGACCTGAAGGGCCTGTAATGGAATTTGGGGGGACCCCCACGTCATTTGAATAATTATTTTAAAATTCGTACCATGGGGGGGGGGGGGGGATGTCAGCAGGTGAATAAAGTGCACTTTTCCTGTGGTTAGAAATATGTCTTTGCACAAAATGACATTCTGAAAAAAAAAAAAAAGCCACTTAAAACTGACTCGCGGCAATAATGAATTGTCGGCTCCTGGAAATTGCAGGAGAATTCATTCATTAAAAAAACGAAAAAATAAAGCGTGGGGGTCCCCCCAAATTCAATAACCAGACCCTTTAGGTCTGGTATGGATATTAAGGGGAACCCCGCCATCAATTTAATAAAAAAATGACGTGGGGTTCCCCCCAAATATCCATAACCAGACCCTTCGGGTCTGGTGTGGAATTTAAGGGGAACTCCACCCCAAATTAAAAAAAAAATGGCGTGGAGTCCCCCCTAAAATCCACACCAGACCCCTTATCCGAGCACGTTGACCTGGCCGGCCGCAGAAAAGAGGGGGGGACAGAGCGCGGCCCCCCCCCTCTCCTGAACCGCACCAGGCCACATGCCCTCAACATTGGGAGGGTGTTTTGGGGTGCCCCCCAAAACACCTTGTCCCCATGTTGATGAGGACAAGGGTCTCTTCCCCACAACCCTTGCCCGGTGGTTGTGGGGGTCTGCGGGCGGGAGGCTTATCGAAATCTGGAAGACCCCTTTAACAAAGGGGCCCCCCAGATCCCGGCCCCCCCCCCTGTGTGAAATGGTAATGGGGTACCTTGTACCTCTACATTTCACGAGTAAAAAAAATGTAAAGGGTTAAAAAACGACAAGAGCCGGTTTTTGACAAGTCCTTTATTATCTTCTTTCTTCTTTCCTTCGGGTTTCTTCTTCCTCCATCTTCTTCTTCCTCTGCTTCTGTCTTGGGTCTTCTATTCCCGCATCTTGCCCGGCGTGTTCTTCCATCTTCTTCCGCTGTCCTTCTCGTCCGCATCTTCTTCTCCTTCTTCTTCTTCGCCGGAGCGGCCGCTTCCAATTGAAATCCCTGCTGTCTGCCGGACCACGCCCCCCCTCTGACGCCACGGGCAAGCTCTTAGGAAAGTGTGGTGCCTGTGCGTCAGAGGGGGGCGAGGTCACATGTTCCAGAAAGCGGGCAATTCAATTGGAAGCGGCGACTCTGGCAAAGAAAAAGCCGCGCACAAGCTTCAAATTGAATTGCCCGCCCTCTGACATGTGACCACGCCCCCCTCTGACGCACTGGCAGCACACTCCTAAGAGCTTGCCCGTGGCGTCAGAGGGGGGGGGCGTGGTCCGGCAGACAGCAGGGATTTCAATTGGAAGCGGCGCCTCCGGCGAAGAAGAAGAAGGAGAAGAAGATGCGGACGAGAAGGACAACGAAAGGAGAAGTAGATGGAAGAACACGCCGGGCAAGATGCGGGAATAGAAGACCCAAGACAGAAGCAGAGGAAGAAGAAGGAGGAAGAAGAAACCCGAAGGAAAGAAGAAAGAAGATAATAAAGGACTTGTCAAAAACCGGCTCTTGTCGTTTTTAACCCTTTACATTTTTTTTTCTCGTGAAATGGTAGAGGTACAAGGTACCCCATTACCATTTCACACAGGGGGGGGGGCCGGGATCTGGGGGGCCCCTTTGTTAAAGGGGTCTTCCAGATTTCGATAAGCCTCCTGCCCGCAGACCCCCACAACCACCGGGCAAGGGTTGTGGGGAAGAGACCCTTGTCCTCATCAACATGGGGACAAGGTGTTTTGGGGGGCACCCCAAAACACCCTCCCAATGTTGAGGGCATGTGGCCTGGTGCGGTTCAGGAGAGGGGGGGGGCCGCGCTCTGTCCCCCCCTCTTTTCTGCGGCCGGCCAGGTCAACGTGCTCGGATAAGGGGTCTGGTGTGGATTTTAGGGGGGACTCCACGCCATTTTTTTTTTAATTTGGGTGGAGTTCCCCTTAAATTCCACACCAGACCCGAAGGGTCTGGTTATGGATATTTGGGGGGAACCCCACGTCATTTTTTTTTTTAAATTGATGGCGGGGTTCCCCTTAATATCCATACCAGACCTAAAGGGTCTGGTTATTGAATTTGGGGGGACCCCCACGCTTTTTTATTGGTGTTTTTAATGAATGAATTCTCCTGCAATTTCCAGGAGCTGACAATTCATTATTGCCGCGAGTCAGTTTTAAATGGCTTTTTTCCTTCAGAATGTCATTTTTCACACATGCTGACATTACACCCAGGGCCGCTCAGGGGGGTACAGGCCAGTACCCTGCAGGGCCGCCATTAGGGGGGTACAGGGATTACACCGCCCGGGGGTCCCCAGGGGCCCCCAGGGGCCCGGATGGGAACCACCCTAAAACAAAAAAAATTTTTTTTTATTTTTTATTTTTTTAAAGGGCTCCGAAGGTCCCCAGGGGCCTGAGGCCACTAAGGGCCCCAGATGGCAAGCCCTTTTTTTAAATAAAATATATATATTTAATAAAATATATATATTATTTTTTATATATTTTTTTTTTTTTTTTTTATGAAAGGGCCCAGAGGTCCCCAGGGCCCTGGAAGGCAACCCCCTTGTTTTTTTAATTTTTTTCGATAAATGTTATATTTAAAAAATATATTTATATGTATTTTCTCTTCTTTTTTTTATTTTTATTTTATAAAGAGCACAGAGGTCCCCAGGGCCCCGGATGGCTACCCCCTTTTTTTATATATATTTTTCTTTATTTCTTATTTCTGTCAAAATTTTTGTAAAGGGCCCCCCGCTCCTCACATTTGCGGCACCACAACCCCCCCCCCTTCTCAATTTCATGCGGCAGCAACCCCCCCCCCCCGGTTCTCTGCTCCAGGGGGCCCAGCCTGAAGCTGTGTAAGGGGCCCCATAATTCCTGATGGCGGCCCTAAATTGCCTCCACCCCCCATGGTACCGAAATTTCAAGGTAGAAATTTTTATCTTTACTTTTATTGTTGCACTTTAACCACTTCCATACCGCGCCTATTCTGGCACTTCTCTCCTTCATGTAACAATTATATTTTCTTCCTTGAAACTTACTCAGGACCCCAAACATTATATTATTTTTTATTAAAAAACACCCTAGGGAATAAAGTGGCGGCCATTTTTTCGGACACATTTCCAACAGTATTTGTGCCAAAAATTTTGCAAACGTTTTTTTTTATTTTTTGCTTTCAAAAAAAAAAACCTGTTTCATGAATGACAAAATAAGAAAGCAGTAAAGCTAGCCCAATTTTTAGGATAAGGAAAAGATGATGGTTACACCGAGTAAATAGATACCTAACTTGTCACGCTTTCATATTGCGCACACTCATGGAATGGCGCTAAACTTCGTTATTAAAAATCTCCATAGGCAACGCTTGACTTTTTTTCTCAGGTTGCCACTTTTGAGTTACAGAGGAGGTCTAGTGCTAAAATTATTGCTCTCACTCTAACGCACGCTATGATACCTCACATGTGGGGTTTGAAGGATGTTTACATATGTGGGTGGGACTTGCATGCGTGTGTTCGCTTCTGAGTGCGAGCTATAGGGACAGGAGCATTTAAATTCCTTTTTTATTTTATTTTTTAACTTAATATTTTAATTTTTGCACTTGTTTGTCCCTTTTTTTGTATTATTTTTCACTTTTCTTCCTATTACAAAGGAATGTAAACATCCCTTGTAATAGGACTAGTGTGTGACAGGTCCTCTTTATAGAGAAAGGCGGGGTCAATTAGACCCCACATCTGTCCTCCAGGCTGGAAAGCATGGAATTGGTAAAAAAAAAAAACATCTCATGCTTTCAGCTGCGATCATGTTCGTTCAGGCACAGTAGTGTAGTGTGTAGCATGTTCACCTAGCAGCAAAAAGGGTTGCTGGTTCGAATCCCGCCCGTGACACTATCTGCCTGGAGTTTGCATGTTCTCCCTGTGCGGGTTTCCTCCCACAATCTAAAAACATGCTGTAAATTGGATCCTGTCTAAATAAGCCCTAATAATGCAGTAATGATATTTAGGTTTTGTTGCTGCCCTAGGCCTGACCAAATTTTGGCTCCCCCCTAATAGAAAAATGACCCACCCTTCCTGTCAAGGCCACACCCTGTTTTTTTTATGACCCACCAGGAATTTTCAGGGACACACACAAGTTCTGTTGGGGGGGGGGGGGGGGCACAGATACCCTTAATTTGCCTAGTTTTTTTCGATCACATCCTGTTTGGCTATTGGGCAGGAAGTGAAGGCCAATCTCCCAAACGGACAGGGATAATACAAAATGAAACTGACAGAGCTTCTAACCCCCCCCCCCAAATCTATTCAAAATGAAAGAAAATCCAAAAAATAAAAGTGAGATTTATTTGTTTCCCAGTTTAAAACCCCAAATTTCAGATCATTTTATTGAGAGGCTTAAGAAAATAAAACCATTGCCAATAGGCCAGGATCCAGCGTTGCTAATATGTATGAATGTGTGTTAGGGACCCCCACACAACACACCACCCAATGTTAAATCAACTATTTTCTTGTTTGTTTTTGGGGATGCCTGCACCCCTGATAGGGTAAAGACACACTCACAAATGTTGTCACTTTCTACTTAATAATTCATTCACATTCCTTCTGCCACACAGCGCAAACAGTAAGGAATGAGGGAAACACCTGAGTAATGTTTTGTTTGGGGACACACCAGATCAATATAAATAGTTTCCCATTTTGGAAATGGCATTTTGCTGTGTACACACCCCAAATTAGTAGGAATCTTGGACTTTGGGTCCATTTACTAAAGGCAAATCCACTTTGCACTACAAGTGGACAAGCAAGGAAGAAAAACTCAAAACTTGGCGGGATTGGAAGTAAAAACCATCAGTGCTTCCCTTCTGATTTTCATTGCCTACGCTTCTACTGCAGGCGGCTTTGCCTTTACTAAACCCCAAAATAAACTAATCATTTGTGGTGTACACTGCAGTGCAATTTGCTTAATGGTGACACTAGTTATTAGATTGACCTGTGTCCCAAAGGAAAAGACCATTGGTAGGGTTTTAACCTCACTTCCTGTTCAGCTGTGTGACAGGAAGTGAAGCCAATTTTAGGAAAAGGGACACAAAGCCCAGCCTAAAAACACTAGCAGGGGTTCTAACACTCAATTGGCTTCCCTCAAACAACCCACAATTAGAATAGGATTGTCTTTGTGCTAGTTTCAAGCACAGCGCTGTAAATCAGCACTTCAAGCCTGTCCACACAATACAACACCCCTCCAACAGGCCATGTTTGCAGCTTTTCCTACATCTTGCACATGTGCTTTAAAAAGTCAGTCTGGACATCAGTTCTAGGAAACAATACTTACCGCTTTGTCCTTCCTTTTCTGGTGACTAAACATTTCATGCATACACACCAGGAAAGAGCTTAGAGACAAATCACACTTGATGGTTTAGGCCCAAACTAGTTCAGCTGCAGCGGTTGAAATCCATAGCAGGAAAAAAATATCACAAAACAAACTTCAAAATTTGAAAGTAATTTTAATGGTCCACAAAACAAGGAAAGCAAAACAAAAAATTACAAATAAAACACACCAAAAATATATAAAAACACCTAAAAACAAAAAAGACCAACGTTTATTTCACAGTCATTGGAAAATAAATCATGCTTTTGAAATAACAGGATAGACCCACAGGATTAAAACATTAGTCATTAACATCTTGAGAAACATTTAGCAAAATTATGTAGCAGAGAAAACATCAAAAAATACAAAACTTGCTCCAAAACATCTCTGTTTCACTCCGCCATTACTTCCAGCCAGCAAATCTGCCCCCTCTGAGGGGCAGCTGACACGTGCAGTATCCACGCTTTTTATAACATGTGTGCTAATGAACCAATTGGAAACACATGAAGAAATGTCAGCCTTTAGTTTGTGTGCACTTGTAACTGCTTACACCTGTTAAGGATGTCCTTAAATTACTAAGCCAAAAAAAAAAGCTTTCTGAGCATGCTCAGAAAGATGCAAGTCATTTTCAGGATGAAACTTCCAACTTCTTTTACTAAGTGTTCGAGCATGCCCAGTTCACTCGAAATGCAGTACCAGAATCAAATCTGCAATGGCGGATGAAAGCATTAGAGGTGTTTAATTTTTTTTTGGTCCCCCTGAAGTGATGCTTTACAAGCTGAACGGGAGGTCTTATAGAATTTTTACGTAACAAACCTAAATAGTAATAATTTAAACGCCCCTGTCCCTAGTAGCTCGCAGTCAGAAGCGAACAAGCAGCATTTTTATTGTTTCCGGTTACCAGTTTAGATTTACAGATGAGGTCTAGTGCTAAAAATATTCCTCTTGCTGTTACGCACGCTATGATACCTCACATGTGTGGTTTGAAGAATGTTTCCATATGTGGGCGGGCCTTAAATGTGTAAGCCCCGCCCACATATTGAACCCCCGTTCAAACCCCACATGTGAGGTATCATAGCGTACGTTAGAGCGAGAGCAATACTTTTAGCACTAGACCTCCTCTGTAAATCTAAACTAGTAACCTGAAACACATAAAAAAGCGTTGCCTATGGGTATTTTTCAAGTACTGAAGTTTGGCGCCATTCCATGAGTGTGTGCAATATTAAAGTGTAACATGTTGGGTATCTATTTACTCGGTGTAACATCATCTTTCACATTATGGCCATAAATTGGGCTAACTTTAGTGTATTCTTATTTGTAACCACTTGAGCCCCAGAGCATATTACTGCTCACTGACGGGGCCATTTTTTGCATTTCAACACTGCGTCATTTTGACTGACAATTGCGTGGTTGTGCGACGTGGCCCCCAAACAAATTTGGCGTCCTCATCCTCCCCCCCCCCCCCCTAAAAAATTTTTTTTTTTTTTTGTGGTGGTATTTGATCACCTCTGCGTTTTTTTCTTATTTTTGCTTGACCCAAAAATATAGCGACAATTTGGTAACTAAAAAAAAATCTTTTTTACTTTGCTATAATAAATCTCCCCCAAAATATATTCAAAAAATGTTTCCCTCAGTTTAGGCCGATAAGTATTCTTGGACATATTTTTGGTTGCAAAAAATCACAATAAGCGTTTGATTGGTTTGGGCAAAAGTTCTAAGTAGGGGTTGGTCTTATGGGTTTTTTGGAATAATTTTTGTTTTACTAGTAATGGTGGCTATCATTTGTTTTTCTGGCTAACTGCGACATTGTGGCGGACACATTTTTGTGAGATTTGGCATTTTTGTAGCGAGCAATGGTATAGAAATGCATTGCTTACTATAAAAATGACACTGGCAGGGAAGGGTTAACACTAGGGGCGCGGAAGGGGTTGAATATGTTACCTGGGTGTGTTCTAACTGTAAAGGGGGTGGGACTGTGTAGGGGAAATGACAGATCGCTGTTCATACATTGTAGGGACAGACGAGCAGCATTCCCCCCCCCCCTGACAGGACCGGGATAAAGGGGAACTCCACCCCAATTATAAAAAAAAAAACGGCGTGGGGGTCCCCCTTCAGGTGCACAACAGGCTCTTAGATTTGATCTGGAACATAAGGGGTTTAAACCCACGCCAAAAAAACGGCGTGGGGTTCCCCCTCAGATCCAGACCAAACCCTTCTCCCAGGCACGCAGTCTGGCCGTACAGGAATGGGGGTGGGGACGAGCGAGCACCCACCCCCCCCCCCTCCTGAGCCGTACCAGACCACATGCCCTCGACATGGGGAGTGTGTGCTGTGGGGGAGGGGGGCACTGCCCCCCCACCCCAAAGCACTCTTGTCCCCATGTCGATAGGGACAAGAGCCTCTCCCGACAACCCTGGCCGTTGGTTGTCGGGATATGCGGGCGGGGGCTTATCAGAATCTGAGAGCCCCCTATATTAAGGGGGCCCCCAGATCTGCCCCCACCCCTATGTGAATGAGTATGGGGTACATCGTACCCCTACCCATTCACCGGGTGGAAAAGTGTAAACACAAAAAAAAACACACAGAAAAAATAATTTATTAGTCAGCTCCGGGGGTCTTCTGCCGGGACCCCCCACCACCAGCCCATTGGCCCCCGGGCTTCGCCGTCTTCTGCCGGGGGGGACACCCACCGATGCTCTCCGCCATGTCCCAGCCAGGGCCCCCACCACCAAAATAAGCTCTTTCAGATCCGGGGGGGCCGGCCCGAAAAAAGTCAGAGAACAACGGGGGCGGAGCCCCTCGG